>JASDQU010736942.1:94474-116926 GCA_032191745.1 Picea mariana | reverse complement strand
CTCCTCCCTCTTTCATTTACTTCCTTATAGGGATTAGAACAAGGCCGAGGTGATTTGGCACCTGGAAAACGTGGCGACCCCTTCTGTGGAAACATTGGTGCTTGGTCCCTAGGCGCAAATCATGCAAACTCTGGATCTCTACCTGCACATGACCTCGGGCCATGACCCTGCAGCTATCCCCCATAAAATTTTGGATTTTCAAATTTTGGGGGTTCTCACTCCCCTTGAATTTAAATCTCCCGATACGTGAAATCATGAAACAACCCATATGTATCAATGGTTGGATCCACCTGAAATCAATGACCAAGATCACCTCTTAGAACAACCTTAGGTGCTCCTTTCTTAGTAGGCACTTACCCCTCTTCATGTCCCTGCTTTCCATATGACCCTGGACTACGACCGTGTGCCTAGCTCCCAGGTGTTTCAGGATTTTGTGTTTCGTGAACTTTTGTTGTTCTCCAAGCTGAAACCCTAAAATGTGAAATTACAATGCTCATATCGAGTGCCACGTGCCCCCTTTGATTGGATGGCATAGATTATTTTGTGACTTTGTGTTTCACGAGTCTTTGCGACTTGGCCCCTTGACTGCTATGAGTCACAAAATCGCGACTATGTTAATCCACTGCCACCTCTCCCCACTGGATCAGATGACTCTCACGAATCTTGGGTTTCATGATTTCATCATATCGACAATCAATGCTTTGGCCCATCAACATGTTGGGACTTGGGGATTATCCACACTTATCACTTCAATTTTCTCGAATCTCAATCCCCTGAAGGCTTGGATCGACTGCCACCTATCCTTCTGGAATGGATAGAAAAGATCATTTCGGGCCTCCGCCTGATGCTAATATTCGTGAAAATCTATCATCCTGATTACCTGTGAACCACCGATCTGACTGTCTAATGGATCCAAAAACCAAGATTGAGCCTGTGCTTGATTGGATTTTTCCGCCGACCAAACATGTGCATGCCTTTTCACAATCATGCCCCGATTGTGGGTGAAAGACACCTGTGGTTTTGCAATCCCACTTCTTTCACATTTGGTCACCCAATGGCCAACTTCAAAAGAAAACACCCCCCTTGCAAGAATATGTGCTAACATTTGGCATCAATGAAATTTGAAGGAAAAAATGCCCCACATTAAAACAATAACCACCAATCATCGATCGTCCGTGTATCATCGACATCGAAAAAATGACAAAAAGGGAATGCCAATTCGTGATTTTGGCCTGCAAAAAGGTTTTCTAAAAGCAATTGTCGATGTATCATCGGCATTGGCGAAATCCGAGGGATAAACTGTTAAATAGGAAACAACAATCGTCGAAACTGTTAACTAGGAAACAACAATCGTCGATCTTCGATCACCGATATATCGTCTGCATTGGAAAAAATGGGAGAAACAACATGCCAAAACACGTATTCCTAAGGAAAATCATTGATGCCAAAAAGTAACATTCTCATGTTGAAAAAGTCAAATCAACCATCACGTGTTCTGCCGCATGGATAGTCCATATTTATCAATCATCACCCATGTCATCTTTTGATATTTCATGTGTCATATATGTACCTCCATGACTGCTTTTCCACGTCTCCACTATACGGCGGGTTGGATCGACATCAAAATTTTTTCTTAGGGGGACCAACGAAACAATGTTAAAAACAATATATTGACATTGATGCACTCGTCAACTATCGACAGATAGATAGAACACTAGATTTTTTATTTTAGTTCGAAAATCTATCCGCCGACAACCCTAGTTGATCTATGATCCTGCTTATCCCTAATACTGATCATACTAGTTTCATTGGAGTGCGAAGAACACTAAGGTAATTTGAGAAGACACCTCTAGCTAAGTGAAGGACAAGGTCTACTAGTTGTTAAAACAATTAAAATCTCCACGTAACCAATAACATGATGTCGTGTGGTTACCAACTTTCAANCTTAACTCAGCATGGGCCTTGCAGGAAAAAGACCATCGAGGGGTACCACGAGCTAGTAGTCTGCCTCCACTATAATCTCTTCCATGCCTTTCATTTATGGGGTGAGGCAAGGCTTCAACCACCTCCTCCCTTTTTCATTTACTTCTTTACAGGGATCAGAACAAGGCCGAAGCGATTTGGCACCTGGAAAATGTGGCGACCCCTTCTGTGGAAACATTGGTGCTTGGGCCCTAGGTGAAAATCATGTGAACTCTGCATCTCTACCTGCACATGACCTCGGGCCATGACCCAGCAGTTATCCCCCATAAAATTTTGGGGTTTCAAATTTTGGGGGTTCTCACTCCCCTTGACTTTAAATCTCCCGATACCTGAAATCATGAAACGACCCATATGTATCAAGGGTTGGATCCACCCGAAATAAACGACCAAGATCACCTCTTATAACAACCTTAGGTTCTCCTTTCTTAGTAGGGGCTTACCCCTCTTCATGTCCCTACTTTCCATATGACCCTAGACTGCGATCGTGTGCCTAGATCCCAAGTGTTTCGTGAACTTTTGTCGTTCTCCAAGCTGAAACCCTAAAATGCGAAATCACGATGCTCATATCAAGTGCCACGTGCCCCCTTTGATTATATGGCCTAGATTATTTTGTGACTTTGTGTTTCACGAGTCTTTGTGACTTGGCCCCTTGACTGCTCTGAGTCATGAAATTGCGACTATGTTAATCCACTGCCACCTGTCCCCACTAGATCAGAGGACTCTCACGAATCTTGGGTTTCATGATTTCATCATATCGACAATCGATGATTTGGCCCATCAACATGTCGGGACTCTGTTATTAGCCACACTTATCACTTCAATTTTCTCGAATCTCAATCCCTCGAAGGCTTGGATCAACTGCCACATATCCTTCTGGAACGGATAGAAAAGATCATTTCGGGCCTCCAGTTGACGCTAATCTTCATGCAACTCTATGATCCTGATTACCTATGAACCACCGATTTGACTATCTGATGGATCTAATAGCCAAGATTGAGCCTATGCTTGATTGGATTTTTCTACCGACCAGACATGTGCAAGCCTTTTCGCAATCATGCCCTGATTGTGGGTGAAAGACACTTGTGGTTTTGCAATCCCACTTCTTTCGCATTTGGTCACCCAATGGCCAACTTCAAAGGAAAACACCCCCCTTGCAAGAATATGTGCTAACATTTGGCATCAATGAAATCTAAAGGGAAAAATTCCCCACATAAAAACAATAACCACCAATCATCGATCGTCGGTGTATCATCGACATTGAAAAAATGACAAAAATGGAATGCCAATTGGTGATTTTGGCCTGCGAAAAGGTTTTCTAAAAGCAATTGTCGATGTATCGTCGGCATTGGCGAAATCCAAGGGATAAACTGTTAACTAGGAAACAACAATCGTCGATATTCGATCACCGATATATCGTCCGCATTGAAAAAAATGGGAGAAACAACGTGCCAAAACACGTATTCCTAAGGAAAATCGTCAATGCCAAAAAGTAACAATCTCATGTCGAAAAATTCAAATCAACCATCACGTGTTCTTCCGCGTGGATAGTCCATATTTATCGGTCATCACCCATGTCATCTTTTGATATTTCATGTGTCATATATGTACCTCCATGACTGCTTTTCCACGTCGCCACTATACGGCGGGTTGGATCGACATCAAAATTTTTTCTTAGGGGGACCAATGAAACAATGTTAAAAACAATGTATCGACGTCAATGCACTCGTCAACTATTGACATATAGATAGAACACTGGATTTTTTATTTTAGTTCAAAATCTATCCACTGACAACCCTAGTTGATCTACAATCCTCCTTATCCCTGATACTGATCATACTAGTTTCATTGGAGTGCGAAGAACACTCAGGTAATTTGAGAAGACACCTCTAGCTAAGTGAAGGACAAGGTCTGCTATTTGTTAAAACAATTAAAATCTCCACGTAACCAATAACACAACGTCGCGTGTTGACCAACTTTCAAAATTTGAATCCGTCGATGAACTTTAAAATAACGCGTTCTTGTGCCACCTATCTTTGTTGCATTTAATCCTAAGTGTGGTGTGGATTCTCTTATAGATTGTATAGATCATATATGTACTATTGAATTTAAGACTCGATGCGATAAGGTAGGTATGTGTTAAATTTTTGAGATTTATGCCCAAACATGGTGTTCCATTCACAAATTGTTGATCTCCCGAGAAGATGAAGGAGCAAGAGAGAGAATTGAAGAGGTAACAGGTCATTGTGACACGTCAATTACCAGTAATCCCAAGTCATTTCTTGTGAGGAAGAGGTAAGCATGGTATTTATTGATTACATTAAAGATTTCATTGAGTAACACATCTTGCAGCTTATTATTCCATTTTTGTGTAGGATGATGCCTCTGAGAAAGCCGATGACCAAATTCTCACCAAGAATGCCCAAGATGAAAGAATTGGAGATCGACACCAGTCTCTGCAAGTGAACTTGATTTCGTTTAAAAAACAAATTCGATCATCCAAACTTACACTAAGAAATAGTTTACCTAGCCTCCAACATTCAGGGACACAGAGGTGAGCACCATATGTAAAGCAATGCTCCCACACTAGGGATATATTTTTAACAAAATTGATCAGGAATATTACCCAGAGTTTACACCTCACAACGACTTGGATGTCAGGATATTGGATGACGAGGTTTTCCCAAACATTAGGCAATCATATCTACATATGGTGGCCTGTTGGACGCTAGTTTTTCCCTGCATAGAAACCCTAGGATGGATGATTGACCACATAGACGGGATAAAATGCACAATCAATAATGAGGAGGGCAAATGTGTTGGTGGATTTCTTCCGGTAGAGGTCCAAAAATACTACAACCTTAGATACCCAGAGGAAATACTAAATACATAATTTGTGGTCAGATTTTATGAGTTCCATGACACCAGTAGGTTACTGTCCTTGTTTTGGAAAGAATATAATAATTTCACCAAAAAGAGAAACAACTGGTACAACACGATTAACCTCAAGGAGCCTTATATGTATTTAATGGATTTAATTTGCCGATTGTATGGGGAAAAAGGTTGCTCTAAGTTTTGAGAATCATGGATTCCCTTGACATATACCGTGGAAATATCCAGGAGCATTTTTAATTGGGGAGCCATCATTTCCAAACAACTGACCACCAACATCCTACAGGCCCATACACCAAAGGATGGAGAAACACCATTTTTCCACATGGAATCGTACCTGTTGGATGTAATCGGTGCAAGAAACGTTTTCGCATGTATGAATTTAAGTTGGCATGTTGCTAAGTTACCCATGCATGTTTATTTCAATATTCTGTGGGAAAATAGATACAAAACATTTTATGCCCTGATATGTGATGAGTTCATAGCCTGAGTGCACTTCATTGTATTTAGAAAATAATTCTCAAGGCTTTCAGCAACAACCAAAAGGATGATTTCCAAAGTGGGCCATTGGTATTTAAGAAACAAGAACTTATATCATATTGTTCGGAGCTACTGGTGTGGCACACCTACTCCTCGTTCATGTCCCGAATCGTTTCATTTTTGGAGACATTTTTTACCAGATGATTTTGCAAGGATATAATTCCTCTTTGGTAAAGGATAAGAAGAGGTATTTCATACCCTATGGTTTTCATATTAGGTTTTACATGTTAAAATACACCGCACAGGAAAAATAAGAAGGATTGAGTCATCTTGAGTATTGGTTCCCCACAGGTCATTTTCATAAGGATGATCCAAAATTCTTGGTACTCTAGCATGCGTCACAAGTGTCCTCATGTTGTCCATATGCTCATGATAGCTTTGAATATGAGATCTTCACCGAGTGCGCCCATCACTAGGGGGAAGTGCTCCATAGACGAGCTAACCCTAATATCACTAAATTCAAAGCAATGACTATGGATGAGCAAGTTAAGACAATAGAAAAGACAACTCAAGAATCCCTCAGGGTAAGAGAATAAAACAAATAAGTAGAAGCATCAAAGGAACGAAGGAGGGAGATATTGTTACTAGAAGAAGCCGAAAGAGCTATGAAAATATTAGGGGAAGATCCCCCACTTAACCATTTGACAGGACTTTAGAGGATTACCTCGACCGATACAAGTAATCATGAGGAAGGGATACATGGATCAGAGACAATTCCACTAGGGGAGACTATTTATCAAGAAAACCCTCTCCCTATGTCACCACAGGCAGGATCGCTAGTGACTACTACAACCCAACTAAGGTCAGCAAGAACATCAATTGGGACAAGTATGCTTGTTTTCCTTAGAAAGTTAATCACGATATATGACGATGAGGAAGAGTCATAGGCCTCGCACATAACCTTGGTGCCAATCACACAGGAGAAGGAACCAGGGGAAACATCCACTCCAGTTTCTGATGATGTGACTCCAAATCCTCAAGAAGGCAACTAGGTATCTAGGAGCAATCTTGAAACTGTATTTCTCAATCAATTGGGAACAAAACCTTAGAATGATAGCTCCAAGAATGACTTGGATGATGGTGAACAAATAGAAGGAATGGGGCATACAAAAATCGACATCTCAATGGATGACCTCCCAGCCAATGTCGATCCTTCGCCTACTTCCTCATCTAGGACCAAGATTCCATCAACTAACGAGGACCATCAAGAGGAAAATTCACCAGAACATATAGGAATTTACCTTGCTAGGAAACTAATAGAACCTTCCATGGAACACCTCTACATGACAGGAAGCCTAGGAAATACTATGTCCTGAGGAGATCAACATATTCCTGAACCAGTAGATGAAGTCACCGATATAAAGGAGATTTATTATGATAGGAAAATAAAATTTGTGATGAGAAGAAAAATCAAGAAAAGGAAGGTCACGCTTGATAGCACACTTCTCATAGACACAAAGGAGATTTCGTTTGACATAGAAAATGATAATATGAATGAGCTATTGGAGCAGGGATGGCCATAACCGATGCCACTTTAGACAGGTAAAAATGGGATGAAAGGGAGGTAGCCTCCATGAATAAATAATTGGACCATCTGCGATATCAAGTGGATTGTTACCAAAATTAAACATAGGAAGTGGTACTCTTGAAGTGTGAGTTTTGAGAGATGTATGCACAATTCACGGGGGAGAGAGACCCATTCACCGCTCACATAGCGGATTTCCAAGATGATATCATTATGGGGTTGAAAACCTGTAAATACATGCATCGATGGTATGAGAAGGAACAACGAGCCTTAGAATGGATAGACTACATCAACTAAGTACATAAGGGTCGATATACAAAAGAGCATGGCATCCAAGTGCTGACGGAAACCAACATTGCTCGAATAAAGAAGGTAGTTGAACAATGGGTAAGCATGGTCCAAGAACCCCGGTGGAAAATGCAGGAGAGATGGGAAGAGTGTGAGAAAAGTTGGGAGAAAATCAATCAGGAAAGAGGAATATCGACTTTCTAGAATTTGGTCCACCAAAAGATTTCATTGACTTACGTGACATAGTTAATCAACATGAAGAGAAAGACCAGGTATGCGAGATGGAGAGTTCGTGGGTTTAAAGCATGATCCTAGGTCAAGTGAATAGGTTCATGGAGCCTCCGATTAAATATCTCATAGTCGTACAATTCTTGATTGTTAAACTAATAAAGTACAAAGAACAGGAAATTGAGATGAAGGAGGTCCTCTCAGCTTCGATGGACTAACACAGGTTCCCGTATGAAAATACATGCGAAGATATCTTCTGCAAATGGTCAGAATATGAAAGCAAGAATCCACTTCAGTAAAACGACCAGGTGATCTCAAGAGAAGTTGAAGAGAATTGATAGATAAAGTCTGCCACGTGTCATTTTCTTGACTTAACACAACTTTAGTATCTATTTTTAGTTTATTTGTTTTTATAAATAAGGGCATCGACCTTGGACACGGGGTCGATGGTTTGGGATCAAAATACTTTTCTGGAATATTGTAAGAGAACTATTTATGTGCAAGTTATTTTAATTAAGAAGTTATGTTTATAACCAAAGACACTTATTTCATCTAAGGCGTGAATGTGGTTGGACCAAGGGGGATTATCTATATCTTCGAATTCAATATGTGTTGTTGTATTGAGTAAGAGTTTTTGTATATGTCATTTAAAGTTATATTATAATGTTGCAACAATTCTTTTATTATAGTTGATGAATAGAAATTGACTGTGTTAACCTGTGATTGATAATATAGCATTGAAAATTACTTTTCTTGCACTAACTTCTTGTCATGTATATATTTTATTTCTGTAACTATTATCTCAGACGATGTTGAATGTTTACTAGCCAAAATGGAATTATTGATAGTTTGAAGTAGTTTAGATATTCTTCATCTACATGCTAAGGTATAAAGGTTATCCTAAAACCCAACCTCCCCCCAACACATAATTTAACTTCCCTCTTTCATTTAGTTTATTATCTATCTTTATTTTGTTACAAATGTTAGAAAAAAAAAAAAAAAGAGAAATGTGTAGCCTGAGGAAAGGTTTCACAGAGAAGACATATCTATCAATCATCAATAAATCCCATCGATAGTTACAACCAGATCATAAATCTGGAGAACCTTACCACTCATCAAACGCTAACGAGTCTAATTGGTCCTCTTAAGCGAGTTTGGTTCCTATTGTTGAGTTAAAGTGATCTCATACCCCTCAATAAGATGAAATAAAGGTATTGCCTCAACCTTCATAGGATCTACCATGATACCATGCTCATATACTAAGAATCCTAAAAGATGGTCAGACCTAATGTAGAAGATGCACTTGTGAGGGTTAGACCTGATGTGATAGTAACAACATCTCTCAAATACTAATTGAAGGTGATTTCAGTGATCTACTCTCTTGCGAGAGTGAACAACAATATCATCTAGGTAAGCTTTGAAAATATGCTTGATATCGTGAAAAGGAAAGGTCATGGCATGTTGGAAGTTTGCTCCGACAATTTTAAGGATGAAAGGAATTTTCTGGGATGCAAAAGTACCCCAAGGACAAATAAACTTTGTCTTATATTGATCGTCGAGTTTGATTTGAATTTTATTATACCCTGAAAATCCATCCATAAAAGGAGATATTTCTCTTCCCACACACTCATCAAGAATATGGTCAATGAAAGGAGTCGAGAAGTTATCTTTAGGACAAGCCTTGTTCAGGTCTTGAAAATCCATACGTACGCAGATTGTTCCTTGTTTTTTATTCACATGAACAGAATTGGACACACATTCATTCAAGGGAACTGGGTATATGAAACCAACATTAAGTAGCTTATCTACCTTTTCCTTAATAGCAGGGGCCTTCCTAGGATTAATATCTCTAAGACATTGTCAAACAATTCTAGCATCTAGATAGATATTAACCTCATGTTACAAAATGATGGGGTTGATACCTGACATCTCTTCATATGTCCAAGTGAATACATTAGAGAATTATTTGAAGATATTGGTGCAGATCTAAATTTCTCTAGGAAAACAGTCCACACCGATATATACATTCTCAATTTTACCAGGAATTTGAGAGATGTTGATCGTGATGGTAGGATAAATATTCACCATGTTTCCTTCAACATAAATACCATGCATATCTAATGGAACCACAACATGACTGACCATCTCACTCAAGGTAGATATAAAATCATCATGTTTGATCTTGACAAGCTCTGGGAGGAAATATGAGTGATGATGCATATCGTCCCAAGGCCTATCAGGACCATACATGGCCTCTAAGATGGCTTAATCCAAGTTTAAATTACCATTGAGAAAATCACGCAAACAAGAGTATTGGATGACCCATATGGGATCTATAACATGTTCCTCCTTGCATTTCTGAGAGGAGAAAGCATCTGGGTCAGCAGTAGCGTCAAGAATAGATTGATACACAATTTATGCTGCTGAGAGTGGAATTTCCATCCCAATGTGAAAATGACCTTCATACGACGTAGTTGGGGAAGGTAGGGTCATTGAAATACAAACTATGGAAATGAACGAACCTCATCGGTGGTGAAGTATCACTGGAAATGGAATGAATGTGATGAATTGGTGCCATGAAATCAAAGCTACCCATGAGAGAGGAATACATTCCGACACCAACATCCTTAGTTTCCTGTTGATACTTTTTGATCATAGGGACTGAAGTTCCAACTGATTCATTAGGACTAACGTGCACAAAGGACAATTGATAAATTGTCACTATTTTCCCTTCATGAGGAAAACATAGAGTGAAGAAAATGGACGACATGACTATTATCATGGCATAAGTCCAATTATGCCCTAGTAGTAAATTATATTCAAGGGGCACATCAACCACCTCGACATCAACCTCCACTATATTTCCACCTAACTAGACTGTAAAAGTGGGAAGAATTCCATCGGGTTGGAAGGAATGCCCATCAAAAGAGGTCAACATAGTCATAGATTGGGATAGAGTCAGAGAGATAATGGATTTCCAACAGGTTAGGGACATCACGCATGTCGCAACACCTTCATCAATTACATTGTGCTTGATGGTAATTTTCATTTACTCCACATCGATTTGAAAGGCTTCATGGTAATGTAAGCGAGGCCTAACATCTGTGACGTCAAACTTAATAACCTTCGAGCCACATGGGTCTAGATATCCTAAAGTAGATAGCTAGGCATTCCTTTGTGAAGGAAATTTCTAGAACACCTCCAAAGATGACATTACACAAGGGGTTTGACCCAGATATTCGACAATCAAATAGTTCTGGGAAACTCTGGAATTAGTATTGCGGGCATAATGTTTTAGTAATCCTTTCAGAATACAAGGAAAAGGTTCCAACTTTTCAATCTGCAAGGGTGTTTCTGGAGGGGGAGGAAACTCTAGACCTACAACAGTCTGTGAAGAATCGTAATCATGATATTGAGTATCTACATCAATCTAATACTTGAACATATTGACACATATATGGCCACCTTCATGTGTCGATCAGTTTTGAATCCTATTTGATGCATTTCCAGTGTTGGAGGCCCTTGAGGCCATGTGCTAATAATGCGGAAACAGATTTTTCAGCACAATGGACTTTTGTGAAAATATCCTCGAGGATTCCTTGATTTGGGGGAATAGGTGGGTAAGGTGATCATCATTACAAATTTTACAAGGAAACTTCACCTTTCGTTTTTCTTTCTTTCCCTCACCATCATTATTATTCGACCTATCATTGTTATTGTCATCCTTGGATTTGTTATTATTTTTCCCACCCTTATGATTATTACCTCTTCCTTTCCCTCTATTCCCTCTTGTTTTATGGTTACCATTTGGGCTGGCCGAAGACTGTATAGAATGCACATCGACTGATTTAGTGGGAGTGGAGGACAAAGCCGAAGCTTGTCCCGCTATAGGATATCTTATAGACAAATCTTTCAATTGGTTCGTCACCAAATCTGTAGACTTAGAATTTGCAAAGCCTATGATGCCATCAACATGATGCCTAGGATTTTGTCTAGGATCATAGTTCAACCATGACGCGCTAGGAATAATTTCATACAACATCCCAGAATGAGAATATATGAGGTACAATTGTTGGGCTTTGAAAATAACTTCTTCCTCATATGTTACTCTCGATGTAGAGAGATCATTTGAAATATAAGGAAATAAGGAGTTAAGGAACCACTCCAAAAGAAAATCTAGAGGAATGTAGGATTTCATCAACCACTTCCATATATGTCACTCTTGGATATGGTTTGATATATGCATGGATTTATATTGGAGGACGGTCGAAAAAAGTTATATGCCATAATCGTAATGAACCGAAAACTAGAAGTGGTTGAGAAAGACCAAAACCATCTTATTAAATTTTATGTATTCTCCCCTCGGTAACGCAATGTACCACTTCATGGAAACCCCCATGAAGATACATTGAAATAGCCTCAAATGAACATAATTGTCATTAAGGAAGTTAGATGAGCACCAAAGATGAAAAGTAATGACATGATCACCCGGATCCTTGCTAGTATTGCCTTCGAATTTTTGAATGTCTAAAGGAATCTTGTTAGGGACGGGGGCCCATAAAGAATCATGATTCATATGGCCACTAATTATTTTTGACAAATATAGAAGATTAAGAGTGGCCAGAAAAGGGAGTCGGGGTTGTGGTGTCTAAGCCCATGCTCCCGAGAAAGATTGGGATAGAGGGATTTCTGACCATCCAATATGCCATGGCCCTATTTGGTAGGATAATATCCTCCTCCAAACTAATTCATAAAAGGTTGTATGGGCACCATTACCATGGAAGTGATATAGTGATGGTTGTATACATTATCCCCAGCCGAAGGGGCTCCAGGCTGGGGGTTTCCTATAGTGTGAAATTGACTCCCTTCGAATGGAACTCTAGAGGACAGAGGGGGATTCACCATAATAAATGTGTTTTTTGGAATTGGCATGGATCAATAGAAGGTTAAGGATGAAATATAGGAAGTGACTTGTCTGCCCAGTTGAGCACTCCATCCAGGAGAATTGAGACTAGGATTATGCCCGAAAGAAAAAGGACACCAACCTCCAACTATAGGATTGATTTGGGGAATATGGCCCCCATGAAACAAGAGAGGAGAATATGGACAATTTATGTCCCTAGGTACAAAACTAGGACTCACATTATCCTCTATAATGGAGCATGAGAGTTGCGACATCATGTTGGGAATACCAAAAGAAAATGGATTGGAGACCGAAGGTATTAACTGAGAATTGTAACCCAGCGTACCAAAAATAGTTTTGAAAGGGTTCGTTCCTATGGGTCGAGTAGAACACATAGGCTGGGTAGCAGTAGAGGTAGGGATATTCATCACCCCAACCGTTGAGGATGAAGGAGTCGAAGGGATCCCACTAATCACAAAATACATAGGAGACGAGGGACTCCTTGTGACATTTGGGTTTGACTCAATACTCATAACTGGATAATCACAAGTCTGGTAGGTGGAGATATATGTACCATGTTTATTATCTTTATACCTTTTAGAAGGAAACTTCAGTAAAGACTCAAGATGTGGTGGTAACTTCAACAAACAACGAGACTTGTGAGGAGGATGGCCTTTCTCCACGATGATTCAAGAGTTGAGATATAAACCAAATCCTGGGGTCAAATAATAATAAAAGAGAATACCAAAACAAATAAAAAGAACAATACACACAAAAAAGATATAGTGGATGAAAAAGGGCCTCCCACACTAGAGTAGGTATGTCTCACCCAAGAGGGGTCTGAGACTCCCTTCAAAAGATTGGAGGTATCAGAATCAGTTATAAGGGCCCTCATGGGATTAACAACGCATTCAGTCAGATCCCATCGGAGAGGTAATCCTCCATAAATGTTGTATGTTGTCCGACCCTTATCTAACTCAAGGCACCTGCAGAATAACCCCTACAAGTAACCTATGTGGCTACATATTTCAAGCAACTAGATTCACCACAATATAAAAAATGTGTAGAAGAACAATCGTAAGTTTGGTCCACCATATGGGCAAGGTAACAAAGCCCGAAATCTTGAAAGCACTACCTATCATGGAGGTAAAGGTACTAGCAAGACCCCCAAATAGGAATAGAACCCCAAAAATATATTTGACACTAAGAAGGTATTATAGGGCTATCTCTGCAACCAACTTCACATGACCTCGTGCGTAACTCTAGTGTGAGCGGAGCCTACTTACGTCACTAATTACACAATGGGTTTCACCACTCCCTAGTCAGAAACATATGTTTAGTTTAATATATTTGGAGAAGTTTACTCACAAAATCCTATTCCAAGGCCCTATGTCCTATACTTGTTTGTGTACACTGAAATTTAAAATCGTTTCTAATCAATTTTAATTAATCAACATTAATTTTAATTTCTTCTGCTTACTCAAGAGGTGTGGTCGTGAAACTGATGGTATTACAACTTAGCTTATAAAAGAAGAAAATATAAAAACACTGCTAAGAACTAATCTTGAATTTCAAAGAGATGGTATGATTCTAAGTGCAACCTTTCCAATGAAATCTCTATAATTTCAATGAAACACAATCTCTCCACATGTGTTAAAATTCATGAAAGTAATCAAAAGATAAAATTCCATATTGAAAAATGAGCAAATTTTTTTGTATTTTCGATATAAAGAAAAGAAAATGCAAGGAATGAATACCGGATTCACATACAGACCCTATTGTAAGAAAAAATAAACAAGCCAAGAAGGATACCGAGAATAAAACACTCAAACCAATGCGCAAGGACATCCAATAAAAAAATGATAAGAAAGAATACCGCCCAAAAATTCAACATTAAGAAGGCTTCCTATCACTCTGTAAGCACTTAAAAGTCAAGACATAGACCCAAGAAGACTCAACAACCAATCAAACTCACCCAACAAACACCAAACTCAGCCAGCAAGACTAAAGAGTTGATGCACGTGACTGTTTGAGAAAAATTTGCATATGTACACACCCTACAGGAGGACAACTCGCATATGTATGTGTCTGTCAAGGAAAAAACCACATATATATATAGTAAAACATTGGCAAGGAAAGGGTTAGGCCAAGAAACATAGATGCAAAGTAGAAATAGGCTTTCAAGCAATCAGGTGACAAGGAAACTCAGGCTAAGAGAGAGAAAATAAAAGAGAAAAACACTCCAAGCCCCAAAAAAGAAGATTCAATCCCTAGTATGGTCACCAATTTTGTTATAGGTAAAATATCTCTATTGCATGGGGTAAACCACAATAGAAGGAATGACACGCAAAAATCAACTCTAATCCCAGACATGCTATATAAATGAAATGCTAACAAGACAAAGCTAAGAGCCTACCTCGTCCGGACGTTCGATGAAGACCATCGTTGAACATGCAACTCAAAGCTCTATACCTGCAACTTTTCCTCAACAACCAAGATACACAAGCATATAGTGATAATATATAATGTTAGCATATATATTAGCATAATCCATTAACATACATGATAAATACGCCCATGGAATGATAATTCAAATATTTGCAAGATATCAATTGGATGACAAAAGAGTATTTCTATTAAAATAATCAATAGAAGTATATATGTGACAAACTTTTGTACGTCACATATTAGAACTGAGAAACTAAGTCCCTCCAGCTAGGCCTTCACCACTTCAATCCTCCACCAAAGATAATCTCATATAAAGGATACAATGAGGTTCTCCATCACAGATAAGGAATAACTTGGGGGCTGAACAAGAAGTTCAGACGTTCAAGAATAAAGGGATGCATACTCAATATGAAGTGAAATTTCTCCAGAGTGCATTGGCTCTCAAAGTTGAATTATTCCCTCTTCTCAAGGCTTGGATATGGCTCAATTTATAGCCTTCAAATGGAACTGAAGGGTTGATTCGGAGCGTTTCCAATATATTGAAGGTCAAGGATCATGGATCTCATGACATGGCATGGAAACCTGACATAATTTTTAATTTTGAGCATCAAACTAGATGTCCGTGAACTGTATTGGAGAAACCTACATATATGCTTGTTTTATAACTTATAGGGCGCGTATATGTGGAAAAATACTCTTTTTTGGCTATGTAAGGTACAAAAAGGCACTTCAAGTCTGCATAGTGAAATGAAAAGGCCATTCAAGCAAGTTGCATGGGGTGAGGAAAAATTTGTTGTAGCAGGTTTCCCATGAGGTTTTCCCTCTTTCCCCATTTTTTCAGTGTCTCGTTCTTATATGCATTGTACAATGGGTACCTAACATGGTCTTTTTTTTTAGGACCCAATCATCCTGTACACCCTCGTAGTGTTTAGGGGGGGTGTTGGAGATATTACACACTCACCAAGAATTATTTTCCTATGTTCGATAGTCCAATGTTGAGAACTCTTCCTTAGTGAGAATATTCTCTCTAAAGAATATTTCCCTAGAAAATATGATGTTCCTCTTCAGTGAAGAGTTAGAAAGACTCAGTTAGACTAGTGGAAATAAATCATGCATGAAAACCTCGGTTTTATCACCAATAGTTTCATGTGTTTCTCTCACTTCCACATGTGTGACTCAGTTAACTGATAATTGCATGGATCAATTAACTAGGACTAGGTGGCATTTCACTCGAGTGCCTAGATCTCTCTAGCTCAATAATATGACACATTAGTTACTGCTGTAGCCTATATCTATTGTAAATTATTCACCTTTTCTGTTTGGAATTTAGTTAAGAGAAATTCTTTTATTATTTCCTCCATTTTTTGTCTCTTCTCTTCACACCGTTTCATGTTGTGTATTCTTCATTGTTAAATAGATATTTTGTGCAGGTATATCAGAAAATCTACAAAATCAAGGGAATGAAAGGAAAATAAAAAAGTGGGAGAGAAGAGAAGGGAATAGGGAAGATAAGGATGAAAAGATGAAGTATAAGAAAGAGGAAGAGGAGGAGGAGGATAACGAAGGGGATATATAAGAAGACGATGAGGAAGGAAGGAATATTTGAAAAATAAAAGAGGATAATAACATAACGATAAGAAGAGAAAGATAAATATGAAGGAAGGACTAGGAATATGCAAATTCTAAGAGGAAGGAGAATTATTATGGAAGAAAAGGAATAGGGGGTATTTCTAAAAAAAAGGAAGGAGTATTTGGGGGAAGCTCTGAAGAGGAATAAGGAATGGAAGAATAAGAGAAAGTGGAATAGGGGTAGAAGAAGAATTATTAATAGGATGAAGAAGGAGAAGAAAACAAATAGGAGGAAGGAGGACTTAGAAAACCAAAGGAGGAAAATAAAAATTTGGAGGAATAGGAAGAAGAAGGAAGGATGAAGCCACACCATCCATACAAAATACCCTCAACCCATGAATTTAATATGGATAAATGTTATATGTGTTCCCATATGGAGACAAATGATGCAAGGGGAAGGAGGAGTTTTAGAAAAAAAGGAAGGGGAAGGGAAATTTTAGGAAAAATAGGAAGTAGGAAGCAAGATAACGATGAAGGAAGAGAAGAAAAGGAGGAAAAGAGGACGAAGTGAATAAGAAAACAAAAACTAAGGACGGAGAATCACGAGACAAATTGTAGAGGGAAGGAGGATTTGGGGAAAAAGAGGATGAGGATGGAATACTTGGTGGAAAATGAGAAAGAAGGAGGAAGAAAGAGATGAAAAGGAGGAGGAATAGATTAACACAATCCCCTAAACAAGCCCTACATTTTTCATTTTTGTTTAATTTACTCTAATTATTAAATGGTGGTACTATAAGTTGTTGTGGATATTCCACTTGATAGTTCGTGAAATATTTACTGTGAAGGTTAATTTCCTTTAGATCCTAGATTCTTTAATTACTTGTTTTCTTCTTAAAAAATGTATGAAATAGTTGAAATATGAAAAATAGAGAAGGAAAATAAAATATTCACACACCATCCACAAATAAACACAAGATATAGCCTCATAAACCCAATACGGGAGAAAAAAACAACCAGAAGGTGAGGTGACTCTTCTCTCTTTTCTTCAAATGAAAGTACACAGAAAGAGTCACTATTTGTGGAGTTTCTAATACAAATACAGAGCAAGAAAATAATCAACAAGATCAAGAACTCATAATATGGTGGAAAAGGCACCAAGCCAAATAAAATTTCATTAACATAATCTACACATATATAGTACATAAATAGGTAACCACCAATAACGATACACATAACTAAGTGTATGTTTACTAAGGATAAAAACTTATAGCCAAATGTAAACATAACATGGTTAAGGATGTTAATATTAGTATAATATTTCTAACAAACCCCACTTTAATCTTTAGTCCGTACAAATGTATTATCTCAGTAACAAAGACTAGTGAAAAAGTGGATAAGTATTCAACATGTAACTCATGGTATGAAATATCATGAGCGGTGATGAAGGTATGTTTAAAAAACCTCCAAAAGTGGGTTCCAAAACAAAATATAGAAAACTTAGTATGCAACAAATGAGATAGAGAACTTGTAGGTTTTCAATGAAGTGAACCCCAAACCTATGAAACCAAATCCTGATGAGAAGTAAATTGGCTACAAGTCCAACGCATCCCAAGTATTGAAAATGCCTCACAATCTTGAATGCACCAAACAAAAATGTAGAAGATACATTTGTCCTCTACTATATCCAAATATCATTCCCGTAAAGTCCAAAGACTATAAAGTGAACAAATAAGTTCACAAACTTCTCTCATAAATTAACACATAAAAAAACTATCAAGAATCCAACTAACAAAAAAAAGTGTCAAAGGGCATCTCAACCATGTATCCATAAAATATTGTGTCCATAAAAAATCCTATGGGTAGTGTTATCCCCATTTTTTGGATAACTAAGGAGATTATGTCTTGAGGCCCTTAGGTTGCAGATATGAAGTGTCGAGAGACTATATGGCTAGCAATACCCTTTTTCATAGATGGAAACCCCTCTCACCACCACAGATGGTCACAGATTTCCAGATGGAATCCACCACATCAACTGACTTCTGAAAGGAAGTGGGCCTTTATCCATGAGGTACAAGTAAGTATTATGGTGAGAATACTTTCAACATTTAATCCAATTGATTATGTTGTATCTTATATTTCTCAAGATTTCATGATATATGCTTGGACATTATGCCTTTTTCCCCGCTTCACCTTGGAGGTTGAAATTCTTCCCTAGTAAGTGGTCTTCCTTGGGGATGGGTTTGCTATTAGGAACTCCCTTAATGAGCCATCATATTTTTCCCTACCATACTTACCACTTTCCATCATTGTTTCCCTCCATTTCCTTATCTCTTGGGATTTTAGGGTGTATTGACCCAAGAAGGGGTTGTCCCTCATTCTATGGGAATAATGGGATGAAGTCACAAAGGGGTTGATGTTGGGTAAAATATAAAAGCCTTGTATAAACCTTCCAAATGATTCACCCAGGGATCACCCAAGAAAGTAGTGAAACACTTATCTTTGAGTAAAGGGGACCCACAATATAATAAATAATNTTAAAAGGTTAGTTGAAGGATAGGAGGTCTCATCACAAGTCAAGCTATCATGTCCACTAATATCTAGTGGTATGACATTGCCATCATCTAGTCACCAATCTAAGGCAATGGATTTCATTTGCATGGCTGAGAGAAAGGGGGTCTCATCACAAGCCAACCTTCTCATTTCCACTAGGTGTTTGTGGGTGACATTTCCATCATCTAGTCACCACGCCAGGGAAGTGACCTTCAACCTCTCCTTATTCTATATTGAAATAAAATACAATGAAATAAAGATAAAAGGAAATTGATGGTCTTGGAAAAATTGGATTCCGAACGATGGTACCACACACCCTCTACAAAGGAACCCATGAATGAGACACTACAACCCCTTGTATGTCATGATCCCTATGCCCATTGAGTATTGACCCCAACCACTTCATCCACTTTACATGGATTATGGAGGGATCTCTTGGAAAGTCTCCTGGACCTAGGGAAATATCAACCCAATAGGACGCCTCTTCAACCCTCCCATATTCAATATTGACAAGTCGCATAATGTCTTTGAGCATTTAATTGTTTGATATAGTGATATTTGATGCACATCATTAGGTGGATCATTTATTGATTGGATTCACTTATCATAATGTTATGACTTGAGATACTTGGAGGGCGTGCTCATTTGTCTTTGCAGGACCTAGTTGGTGGATAGTTTTGGGAGAACAAGCCTAGCTTGGGCATCCATGGGGATACAAGCCCACATGTTGGATGCCAAGGGACCGCATGTAGGACGAAAAATATCAAACTTGGAAGGCCTTGAAGATGACTTGGACTAAATAACCTAGCCCCCATATGCTAAACATTTTACCTAGGAGAGGCAAAACATCACTCTTGGAGTCATGACATCACCTAGGGGGGTTAGGTCTTGGTGGTGAGCTGCCACTTATTGACACATGGATGTTTTGAGGAGAAGAGGGTATTCACCATGATAATATTGTCTATATGCTTGACATGTGGCCTTTGGAGGCCTACACATGTTTCTCCAACACCAACGACTTCTTCTAAGTGGAAAAACGTCCCCTAAAGGGAGACATCCATGTAAAAATAGGGTTTATTTGTGAAAAAGTGAAACTTTAAGTGAATTGTTTAATATTACTTTGTTAAAGGGGGGAATATTAGGGTTGTTGACCCCTAGTCTTTTGATTTATCCCTTAATAAGTGGAAAAGTCACCTTGGTGACATTTTGTATAAATAACATATCATAAGATCTCATTTTAACATAACTCTCCCTCATTGTGAGAAGTATTGGTCTGAAATTTTTGCTATCCTTGGATCTATTTGTATCTTATGCACTTGTTTATGGTTATTTTGATGAATGGTTGATAGAGGAGTGAGGCACTAGCCTTGGATGAATTCTTTCTGGCTTTTATGGTGGATTATCTTAGCATCTTTCTTGATTTTGGTATGGTATTTTACTCTTATGCTATCATTGGTTCAAGTAAAGGATTGTTATGCTAGGAGCTAGGTGGAAAGTATAAGGGAATACACCCCCACCATAGTCTTCATCATTTTATGCTTCATTTTATTGGTTAAACAAGAGTTTGCTAAGAGAAGTATAAGGGCATACACCCTCTTAGCTTAAACCCTAGCTAGAAAAACTTTCCTTGGGAAGTGAAAGGGCTTACACCCACAAGGATGTATATTCTCTAGATATTTAATTTATTTGACTCCATTAACCGAATAACACGAGTTATATATTCTTTTCATTGGAGATATAAAATCATTGCCTTGGGAAACATGAATTTTTATCTATTGAAAGGTCTGTTGCTTGTAGTTGGTTTGCCTCATTGAGAGGAGTATTCCCATTCTAGGGTGTCCCCTCTCTCCCACTACTTTAATTTCTGTTACAAACCGTAAACTATAACTTCTATGACTGATCTAACCTAGATAAACTACAAACTATAACCCCTAAACTAACTCGAGACTAGCTCCTAAATTTTGCACAGTAACTCCACTAATTAGGGTGCATCTTTTGGGCTAATTGTTGGCATATTTTGAGGGTTTAATTTGATGATATAATTCAGTGAAACCAAAATCCATAAGGCTGCAATTTTATTTAGAAATATATGTGTTACAACAACTTTCTTTATTCAGTGTCAAAGTGCCATTTTTCAGCCTATATTCATTGCTAATATTGATGTTGATTTACTTAACTAGTTTAGATATTTGTATGCTGATTTAGATGCTTTATTTCCTAATATAAACTATCATCTATTGTTGCAAATTAGGGAAAAAATTATTAATTTGTTGATCCATACTAACATATATCATTGCAAGTTGGATTTTCTTGTGTTTCGTGCAGGTACAATTATCTGGAGAAGTACTATAACTTTGGGGGAACAATCACTTGACTTACAAGACATTTATTCACACATTTCACTCCACTTAGACTTGACCTATAGGGGCATCACTTTAATATCTATCCATGTCCATTTCCTTCCCCCTAGGGTCACCAGGATCACCTACCTAGAGTGACCTAGTCACCCTTGAAGTGAGGGACCTACATTGAGGTGAAATTGGGTGTAGGATTCCCAATTTGTAGCACTTTCTTTGTGGTTGGGTTGGGATTTTTCCAACCTAAAATGCACGCTATAAAAGTTTGGCACCGTTTTAAGGGATGATTTTGAATCCTCTTTTGAACCCTAACAACCCTTTGGTAAGCTATTCCAAATCCTTTCCCTTAGCTTGCCTGGTGAATCCACCCAAGGGATGTTTCCTTTCCACCCTTATTGATGAGATAATTTTGAATCTCATCTGGAGAATCCAAGTTCCCAGAACCCACTTTTCCCTTATCCTTCTCCATCGTTTGGTGAGACTTGAGATCATATGTCAACTACATTGAGGTATTTCCCTTAGTAATGGAACCATGGCCTCACGGGAATTACCATGGGAACTCCATAAGGTTTATCTCTCATTTGATGTTTAGGATATTCCTGGATATCGAAATCATTGCCCCCCAGAGTGGAGGGAAAGTTTCCCCAAATTTGACGGTGATCCATCTCTATCAGTCACCCATGTTGTGAATTATATGAAGTATGATTTGAAATTCAATGTGGTACATGAAGATGTGTTTATATTTTTGCGTCTTCACTGGAATCAAGTCAAAAAGATTGATTTTCACACTCATGTGATCCAAAGAGTATCCCTTATTCTACAAATCTCATTGAATATTTTTTTAGGAAATATCAGCCAGCTACTCAAAGTTTGCAAGATGCTTTCCAAGAGCTCAAATGCACTCTCTCCCAAGAAGGTTTTTTGATCGATGATGAGACAATAGATGAAGAAAATCTTGAAGAAGATCTTGATGAAGAAGATATGGATGAGACATATGATGAAGACTAAGTATATTCCCTTCCACTTGATGAGGACATCCATAACTCTGCTCCTCTTGCACATCAGGAAGAGAACATGATAAGTTATAATCCTTTTAAATATTTGATGATACCTTTTTCCATGACTATGGAAATGAAAAAAAATGCCAAAAGGATCTTGATGAAGTTTCTCTT
>JASDQU010736942.1:54878-86908 GCA_032191745.1 Picea mariana | reverse complement strand
ATGATGAAGACTAAGTATCTTCTCTTCCACTTGACGAGGATATCCATAACTCTGCTCCTCCTGCACATCAGGAAGAGAACATGATAAGTTATAGTCCTTTTAAAAACTTTGATGAGACATTTTTCCATGACTGTGGAAATGAAAAAAAATGCCAAAAGGATCTTGATGAAGTTTCTCTTGCAAAATACCTAAATGAGACTTTGTTGTCTATTTATCCTTTTGAATAAAATGAATTTATCCAGTCTTGTGAGGAAGTGATCATCTCCTATAAAGCAGGTGAATTCATGTAACAACCCTCAGATATAGTTGGAGAATGCATTGATGATTTCATATAGGTTGGGAGATGTAGATGGGATGAAGGTTTCTTAATTATTGATAGAGATCCCATTTATGACATTGAGGGTAGCTCTCAAGCATAAGGGGTTGAAATGTCATTTTCAGAGGACTGGCCTCCATGCATGTATGATTAATATTTTTTGCATCCTAGTGATGACATGGTTACATAACCATTCTACCCTTTCGAGGATGACTTGTCGCAACATGATCTCCATTCATCCTTTGGTACATACCCTTTTGAGTATGCATTTTTTTTTTATGAGGAATTCCCACCATTGTGCTCAGATTTTGAGGAATACCAGGACGTGGCCACGTCAAAGAAATCAGAGGTTCATTTTTCAAACATAAAGTATTTTCATCTTGAATATTTCCATGTATATTCACAGTGGAAGAGGTGGTTGTTTTCTACACCTGAGTCTATTCCTTACCTTTTACCCTCTTCTCCAAAAGATCATGCAGTATTCTTCTGATCTCTCATATCCTCTCAGTCCTCGAAAATAAGTGAGTATTTATGAACCAATGAAGATGAGCCTTCGTCTACATATAGTATCCCCCTTCATATATGGATTGATCAGTCTTATGGCTACACTTTCATGTGGGATTATCAGGTTGATGGTTTCTCTTTCCAGTAGGATTTCCTCCCTCTCACCCATATTCATGGGCTTTATGTCATGATTGATTATATGTGTGTTTATACTCATGATTATTTGTTATTGACTTATCTTTATTGTATTATATGATTAAGTAAATGGGAAGATACTTTGATGAGATGATCAAATGGTTTCACCGGTTGTATGACTTCACCTAACATCATCCAACACATGATCTTCAGGGCCCCAAGGCCCCAGGTAAGTAGGTAAGTCATTTTTAATCCCTTAATTTTCATCTTGATTTCTCATGTTAGTTTAGATGCATTTGATTTTCATTTTTATCTACTTGCATATTGATTTCATGCTTAGCTTAGAAATTTTTGAAAAATGTAAAAATTTTATTTGTTTGGCTTAGTTGGTTTTGATTATGATAATATGATAACAAGGATGAGTAGGCCATCCTACACTTGACAGTTTGATGTTTCCTTGCAAACAAAGGTATACCAGGAGATGTTGTGTTTCTTATGCACTCTACAATGACCACATGTCCCCAAGTAGGAGCCAAATGTTATCCCCATTTTGTGGATAACTAAGGATATTATGTCTCAAGGACATCATGTTGCAGATATGGAGTGTCGAGATATTACATGGCTAGCAGTACCATTTTTCACAGATGGAAACCCATATCACCACCACAGATGATCACATATTTCCATATGCCATTCACCACATCAGTTGGCTTCCAGAAGCCAGTGGGCCTTGCATGATGAGGTACAAGTCAGTATTATGGTGAGCATCATTTCAATATTTAAACCAATTGAGTATGTTGTATCTTAGATTGCTCTTTATTTCATGATATATGCTTGGACATTATGCATTTTTCCCTGCTTCACCTTGGTGGTTGACATTATTCACTAGTAAGTGGTCTTCCTTGGGGATGGGTTTTCTATTAGGAACTCCCTTAAAGATCCATTGTACGTTTCTCAACCATACTTATCACTTTCCATCATTGTTTTGAGCGGTCAACACACTCGAAATGTTTTCAGGAGTTTTTTGTCACTTTTGGGTACCACTTGTTTTCTGTTGCTATCTAAATTGAGTTCACTCTGGGCGATGGTTTTATTTTGTTTTATTTTGTTTTCATGAATATTATTAATCAATTTAGAGTGTTTGATCTTGTTACATTAAACCTTGTGTCTAAAAGAACTTGACATCCTAATTAAGAATCTACAGCTAACATTGCACCTAACGTGCTTATGTTTGACGATGAAAAAAAGAAAGAAGGTAAAGTGGTCACACAATTACAATAATCTTCGATCGTCGATGCATCATCGATTTTTGTATAAGGAAGAGTTGGTTGTGTAAGTTATTCACCACAAACATTTAGGAGATAGTCGATCCCCATCGGCGTCGGTAAAATATGGGAAGGATAGACTTTGACAAAGCCTTAAGAAATCACCGATAGCCGATGACTAATGCGCTTTATCGGGGTCTGGGAAATATAGAAGGGTTAAAACAATTATTTTTTGTCTACGATAAACATATCGTCGATCCTCGATCCCCGATACACTTTAGACATCAGGACTTTTTTGAGAGAGTTGATGTGGGAGGACTTGGGTAGGTTGATCGCCGATTGTCGATCCTTGATACTTTTTGGCGTCGGCAAGATATGATCAAGTTTTAGAGTGTGTATCTTAAAGCAATTCCTGATTCCAATTAACACAACTAAATGAAGACATCAGTCTTGAGTTCCACGTGTCTTTATCATGTAAAGGTGTTGTACGACCTAGTTTCGTCTCAAGTGATATTAAGTCCTAGTCACACCTCTAGGTCATCCTGGCCATGTCATATTTGTACAGAAAGATCATTCGGCATCAAATATTTTTCAAGAGGATATCAACGAGAATTGTTCAAAGCATAACCCCGACCCCCAACTCACCAATTGGACTAGTGAAACAATGGGATGTTTTTGGCATAAGATATGATCAAATTTTGACATTTAATAGACCTGTTAATGCTTCATCCCACAATTGTTTCTACCTTGTGCACCGATAAAACAACAACAATTTGAAATTGTCGATAGGCCACGTTACAACCCACACCCACGCCGTCAACCCACGATCCAATTTAATTTGGCGGTAGATTTAATAAAACTACACTCATAACCCAAATTTAATGGTTGATGCGACAAGGTAAGTTCATCCCTGATTAAATCTCTAAAACAGTTTTGAACAAATTCATTCTATGCACAATATTAAATTCTAGAGCATCCGAAGAAGAAAATAAAGTGTCTCGAGACTGTGTTGATCCTTAGATTATCAAAACCAGGTTAAACAAGATGTAGAGGTATGTGTTCAAGTTTTTCAATTTGACGGTCATGATTTATATATGCATATAATTTCTTACATGATCTCTAACTATGTTCTAGTTGTAGGTAAAATGTTGTCGAGAAATCCAACCACCAGACGCTCTTCGAGAGGACCCAATCTAAAGGAAGATGAAACAGGTGAAGGTTCTTCTCCTGATACTGCGAGGAAGTTGGAGTACACTCCTAGGGAAGAGATAGCCATAAAAACCTCAAAGAAAAAATCCTTTGTCCAACCTGTGGTCTTCGGTGATACAGAAGCAAGCATCAGATGCAAGGTAATTCTCCCATAGTGGGGGGACCGTTTCAACAGAATTTGCTGAGAGGAGTACCCAAAATATATCCCACACAATGAACCGAATGTAAGGACGCTCGATGACTAGGTGTTCTCGAATATCCAACAGTCATATTTACACATGGTAGCCAACAAAACCATGGTTTTCCCTTACATAGAGGTTTTGAAGTGGCTAATAGACCATAGAGACGCGTGAAAGTTCTTTATCAATGATGAGAATGGAGGGTGTATCAGAGTTTTCCTCTAGACAGAAGTCGAGAAGTACTACAAAATCAGAGACCCCGAGGAGCGAATAAACACAAATTTTGTGGTGAATTTCTACGAATTCCATGACACCAGTCGGTTGATGGATTCATGGTGGAAGGAGGAAATTATTTTTACAAACCGGAGCAGTGGATGGTATGGAATAATCAACTTGAGGGAGCCATACATCTACTTAATGGCTC
Source organism: Picea mariana (assembly GCA_032191745.1). Taxonomy (NCBI): domain Eukaryota; kingdom Viridiplantae; phylum Streptophyta; class Pinopsida; order Pinales; family Pinaceae; genus Picea; species Picea mariana. The sequence goes on along the minus strand of JASDQU010736942.1, from coordinate 82,876 downwards.
TCATATGCTGATTGTATGGAGAGAAGGACTCTCCAACTTTTCAGAAGCATGGATTCCCTTGGCATACTCGGTGGCGATCTATGGAAGCAACTTCAACTAAGGAGCAATAATTTCCAAAAAATTGAGCATCTATGTACAACAGGCTCAGACGTCGAAAGAAGGGGAAGCAATTACTTTCCACATGGCCTTGTACCTGCTCGATGTGATCTGTGCAAGAAATTTCTCCACTGACATGGACTTAAGCTGGCATGTTGTAGAGCTCCTTCTTCACGTTTATTTCACTATAATTTGGGAGAATGGGTAAAAAAAATCCTACGCAGTCATTTGCGATGAATTCATCGCTCGTATTTATTTTATTATATTTAAAAAAGAATGCCTGAGATTATCCTTAGTAGCCAAGAAAATGGTAGCAAAGGTAAGCTGTTGGTATCTGGATGAATGCTCAACCTATATCAGGGTGTTTGGGGCCACCGAAGCACCACATATACTCCCTGCTCACGTTATAGACCAACTCATTGTGGGAGAAGTATGCTATCAGACCATCATGTAGGGATATAATGCCACACTAGTTAAGGACAAGAAGCAGTATTTCATACCCTACGGTTTCGACGTGGGGCTTTATTTGGTAAAGGAAACTGCTCAAACCAAACAAGAAGGGATGGGGAAAATTGAATTCAGGTTCTTGAAAGGCTGATTCTAATGGCTTGGTCCTCCAACATGCTTCACATGTATCATATTTCTGCCCATACACTCATGATAAATTTGAGGATGAATTTTTCATAGAGTGCACTCAGGACTGGGAGGAGGTAGTACAGAGGATGGACAAACCGAATATGACTAGGATCAAGGCCATGAGCACGGAAGAACAAGTGGAAACAATAGAGCAGTTGGATCAATAGGCCCTTAGAGTTAAAGAATATATCAGAGCAACATAAACTACAAAGGCACAAAGAAGAGGATTGCTCTTGCTAGAGGGGGCACAAAGAATCATTGATTAGTTGTAGAATGATCCTGATCTTGTAGAAATGTCGAGGATTCTCACTAATGACCCAATCACAAGTAGAGGAGAGCCAAGTGGATTAGAGCCAATACAACTTGAATAAATCACCGAGCTTGAAAACCCTGTAGTTCCATCACCACGGATCAGATCACCAAGGGGAATTTCAACCCAGCTTGAGATATCGAGGACACCGGGTAGAACAAGTATACCTAACCCATTGTTTGACTTAATAACCATATATGATGATGAGGAGATTTCAAAAGTTTCCTTGGTGACTCTGGTGCAAATTGAAGAGGAAAAGGAACCTGAGAAGGCATCTTCCCTAGGTCTCGATGCTTCAATTCAAAACCTTTCATAGAGTGACCATGATGTCGAAAGTGTCTTAGACACTGAGCTACTTGACGGGAACCCCAATAGACAATTTGAGGGATGAGCTAGGATCAGGTGACCAGAGAGAGGAAATTTCACAACAAGAGGAGAAGCTTCTCAACACAGAAAATGCCAAGACATTTGATCTTATTGGCACAAGGATGGCTACCACATATGCCACTTTGGATAGAACAAAAAGGGCTGAAAAGGAGTTGGCCACTGTGCTTAAGGAGTTGGAGAATATGCACCATTTTGAAAAATACTATCAGGACTTCACACAAGCCATGGTTTTTTTGAGAAGTGAGTTCCAAGATGCCTATGCAAAATTCATGAATGAACATCACCTTTTCACTGCAGGACTAGACGAATTCCAAGAAGACACCCTTATGGAGCTAGTAACCTAGAAAGTCATGGAAAGGTGGTAATAGAAGGCTCACCAAGCAGTGGAAAGGATCGATTACATCAATGCGGTTCAAAAGGGTCGAGATGCTGAAGAGAACAACATTCAGGTGTTGAGGGACAACAACATCGATCGGATCAGGAAAGCAGCCAAATACTGGGTGAAAATGGCCCAGGAACCTCAGTGGGAGATTCAGTAGAAATGGGTCGATTGTGAAAAGATCTGGGTAAATATTAATCTGGAGATGAAAGACATCGACCTACTAGAATTTGGCTCACCCGAGGAATTTTTCGACCTACATGACATAGTCAAGCAACATGCGGAACAAGACTCGTCATGGACAACAGAGATAGAAAAGGTGGCGAGCATGGAGCTAGGTCAAGTACAATAGTTCATGGAGCATCTGATCAAGGCTTGAACAGTTTTGCAGTAGTTAGTGTCAAAATAGTCAAGTACCAAGCACATGAAGTAGAAGTGAATGAAATCCTTTCATCCCCGATGGACCAACACAAGTTCTCGAATGCCAACACATGCGAGGAAATATTTGTCAAATGGTCAGAGTATGAGAAGAGTCATCCACTTTAGTGAACCTATTTGATGATTCTTAGAAGACGGAGAGATGAACGTGCCATGTGGCGATATTTTGTTTTACTTAGCTCGCACTTTTAATAACTATTTTTAGTTAATGATTCATTATAAATAAGAGGATTGAAATTTTAGTAAAGTTCGATTGTTTTCGCTAAGACCCTCATTTTTGGAATTGTAAAGAACTATTTCTAAACTACTTTAATTGAGAAGTCCTGTTTAGGACCAGAGATAAACTTTTGTTTTTTCATAAAAGGCATGTGTGATTGGATTTGATGAGGAATTGCTTCCGAATTTATTTTATGAATGGATGCTATAATGAGTAAGAGTTTATGAATCTATCGATAAGTTAGCTATTTCAATATTTTTTGTAGTTCTTGTCTCTAATGATGAAAGCAAATCATTGTGTTAATGTGTGATTAATTCTAGAGCTAAGGAAACTATTTTTCTTTCCATCATTTTATTGCATGTATGTTTTCTTTCGATAATTGTATCTCTATCAATAATTTAAATATTAGCAAGTTAATGTATTAGTACTAAGCTTGTCACAGGTTTGAATATCTTTATCTTCATGCTTAATCACAAGGGTTATCTCAAGCTCAACCTTCTTCAGTAGTTAAGATCCTCCCTTTTGCCAGCTGGTTTATACCAACATATATATTTTAATCAGACCTACATAATAAAAGAAAATACAAAAACAGAACATTTAAACTGAAGGAGGAACTTTCATAAGAGGATATCTTATCAATCACTACGTAAATCCCATCGATTATTTGGCCGGATCGAAAGATATGGAGAACCATTCCACCATCAAATGTTGCAAAGTCTAATTTGTCCTTTGTGGTGGGTTTGGTTCCTGTTGTTGATTTAAAGGGATTTAGGGCCCCTCAACATAATTGGCACTAGAAGGAGGGAATGAATGAATGAATGGCTAATAATATTTTTGTATAATATTCCGCATAGCCTACAAATTCAAAATAGCCCACATGCATGGCTAGTCATTCCCAAGACAACCCTGTCATACACTGAGTACTCCTAAAACGAGTAACTCACCCCAGCAAGAGGAAGAACATATATTCCCTGAAATACATTACGCTCCTCCTCACGAGGAGTTGAACTATTTCAGAATAATCATAAGAGATTATGCCTGACAAATTGGATCATTACCCCTAGCTATATTACTTCCTCATAGAAAAAAAGTAAGAAGACTAGTGTTAGACACCCCCGACCATGTTTTTGTTCACACAGTAGAAGAACTTATAGATTTCTCCCTCACAGAGATCGAACATCCACTTAATTTGATCCCCGAAACACCAGCTAGACTACTCTTAGCCCGATGATTTTGAATTGGACGAGGAAGAGTTTAACTCGGATCGCTCAGTTCTAGAGTCAAATGACATGGAGGATAACAATTATCATAATGAATAAATGGGAAACCCACCTCAAAATAATCAACCATGGTTAGCCAGAGATGCTCTGGGAATCCCCGGATGGGTACATAACCTCCCTCAACATCTAGAAAATTTACTTCCTAAGATTGATCCTGAAACCTATAGATTGCTTGAAGACCATATTAAAAAGTTCATACTAGCTATTAGACTAATGAATGCCCAACATGAAGACGTAGTATGTAGGAGTTTTCCCTATACCTTTGAGAATTCAGCCTCAACATGGTATTTTAACTTTCCTGTAGGGTCCATAACTTGTTGGACAAAATTTCAAAAAGATTTTTTAGACAAATTTGCAGAAGAAAGAACTACAAGACCTTTAATGGATGAACTCTTTTCCACCACCATCAGTTCAAAAGAAAAGGTTAAATAATTCAATCAACGATTTACCACTATCCTGAACAAATTTCAACCCGAAGCTAAACCCACTCAAGAGTTACAAATTGAAGTATATGCTAACTCTCTCCCTGCTTCTATTTCCATGTTTGTAAAAAGGGCTTCCAAGAATACTTTAGCTGAAAATTTCAAGGAAGCCAAACCAATTGAATTCCAAATGAAGTGATGTAAAGAGGGCCAAATATCACTAGTTAAAAAAGAAGCTCAACTTCCACCCAATAGAGGACTCTTATTGAATAGACCCCCAAGAAAACAAACAAAGCAAGGTCATGAAAAGGGAAGTGGAGACATAGAATACCTACAATAGATGATAAAGAAATTTTCAAATGAAATTGTAGACATGAAAAGAAGTGCAGGGGAAGAAAACCAAGGCCAAATACCTTATAAATCCTTTTTTAAGAGAAAACCACCGTTCAAAGAAATTGAACCTCGTCGAACCAACTTAAACATCAACCTGGGAAATGTAACATTTGACTCTTTCTGTACCTATCATCAAAAAAAATATTTTGAAAGAGATTTTCCACAATGGGTGCATGCCATGAATTTGATTTCCAGTTGGTTCCTAGACGAAGTTTCCCTTACCGAAAAATCAAGCGACTCGTCACTAAATATTTCCGATCAGTTGACCTGCTGGAAGAAACTGCCATGTTGTTGTGGGATCCTAACTTATGAATTCCTTATGATATATTTGAGGTTCAAGAACCACCCATTGAGATTTTGGCTGTGAAAACATGAAGTAGGGGTCAGCCGATCTCAAATGACCTTACCATTGTCGAAACCTCGAGAGGAAAACAAACATCCAATCAGCTAAAAGCACCTTTTGTCTCCCAAAGAAATTCTATAAACATCCATACACGGAGGTAACCCAAGCTACACTATAACATAGTAGAAGATTCAGAAATATTAAAGACAAATGTATCGGTCATTGACATGTGTATAATTCCCCATAAAAAGGATTTTTTGTTACAATCCTTAAAGTCAGTAGAAACACCTACAACAAGAACTGACCAAGGAGAAACCCCATCTCCCACAGACCTAAGGAATAAACTGAATGTGAATGATTTCTCTGTAGATAAGAAAGGAAATCCTTTTGTCCCACCGTTCCTCTTAACTTTTGAAGTATTCAACAGAAACCTCCATAATTTTTTAGTCAATTCAGGGGCATCCTCTAATGTCATTCTATTATCTATCTACAATAAATTAAACACAATCCCTCTCAAAAGTGATAAACATGTTATACAACTAGACAAAACTTAGGTGAAAGTCATCGGGGAATTCAAAGATGTTATGATCATAATGGCTACACGCCCGAAATTTGTTCAAGTAATTGACATAATTGTAGTAGATATAGCAAAAGATTATGGGATGCTACTTAGTCGAGATTGGTCCAAGAAGTTGAATGGATACTTTAGCACAAAATGGGATCACCTATGGTTTCCATTAAAGGGAAACACAAACATTATTAGGATCGATAGGGAAAGGTATCTCAAACATACTCTCATTGATTTAGAATCCCTCAATGAACCCTCGTCGACAGACTTCCCTGTGCTAGGAAACTACTCCTGTGATTATGATTTTGGCAATTTCCCCCCTCTCTCATCTGATGTACCTCTCACTCAAAACTCCAAAATGAATTTTCAAGTAAATCTACTAGTAGAGGCGAAATAAACCCTCTTCTGTCAAGAATCTCTGTCGGAAACCACAAACAAAATAGGTGGAGAGGAGAAAGTTAGTAGGCATGGGTAAGCTGATGATTTTCGCTCACAAGTCTGGACCCTGTATTTTGTCGGGTCTAAATAACAAGAAGGGTAGGGAGCGTGATGTATCCTCATTTACCCAAAGGGGAAGTGAAATTTCTTGTCTTGTAGACTAGAATTTGAATCAACTAATAATACTACGGAGTATGAAGCTTTAGTGAAAGGACTAAAGAAATCCATAGACTTAAACCTTAAAGAACTAAAAGTTTTTTGGGACTCTGAAATTATCGTTAGGAAAGTAAATAATACTATAGATTTCAACTCTCTCCACCTGAGAAATTACCAATAGGAGGTGCACAGGCTAATAGAATATTTTGAAGCCTTCAACATAACAACAATCCATAGAACAAAGAATAATCTTGTTGATTCCCTAGACACTTTTGCTTCGAGGCTATCCCCTTTAGAAGACTATGAAGCCTCTAGGTTCATAGTGGCACTTATCTACAAACCATCAGTGCCCAATAATATTTCTAATAGGAATGTATTTGAAGGAGATGAATAGATCATAAACTTCCTAACCAATCATAAATTTTTTAAAGGCCTGGCTATTGACGATGAAGTTTTCCAAGAGAAACTAGTAGAAACCAACCCCCATGAACAAAGAGGTGAGACATATCACTCTAGTAACAAACCAAAGTCTCACACGATACCAAAAGGGGTAGCCAATTTGGAAAACCTCTTTGACTTAAGGGAAAGATTTAAAGGGTCAAAAAACACAAATACAAGAAGCTCGTGTCCCATTTATGAGACTGTAAATCTAGGAACCCTAGAAAACCTTAAGAATATAAACCTAGGCAAGGCAATGTCTAAAGAAGAAAGGAAAGCCTATCTCAAAATTTTTAGAGAATATCAAGATGTTTTTGCATGATCCTACCGTGATCTGAAAAATTATGACACTCACATTATCCAACACATAATCCCATTAAAATCCAGAGTAAAACCCTTCCAACAGAAGCTCTGGAAGTACCATCCATCTCTGGAACCCCTCATGTGTCAGAAGTTAAATAAATTACTACATGGTAAAATTAAATTTCAGGTTAGACACTCTGTCTGGGTAGCAAATTGGTTCCTTTCAGGAAAAAGTCTTGGGAGATCCTACTGTGTGTGGATTTCAAAAACCTCAACAGAGCATCATAAAAGGAAAACTACCTAGTCCCACCAATGGAACAACTCTTCCAGAATGTGTCTGGTTCTGAAATTTTCTCCCTATTAGATGGATTTTCGGGTTACAACCAACTTCTAGTTTTAGAGGAAGACCTATTGAAAACCACCTTCCGAACCAAGTGGGGAACCTTTGCTTATAAACACATGCCCTTTGGGTTAATTAATGCATGGGAAACCATCCATAGGGACATTGATGTGGATTTTCGGGGATTAATCAACAAGTATGTATTAGTGTATTTGGACGATGTGACTGTGTATTCAAATAATAGAGAAGATCACATCCAACATCTAACCTAGATTTTCGAAAGGTGTAGAAAATACAGTATATATCTAAACCCTAAGAAAATTATCTTTGGATTTGAGGAATCAAAATTACTAGGCCATATTATATCTCAAGCAAGAATTCACATAGACCCAGAATGAATTAAGGAAATATCTCAGCTTCCCTTACCCGACAACAAAAAGGATATGCAATCCTTCTTTGGGAAAATCAACTTTGTGAGGAAGTTCACCCTCGATTTCGATAAAACTATCAAACCCTTTCAAAAAATGATCCGCAAAGATGCTGAATTTAAGTGGGATGATGAACGAAAAAGTTATTTCAACAACATTGATACTACAATATCTCAAGATCTAGTCCTGCGAAGTCCTGACTTTAGAAAAGATTTTTTCCTCTATACTTTTTCCTCCGACCAATATTTAGCGACATTATTGAATCAGAAGGATGATGACAACAATGAGGCATCGATATAATTTATGAGCACTAATATCCAAGGGGATGAACTGAATTACCCTGCTATAGACAAACATGCTTATGTGGTGTACAAAGCAGTAAAACATTTCAGATCTTACATTCTAAAAAATCACACCAAATTCATTGTACCTCATCCTGCAGCCTAATGTCTATTCACTCAACAGGAAATGAGAGAAAGAAGAGGAAATTGGATGGCAGTTGTCCAAGAATTTAATCTAGATATAAAACCTTCCAAACTAGTTAAGGGACAGGGATTGTGTAAACTGGCTGTTGAATCCAAAGACCAATTAAATGAAGACTTCGAGTGGGAGAATGAGTTGGCGTTGTGGTGTAGTGAAGATTTATATGTTCCCCCAAGGCAGGAGTCTTGGTATGGAAAACTAATTTATCTCCTTCATCATGGGACTTGCCCAAAAAACCTAAACCCTAAGGAAAGGAGATCTCTCAAACTAAAATCGACACAATATCGCCTCATAAATCCGGTGATCTTCCATGTAAATTATGATGGGGTACTTTTGAGATGTCTCAAACGTGAAGACATAGACAAGGTTCTGAAGGAGCTCCAAAATGGTCCTGCAGATGGACACTTTGTAGGGAATACCACCACTCACAAGATACTAAGAGTTGTCTATTAATGGCCCACTCTATTTGGGGATGCTCATACCTATGCTAGAAATTGTAAAACTTGTCAAATAAGCACAAGGAGGGAAAATAGAGCAGTTGTCCCACTCCAACTAGTGGCCATATCCATACCATTCGAGCAATGGGGTTTAGATGTCATAGGAGAAATTACATCAAGTTCTTCAAAAAAACATAGATACATACTGACTACTACAGACTGTTTTATGAAATGGGCAGAGGCCACCCCTTTAACTCACATAAATGAAAAGGTGGTAATCTAATTCATAGAACAACAACTGATCACAAGGTTTGGTATGCATTCCGTTCTTATTTTTGATAATGTCACTTACTTTTATTCCACCCTGCTAATAGAGTTTTCTCTAGATAAATGAATCATAATCAGATACTAGGCAAACTACTATCCACAAGGGAATGGAGTGGTTGAATCAACCAATAAGAACCTAGTGAGGATATTGAAGAAAATTGTTGTAGACAATTAGAGGAATTGGAATAGTTTGCTTCATAATGTCATATGGGCTGATATAGTAACACCCAAGGAAGCTATAGGGAACTCCCCATACTTTATGGTATATGAAAAAGAAGCCATTCTCTTGAATGGGCTATACCTTCCATCTCTTCATCTCGCTCAGGTATCTAGAGGACAACCTCATATGTTATTTAACAAAGAATTGATACCATCCTCATGCTGGAAGAATAAAGGGAAAAACAAAAATAAAATTTTTTCCCCCATTGGAAGATTGTTAAAATATGGTTTGACAAACATAATTCCAAAGAGAATAATTTTGAAGTAGGAGACTTAGTCCTGAAATGGGACAGAGCGAATGAACCGAAGGGAAAACATTCGAAGTTTCAGAATCTATGGCTCGGACCTTTCCAGGTAGCCTATAAACTTGGGGTAGGCATGTATCGATTAAAAAATATGAGGGGGCGACTCGATGCCCTCCTTGTGAATGGACAGGCCCTAAAAAAATATTTATGTTGTGTGTGTTTTCATGTTATTTTATTTTGTAGGTGTTAGGTAGGCTGATTTTGGAGTCCTTTATTTCTGTTTTTATTTTGTGTGGTATTTTTGTGAAATAAATTTTTGTTCGACAAGGCATTGGTTGAAATTAATCAATATAGTGTAGCAAACTTTGTTCCTGACTCATGCTTACATACAACACAATAAACATTGGGAAAACTGTAGTTTTCTTAAAAGGGTTATGTATCTAATATTTTCAAATAAAAAACCTTGGAAAATGATGAAGTGTCTGCATGGTGGTCTGGTAAAACCTAAAGGGAAAGATAGTAAGTTGGAAAGGACCACATGTACCTCAATATGGAGATAGAAAAAATTTCACCTTAACCATATCATCTTGCAGATAATAGACGTCCTCCTCTCCCACTCGCCCAGGGAATCTCTGCCAAAAGTAAATCAATTATATCATATGAGAACAAAGTAGGAGAGGGTATGAAGGTAACTCTGCTGAGGCTATGGACACTCAATGGCAGTGAAGAAAGGTCTGTGACATCAGGGTGACTTCGCCGGGGCTATGGACGCTTTGTGGCAGTGGAGCAACACTGCAACAAGTGAATGATGATAACTAAAATGCCTGGTGCCAGTGAATGATTTAATTGACACTTTTCAAAAGGGGGCGTGGGTCATAGTTAAAGGGATCAAAGGTGGGATAAAGGTTGAAACCCCATAGGTAGGCCCAGATTCACGAACCAGGGGAATTTCAAATGCAAGGATAGAAGAGACTCTAATAAAAACAAAACTAGTTAAGTTATCAACCAACTTCGACATCAGCTAAGCCTGTGGAAGGAACATAGATTCTTCTTTCGCCCAGTGAATCGCCATTTGTTGAGCGCTTAACACACCCTAAATTTTTTCATGATATCTTTGTCACTTTGGGGTATGAATTGTTTTCTTATCAATCAAGTCAAATTGTTTGAGCTTGTTACATGAAATCTTGTGTCTAAAAGAACTTGACATACTAACTAAGAATCTGTAGCTAACATTGCACTTAACGTGCTTATGTTCGACGTTGAAAAAATGCAAGAAGGTAAAGTGGCCACACAATTACAATAGTCGTCAATCATCGATGCATCATTGGTTTCGGTAGAAGGCAGAGTTGGCTTGTGTAAGTTATTCACCATGAACATTTAGGATATAGTTGATCCCCATCGACGTCGGTAAAATACGGGAAGGATATACTTTGACAAAGCCGTAAAGAAATCACCGATAGTCAATGAATGATGTGCTTTATCGGGGTCGAGGAAATCTATAAGGGTTAAAAAATTATTTTTTGTCTGTGATAAACATATCATCGATTGTCGATCCCTGATACACTTGCATCATCGGGACTTTTTCAAGAGAGTTGATCCAGGAGCACTTGGGTGGGTTGATCGTTGATCATTGATACTTGATACTTTTTTGCGTTGGCAATATAGGATCAGGTTTTAGAGTGTGTAGCTTAAAGAAAGTCCCAATTCCAATTAACACGAGTAAATGAAGACGCTAGTCTTGAGTGCCACGTGTATTTATCACGTAAAGGTGTTGTACGACCTAGTTTCGTCTCGAGTCATCTTAAGGTTTCCTATGTCCTATTCACACCTCCAAGTCATCCTGTCCATGTCAACTCTGTATGGAAAGATCGTTCAGCATCGGAGCTTTTACAAGATGATATCAACGAAAATTTCTCAAAGAAAAACCCCGAGCCCCTACTCACCAGTTGGACTTGCGAAACGATGGGATGTTTTCTCCATAAGATATAATCAGATTCTGATATTTAATAGACCCATTAATGATTCATCCAACATTTTTTTCTACCTCATGCATCGATTGAACAACAACAATTTGAAATCGTCGATAGGCCACGTTACAACACGTGCCCGCGCTGTTAACCCACGATCCAATTTAATTTTAAACATCTTTGAAGATCTAGTGGAAGATTTAATAAAACTACACTCATAGCCCAAATTGAAGGGGTGATGTGACAAGGTAGTTCATCCATGTTTAAATATCTAGAATGGATTTGAACAAATTCATTCTATGCACAAGTTTGAATTCCATATCATCTGAAGAAGAAAAGCAAGCGTCTCGAGACTCTGTTGATCCTTAGATTATCAAAATGAGGTTAAACAAGATGCAAAGCTATGTGTTCAAGTTTGTCAATTTGGTGATTATGATTTATATATGCATCTAATTTCTTACATGGTCTCTAACTATGTTCTAGCTACAGGTAAAATGTCGTTGATAAATCCAACAACCAAACGCTCGTCGAGAGCACCCAAGGTAAAGGAAGATGAAATAGGTGAAGGTTCTTCTCCTAGTACTATGAGGCAGTTGGAGTACACTCCCAGAGTAGATTCGATCGTAAAAACCTCAATGAAGAAAGCCTTTTTCCAACCTCCAGTATTCGGTGATACAGAAGCAAGCACCAGATCCAAGGTAATGCTCCCATAGTGGGGGGACCTTTTCAACAGAATCAGTCGGGAGGAGTACCCGAAATATATCCCACACATCAACTCATATTTAAGGATGCTCGATGACCAAGTGTTCCCGAATATTTGACTGCCATATTTACACATGGTAGCCAACATAACCCTTGATTTCCATTTCATAGAGGTTTTGAAGTGGCTAATCGACCATACAGATGCAAAAAAGTGCTTGATCAATGATGAGAATGGCGGGCATGTCAGATTTTTCCTCCCAATCTAAGTCGAGAAGTACTACAAAATCAGAGACCCCGAGGAGCGTCTAAACACAAAATTCATGGTGAAGTTCTATGAATTCCATGACACAAGCTAGTTGATGGCCTCATGGTGGAAGGAGGACAAACATTTTACAAACTAGAGCAGTGGCTCGTATGGAATAGTCAACCTGAGGGATCCATACATTTAATTAATGGATCTCATCTGCCAACTGTATGGAGAGAAGGACTACTCCAAGTTTTCAGAAGCATGGATGCCCTTGGAATACATAGTGGAGATATCCGGAAGCATATTGAACCGGGGAGCGATAATTTCCAAACAATTGAGCATCTGTGTACAGTAGGATCAGATGCAGAAATAAGGGGAAGCACCCGCTTTCCACATGTCCTCATACCTGCTTGATGTGATCTGTGCAAGAAATGTCTTCGATGACATAAATTTAAGTTGGAATGTTATGGAGCTCCCTATTCACGTTTATTTTAGCATACTTTGGGAGAACAGGTACAAAAAACTCCTACGCACTCATTTGCGATGAATTCATCGTTCGTATTTATTTTATTATATTTAAAAAAGAATGTTCGAGATTATCCGCAACAACCAAGAAAATGGTAGAAATGGTAGACCGTTGGTATATGGATGAATGCTCAACCTATATTAGGGTGTTCAGGGCCACTAGAGAACCTCATATACTCCCTTCTCACATCCCAGACTGGCTCATTGTGGGAGAAATATGCCATCATACCATCTTGTAGGGCTATAAGACCACAATAGTTAAGGACAAGAAGCAGGATTCCACACCCTACGGTTTCCATGTGGGGTTTTATCTAGTAAAGGACACTGCTCAATCCAAAAAACAAGGGTTGAGCCAACTTGAATTCAGGTTCCCGAAAGGATGATTCTAAATGCATGGTCCTCCCGGAATTCGGCTCACCTGAGAATTTTTTTGACCTGCATGACATATTCAAGCAACATGCGGAACAAGAATCAACATGGGCAATAAAGATAGAAAAGGTGGTGAGCCTGACACCAGGTCAGGTACAATAGTTCATGGAGCATTCGATCAAGGTTTGAGAAATTTTGCAGTGGTTAAGTGTCAAAATAGTTAATTACCAACCACAAGAAGTAGAAGTGAAATAAATCCTTTCATCCCCAATGGACCAACACAGGTTCCCGTATGCCAACACATGCAAGGAACTCTTCGTTAAATGGTCAGAGTATGAGAAGATTCATCCACTTCAGTGAAACTATTTGATGATTCTTAGAAGATAGAGAGATGAAAGCGCCATCTGGAGATATTTTGTTTTACTTACCTTGCACTTTTAATAGCTATTTTTAGTTAATGATTCATTATAAATAAGAGGATTGACCTTTCAGTAAAGGTCGATGATTTTTTCAAATACCCTCATTTTTGGAATTGTAAAGAATTATTTCTATACTACCTTAATTGAGAAGTCCTATTTAGGACCAGAGACAAACTTTTGTTTTTTCATCAAAGGCTTGTGTGATTGGATTTGAGAAGGAATTACTTCCGACTTTATTTTATGAATGGATGTTGGAATGAGTAAGAGTTTCTAAATCTATTGATAAGTTAGTTTTTTCAATATTTTTTGTATTTCTTGTCTCTAATGATGAAAGAAAATCGTTTTGTTAATGTGTGATTAATGCTAGAGCTAAGGAAACTATTTTTCTTGCCATCATTTTATTTCATATATTTTTTCTTTCAATAATTGTATCTCAGTCAATAATTGAAATACCAACAAGTTAATGTATTAGTACTAGGCTTGTCACAGGTGTGAATATCTTTATCTGCATGCTTAAGCACAAGGGTTATCCCAAGGTCATCCTTCTTCAGTAGTTAAGATCCCACCTTTTACCGGATGGTTTATACTAGCACACATATTTTAATCATACCTACCTAACAAAAGAAAAGAAAAAAAGAGAGTGTTTAAACTGAAAGATGAACTTTCATAAGAAGATATCTTGTCAATCACTACATAAATCCCATCGATTATTCGTATGGATCGAAAGATATGGAGAACCATTACACCATCAAATGCTACAGAGTCTAATTGGGCTTCCGTGGCAGGTTTGGTTCCTATTGTTGAGTTAAAGGTATTTAGGACCCCTCAACACATTGTTCCCCTCCATTTCCTTATCTCTTTGGATTTTAGGGTGTATCTACCCAAGAAGGGGTTGTCCCTCATTCTATGGAAAAAAGGGTTTGAAGGTCCAGAGGAGTTGATGTTGGGTAAAAGATAAAGTTGTTGTATAAACCTTCTAGATGCTTCACCCATGGATCACCCAAGAAATAAGTGAAACACTTATCACATCCATGAATATCTAGTGGTATGACATTGTCATCATCTAGTCACCAATCCAGAGAAATGTCTCTCAGTTGCATGGCTAAGAGTAAGGGTGTCTTATCACGATCCAACCTTCTCATTTCCACTAGGTGTTTGTGGGTGACGTTGCCATCATCTGGTCACCACGCCATGGAAATGACCTTCAACCTCTTCTTATGCTATATTGAAAGAAAATACAATGAAATAAAGATAAAATATAATTGATGGGCTTGGAAAAAGTGCATTGTGGATGAAGGTACCACACACCCTCTACAAAGGCACCCATGCATGAGACAATACGACCCCTTGTATGTCATGAGCCCTATTCCCATTGATTCTTGACCCCAACCACTTCATCCACTTTACATGGCTTAGAGAGGGATCTCTTGGAAACTCTCCTTGACCTAGGGCAAGATCAACCAAATAGGACACCTCATCAACCCTCCCATATTCAATCTTGACAAGTCACATAATGTATTTCAACATTTAATTGTTTGATATAGTGATATTTGATGCAATTTCTTAGGTGAATCATTTATTGAATGGATTCATCTATCATGATTTTATCACTTGATATCCTTGAAGGGTGTGCTCATTTGTCTTTGTAGGATCTAGTTGGTGGACAATTTTGGAAGAACAAGCCTAGCTTGGGCTTCCATGGGGATACAAGCCCACAGGTTAGATTCCAAGGGTCCACATGTTGGATGAGAAAGATCAAACTTGGAAGGCATTGAATATGACTTGGAAGACACAACCTAGCCCCCACATGCCAACCATTTTACCTAGGAGAGGAAAAATTTCACTCCTAGAGGCATGACATCACCTAGGGGGGTTAGGGCTTGGTGGTGTGGTGCCACTCATTGACACATAGAAATTTTGAGGAGAAGAGGGTTTTCATGATGATGAGATTGTCTATATGCTTGAAATGTGGCCTTTGGAGGCCTACACATGCTTCTCCAACACCAACGAGTTCTTCTAAGTGGAAAAACGTCCCTAAAGGGGAGATGCCCATGTAAAATTAGGATTTATTTGTGAAAAAATGAAACTTTAAATGAATTGTTTAATATTAAGTTGCTAAAGGGGGAAATATTAGGGTTGTTGACCCCTAGTCTTGTGGTTAACCCCTTAATATATGGACAAGTCACCTTGGTGACATTTTGTATAAATAAGAGATCATAAGATCTCATTTTAACATAACTCTCCCTCATTATAAGAAGTATTGGTCTGAAATTTTCACTATATTTGGCTCTATTTGTCTCTTGTGCACTTGTTTATGGCTATTTTGATGAATGGTTGATGGAGGAGTGAGGCGCTAGGATTGGATGCATTCTTTCTATCTTTTATTGTGGATTATCTTAGCATCTTTCTTGATTTTGGTATGGTATTTTACTCTTATGCTATCATTATTTCAAGTCAATTATTTTTCTTCTGGGATCTAGGTGGGAAGTATAAGGGCATAGACCCCCACCATAGTCTTCATCATTTTATGCTTCATGTTATTGGTTAAACAAGGGTTTGCTAAGAGAAGTATAAGGGCATACACCCTCTTATCTTAAACCCTAACTAGAGAAACTTTCATTGGGAAGTAAAACGGATTACACCCCCAAGGATGTAGCTTCTCAAGCTCTTTATTTTATTTGAATCCATTAACCTAATAGTAAAGGCACTAGTCATATTTTTTTTCATTGGAGATATAGAATCATTGCCTTGGGAAACATGAATCTTTATCTTTTGAAAGGTCTCTTGCTTGGAGTTGGTTTGCCTCATTGAGGGGTGTCTTCCCCTACTATGGCATCACCTCTCTCCCACTACTTTACTCTCTATTGCAAACCATAACCTACATCCATTAGGGCTGATCTAACCTAGATAAACTACTAACTATAACTCCTAAACTAACCCTGGACTAGCTCCTAAATTTGAAACACAAACTCCACTAATTAGGGAATATCTTTTGGGATAATTGTTGGCATATTTTGATGGTGTAATTTTATGATATAAGTGACAGAAATATACAGCCATAAGGATGAAATTATCTTCAGAAATATACATGTTACAACAACTTGCTTTATTCAGTGTCAAAGTGTCATTTTTCATCCTATATTCATTGCTAATCTTGATGTTGATTTACTGAACTAGTTTAGATATTTGTATGATGATTTAGATTCTTTATTTGTTGATATAAATTGTCATGTATTTCTTGAAATTAGGGGCAAAAATATTAACTTTCTGATCCATACTAACATATATCATTGCAAGTTGGATTTTCTTGTGTCTCAGGTAGGTACAATCATTCAGAGAAGTACTATACCTTTGGGGAAAAAATCACTTGAATTACAATACATTTATTCCCACATTTCACTCCACTTAGAATTGACCTCCAGGGGCCTCACTTTCATATCTATCCATATCCATCTCATTCCCCCTAGGTTCTTCAAGATCGCCTCCCTAGAGTGACCTAGTCACCCTTGAAGTGCGAGACCTACATCGAGGTGACATTGGGTGTAGGATTCCCAATTTGTAGCATGTGCTTTGTGGTTGGGTCAGTATTTTCCCAACCTACGAATCACGCTATAACAGGTAGTAAACTAGGTGAATTGTTGGTTCTATCAGAAATATGAATTGTCGATCAAAATTTCATACTCTCATCAATGTGTTGAATTATAGAACCACCATCAAAGTCACAAGGTGACTGAAATACACAAAATTCCAAAATTTTAAAAGTCATCCATGCATCCAATATCCATCAAAATCATGAATCCATCAAAACCGCCATGTGCTAAAATGTCTCAGTGAAATCCATTTGAACGTCAAATTGACCATTCGAAATTCAAATAATCAAATCCATCATCAAGTATGGAATACAATTATCCTAAATAAATGTATCCACAATCCTGAATCCATCATCCATCTTTAAAATCAATCATCATCATCCTCAAAAACATCATTTTGAATGAACTACAAACTATCAAGGTAGACTCCGAAACTTGAATTCTGACATATCATCACTAAGTTCCCCCATGTCAATTGAAAGGTGAGAAGTCATGATCATAATATATACCCCCTGGAAAGTGAAAATGGGTAGTAAGAATGTCTTTGACCGGAGAAAAAAGACTCAATATTCAACTTAAAAGAAAAAACTAATGTGGGCCCGAATCTTTCCCTCAAATCATCAAATCAAAAGCACTCATAACCATCCACTTTAGAAATTGTTCCTCGTAAACATGGATGAAACTATGTATGAAATCATCAATAAGACTTCTCCAATATCATGGCTTCTAAACTCCAACACCAATTGCCTAACCATTCAAAGTGTATATGTTTTTGATGAATTTCCATGCTCTTCTGACACCTTCCTGAGAGGTTATTGGTCTTTCCAAAAAAAAAGCATGGGTGAAGATCAAAATATTTTGGCTCATCAAGAGAAAAAAAGGGATAATGTTTGAACTGTATGGGTTTTTAAACCAACTAATCATCATGATTATACAAATATACAATACTTGTAGAAACATTAGCATCCTCAATAGCTACATCATCATGTTGATTATCTTTAACTGCATGAATATCTACATTGTCTTCACCATCCTAATCATCACTAACTGCAACAACATCCTATACTTGTTTCTTAATATCGTCCAAAAATCCACCGCTCACAAATATAGCTCATGTGAAATAATTAGGAATACGAAAAAATATTGTCAGCATCCTTCTCATATACTAAGCAATATCGATTCATTTTTAGCTGCAATTTTTCACAAGGTATAACAATTTTATCTACATCATCCTTAATCTTATCCTTAGTTGTATCTGCCATGATGCCATTCTCTATATTTTCAGTGACTTTATCCAACTCATCATCATTTATCTTAAGTTCATTATTCTCCTTAATGTCACCATTTCTTATATTAGTGTCGCCATTGAATTCATCTTCATCATTTACATCAAATTACTTGATTTGATTCATAGTTGGAACATGATAAATGACCTCTTGTTCAATGTTGATAGGTAATACAAACAACTGATTATGTTGAAGAAGTTTGAAACAAAAATGTTGATGTTATAGGAGACTCAACTCATCATTCTTATCACCAAAACATTTCTCAAACAAATATTGACAATGGATGAAAAAATAGGCAGCACAAGTACACCATACTACCAATAGTTATAGGATGTTGACATTCAGTTTGGAAAGATAATAAAAAAGCATGAAAAATGGTCCAGAAAATCCATGCACATTCAACAAAGACAACACACAACCATGCAGGATAACACGGTATACGATGTGTAAAATGCGTTCCTTGCACAAATGACAACCAATAAACTTGCACGGATGTGGAAATGACACATTAATGATTTTGGTCAGGCCTCAACTACTTCTGGGATAAAGTGAATCTCGAACATACCCCAAAATCTCCCTAAAATTCTTCCTTGGGATCACTGAAAGGGTGGGAGGTACCTTCAAAGACCTCCACATTCACATTGGAACCTAGTTGTAAAATATATTTCTATCCTCCTATAAATAGAGGATCATGGTATACAAAAAAAATAAAAATCCATAGCATTGTTATGTTGTTCAAATTCTCTTGGAGAAATCCATCTTTCTCTTGAGCCATAGGTTGATAAAGTGTAGCATTGTGGAAGCTTTACACTTCTTGTGAAGCTAAGCCTTGGGAATTTTTCATCATTGTAAACTCACTATTGGAGAGTGATATCTCTAGTTTTTGAGGGATCAAAAAGCCCTCCCTTAGGAGGAATAGGGAATTCATAGTCCCATATTTCTCCTCTTGGTGCACTCAATTAGAAGATTTAGTTCTATTGGGTAACCATTCCATTTGTTCAATTCCATGCATCATTTACTTATAGTTGTTTAGTTTAGATATTAGTATTGTTTTGTCTTCACTTGTTTTGTATTTTTCTTTCTAATTTGCAGGTTCACTAACGTGATAACCAATCTTTTGTTCTACTTTGTTGGCTTACAAAGGTAGTTAAGGTACTCTCTTTTTCTCTCTCTTGTGACAAAATAACCAAAACATATTGGTGACCTTTATGGGGAGTTGAATCATAATTCCTCGTCAAGTAAGCTCTTATAAATTTTATTCTCACTCTTTGTTGTGTGCAAGACCAGGAACTGGCCTAGCCTCATCCTCAAACAACAAAATTTAGCCTCTTTTTGAGAGAGGTTGTTCAAAATTTTCATCCCGCCAACTCTCTGCGTGAGTGCAGGTCTGATCATAACAAACGTGTGGTTTGTGTGGTCCCATGCTTTGTCATAACCCTCTCAATGTGCAATCTACGCTCTGTGCACGAATGTTCTTTGTTCAATCACGCACTGGTCTTATTTTTTCAAAATTGTAATGCTTGAGAATCCCATTTCCACCAAGTAGGGTGGATTTTCTTTATGCACTTTGTAAAATCCATCAAATCAATCTTAGAATTCATTCTTTCATAGAGAGCTTAGACAACACTTAGAAATTTAGGGAGGCTAAAAAGGACCTTTGTATATTTTACTTCCTTACTTACCATGTGGATGGCTTAAAGTTTATCATTTTCATTTCATTGAAATCTTTTTTTTCACAAAAACATCACATTAATTCAGGACTAGAAGGCTATTTAGACAATCTTGGAGTATGCCCTTTCCTCAGACCCTTTTGTGATCATGGAAATAAAAAAAAAGAGAATTCTTGAAGAAACCTTCATATCCCTTTAAAATCAAATATTTTAGGAGAAGCCAATACCTCTTAGCTTGTTTTTTGAAACATAATCTCAAATAATTGTAAGTTCCCACACATGCCCACATGTGCACAATCTTAGGATAGTTTCAAATTTCTAGAGTAAATCACTTAGGAAGTTTAAAGCATTGAAACAACCCTCACATTCCCACATGATCACAATATAGGAATAGTTTCAAAGATTTATTAGATTAGATAACATTCTAAGGGGATTAAAGATAAAAACTAAGGACCAACATGTCCACCATGCTATTTACTTAGGGCTTTTTCAATTTTAGTAAGGATTGTTTGTGAAATCTAGTAAGTTAGAAGTAAGTAACCATTGTAAAGGACCAAGTGATGTCCACACGCCAAAATTTTCTCACTTAACGAAGTTTTCCCATGACCCCAACTTCACAACCCACTTTAAAATTCTAAAAGAAACCATAATCAACCCACTTCTAAACCTCCACGAGAGGTACACAAAATAATTTGGTAGTCTAAGTTACAATTTTGGGGATAGGCATCCAAATAAATCCCCATCATCATTTTTTCATTTGAAACTTAGAAATATGTGAATTAGGATACCAAAATCCTCTCAATCAAGTATTTGTATAGCATAAGGCAGGGAGACACCCGTGAAGGGTCGAAGGATAAGTTCCAGTTTTATTTTGCTTGCCTTCTTGGGTCACCCAACCCTTGGAAAGTATCCATCATGTGACCGATTTCTCAGGACAAAAATCTAAATGTCATGCTTGATTAAGGTAACTTGGTGACAGTTTTGGCCTACAATCACACCTTAATCATATTTTGAATGGTCGTTGGGAAATATCACCAATTGTTTCTAGATATGCACCCTTCAACCCTCATTATAATTGATTATTCATACCTTCACTAGCTCCTCTTCTATTGTATTCATGCCCCACTATTGAGTGATTTTGGAAGTCCCAATGATTTTTGAGAGGAAGGATGATAGGTCTATTAGGAAACATGTATTTTATTTTATTCCCCCACGCGGATAAAACCCAAAACCATCTTAGATTGTTACTTATTTATGTATGATTAACATTGATTGATTACATATAACTTTCAAAACATGGTTGAGATAGTTGAGATTTACCAAAGAAGTTGTTCATTTATTCATCTCACTGCCACTTGCACACATTCACATATATTCTAGAATCATAGGGGCACCACAACATCCCCATCATTCTAGACGTTTGAAAAAATTCCCCCCAATATTGGTAGGTGTTCCCAATTTATCTAACACATCAATAAAACTAGCACACACACCAGAGAGTACCACTATTTTAGGATTATATTTTCTTGGTTCCACCTTGCTAGGCACCACTATCTAGAACAATCCACCCATCTAGTCTCCATTCCTATTCAAGAATTGGATCTCCAACCATAAACCACCATGATAGGACCAAAAAACCTACCATATATGACCCCATCCTCTTCTTCCCAATTCATACAAACTTGGGGCCCCTCTCCTAGTTATATTGGTCATCCACTAGTCACAAAGAGTAAGAAGAGAAACACTCACTAACAGTTCCCATGGAATGGGGGGAATTCTTGTACAAATGGGGGCACTCATAGTTCCCACTAGAGCTACAATCAACACAAGCATAGATGTAGCACCGATACATGCAATAATCATCCTTACCCATTTTTTTATCTCTATGGTCGCCTTGCCCATCAGTGCCCTAAAATCACTCCCGATCTAGTCCAAGTAGTTCATTTGGAGCACATGCATCACAATAAACTTAGTAGTAATCATTACACTAATTTGATGTGCCACCTCACCCAACATGAAACCATTACTTCATTAGGTGAGGTTCCATACACTTCAACATCATTTTCTATCCCTCACATCGATAACAACCCCTCAAATCCAATCTATCTCACAAATGAGGCACAATCATGTAGTCTTGGGGGCACTCCTTCCACCTCTAGTCCCATAATGTCTACTAGACATTATCCTTGTCAATAAAATGGAAGTGTATACCCACAGCCATAATGTACCATAACCCTTTATTGGGATCAACTTATCCAAGAAAGACTTCCATCTTCTACCCCATTTCAAATACAGGTCTTCATTAAAAAATTTACAGTTTATCAGTGTATTATAGATGATGGGGAATCCTCATGTATTATGTCCTCATCATCTTGGGAACAACTAGGATCCCCTACTCTTATCCCATCGATAATTGAGTTAAGAGCCTTTCATGGTAGACTCTATTCCACCTTAGGGATATTACCTAATCTCCCCATTGAGTTAGGTGGTAAGACAATTTTGATCATTGTTGTTGCCATGGATGGTCTGGTGGTAGATTACAATATTAACATGGGCCGTGTTTTCATCTTTTCCATGAGTGTTGTGGTGTATTCACTCTTTTGATTCATTATATTCCCATATGAGGGATTCATCATCACCATCGATTAAATCTCCTACATTGATCCCCCCCCATTAGGATTCTCATAATAGAATCCCACATCATGTTGCTCATATTGAGTCGATGCACTATGTGTCCACTACCACTAGTTTTTCAACATTCACACCCCTTAAAAATGATCCCATGACACTAGAACCACCTCCTCACCACTTGGGATTAGAGGTTAGGAATATTCATTCATCCTTAGGGGAAACCAAACATGTTTCTTCCACCAAACCCAAAAGAAACCATGAAATATCAACTACATTCTTCCTATAATATGAATAATTATTTGAGGCCACTACTTCTTTTAGTGATTCTAGTGATAAACTCAATCTAGGTTCTCCTATCCACTACTGGAAGGGTCCTAACAATTCAATTGGTACACCCTCTAATATTATATCCCTTGATAAGTCCATTACTCCCTCTCAAATAAGATCATATCTTAACACTGATAGGGATATCAAGGACTCTAGTTCCATGATGACCAATCATTCCCATATAGGATTTGTTTCCACACAATTTAAAGTACCAACCCTCCAATAGATATTACACAAAATAATGGATCTGATACACTGTTTCAAATCCTGTTTTGTGGATGGATCTGATACCACTTCCCACCTTGGTCCCATAAGACCTATCTCTCAACACAACACCAAATCCAAATATACCATTCATAGGAACCATTATACCACAACCTTGTGTCCAGTGCCCCCATACATCATGTAATTACAATCCACATGGCCTAATCAGAATGATCATCGAAGATAGTTTCATTACTTCTTGTGGCGAGGCCCCCTTAGCCTTGGTCATTTTTTAGTTACCCCCATAAGGGAAATGCAATATCCTTCAAGGAGTGTCGTTTCTAGGAACATCCATTAGGGAGGGCCTTTCTAGGAAACCCATGGTTACTTGGAATCCTTCATGGAGTGTCTTTTCCAAGAACTCATTTTTTTGTGGCCACCATTAGGGAGGGACTTATTATGGAACCCATGGTTTCCTAGCCTCCTTCAAAGAGTGCCTTTTCTAAGAACCAATTTCCTCTACAAATAGTTGCATATCCCAGTTATATCACCTCCATTTCATTCAGGTACTATCAACCAATAACATTCTCACCTCCATGATTTGTCCCACATATATTTACCCCTTGGCATATTGACACACATGTTGTTCAATCCATTAGGATCAAGAGTCCTGGTAGTGTTACACCCCAGAGTAAGAACCTCATGCTTCTTCCTCATCATCATGCTAACCAACCCATTTTGGACTCCCACATCACATTCTTGATTACATTAAATGCACCTTTGCAGTACCATTAACCCTCCATATCATCCAAACATCAATTTCCCATCTACAATTTCATTCTCCATCCATCTACGTGGTAGATAAACCCACCCATGGCCCCCCCACCCTTCATCAATTACATTCACTTACTTGCACCTCACGAGGCCAATACATACTTCAATGGGGAACCCGCTTCTGTACATGGAATTTCAACCCAATTATTCTTTATTTATTTGGTAATTGTAGAAAGCACATTTCAATTTTTGTCGGGTAGAATAGATTTTTTTGATCTCAACCGGTGGCATATTTTTCCTTGGCACACAACATCCCATGTATCTCTTGGTTGGGAAATTTTATTTTCATCACCATCTCTGCAAATCTATTCCTACCATAGAAAACATTTTGACTACCATCGACACCCCTGCCCTCAAAATATGTATTTTGACCTGTCATCCACTCATTTGTATTCCCACCCATTCAACACGGTCAACCCCATATCTAGTCATCCCCTGACACCAGATCGCATTTTACATTTTTTTCCATCATTCCATTTTCCCCCAATCAAGGGAAATTCTTACATTCCATAGAGTTTGAGCTTTTTCCATGTCACCAATTCATCCATATTTTCCTCCATATACTTCATGATACAATTTTGATCAAACGGATGTCAAGAAGCCCTTTTCTTCTTGTAGTCACTCCCCCTTGTGTGTTGACGTCAACACAATTTTCCAGGAAGGTGGTAGTATCTTAGCTCTCATTACACTATCAATGAGTAGCCTCAGAAGACACAAAAAGAGTCATAATTTCTCTCTAATGTCATTGATCCCCATAACATTCGAATCGAACAAAATTTCATGTTACGATGGGTATTACTATGTGATCGTTGCAGTTTTCAATACTCATCGAAGACCTCTCAATTTGATAGGCCATCAATGCCTCCGATTTATCGACATTTTACACCATTATCCATTTCTCAATTCAGAGTGAGTTCATTCCACATAATCATCATCTTTCATCATTGACACCCCCAAAGGTGATGCACACATATACTTCATCAAAAATGTTAAGTTACAGTCATATTATTTTGGTTTCATGAAATGAGAATGGGGCATGCCTGCCTCATTTGTACAAAGATCCAACTTTCTATTTTAGTTTTCGAAGAATTTTCTGAATCCCCTCTTCTTCTGATGGGTCACTCTCACCATCCCTCTTAAACGACAACTACAACTCTTCTATTGTTTCATCAATTTGAGCATAAAGAAACATTGATGCATTTCATCTATACATATGCTCCTAACCTCACACATCATGGGGCATCTATTATCACCAAAACATTTCTCAGAAAAATATAGAAAATGGATGAAAAACATGAATCACAAGTACAACATACTACCTGTTAGTACTCAAAATTTTCCCAAAATTTGAAAACGTCTTTCGTGTCAACATGGTCAAAATCGTCAGTTATTTGTCTTAGGTCATAACTTCCGAATTCATCACTGAACCATGATGAGTATTAATCACAAATTTTGTCTAAACTCCTATGATCTTTGATCTATCTTCTGACCTGCAAAACCAAAAAATGGAATTTTATTAGTTTTCCTAAAAAACTTCGTTTACAAGTCTTCTCATATTTTCAAATAAATCTTTATTTAGTCCTTTTTCTAATTCACAAGCCAGCGCAGGCCCAAGCCAAAGCTCAAATCTAGTCTATCAATCCATATGCCATACAACATCCAAGCCAAAGATCGAGTACATGTCACAACCACTTAACACATAAACTAAACTAAGTGTTAGTACTCAGTGCACCAAGATATGATTGAAGCCTTGAGATATTAATACGCCAAATCGACTTAAACAGAGTCCACATGTCAAAGTTAAGTACAAACACCAAGTTTCACTTAAATCCCCTTATTGAACGCTTTGTCTAAACCACGTATCAAGAATGATCCTATTTTGATTGCTTCTTCAGTTCGCAGCATTCCTATATTTCAGATCATCATCAAGCTTGTAGATATGGAGGATCTCATCTCGTAAATATATCAGGGAGATATACAAGTTGATGTTTGAGTATTTGCATATTTTGGGAATTGACAGCTACAGAAGTAAAAGTGGATCAGATCTATCATTCGGCTTGCCCAGCGTCGCGTCCTCAGGTGGTTCCCAGGCCTCCTCCAACTCCCTTGCATTTACCTTACCATTCTCACAGGAAAAACTCTTAATTCTGGTGACTGGGGAGTTGGCTTCATCGGATCTCATAATACCAAGTGTCAGATCACAGGTTACGCAGAGCTCAAAGGGTTTATTAAATTACTGAGGGTAAAAATGCCATGGTCTGCGCAGTCTGATGTAAACCCTAGTCTTAACACACACACGTCGATTCCTGTCTGGAAGAAATCTGTACAAAATATGCTTGTCATGTCGGATTTCTTGGCTCAACACCCAAAATGTAGTCATGGATGTTTCGGTGGAGAACGATGAGGAGGAGTTTCTGAAAGGAATGGATCATCAGGGAACAATTCAAGTGTGGATAATATTGTTCCATTTCTTGAGCGCATTGACAATGAACTCTTCAAAAGCTTGCAATGTATTGATCCTCACACGAAGGATTACATAGAGAGGCTCCGAGATGTGCCTCTATTTATGGTCCTTGTTTAGAATGTGAAGGACTGCTATCCATCTCAAGCACCCGTTTTAAAGTCTTCAATTGGTAATGCAAAGCTTTTTCCCCATGGTCCTGGTGGTTTTTA
The DNA here is from genome assembly GCA_032191745.1 of Picea mariana. NCBI lineage: Eukaryota > Viridiplantae > Streptophyta > Pinopsida > Pinales > Pinaceae > Picea > Picea mariana. The sequence goes on along the minus strand of JASDQU010736942.1, from coordinate 56,149 downwards.
TTCTGGTAAATCAAGTGCGTTACTGCAGAATTCAACAGCTAGGCCATTGACAGCCTTGGGGCTGACTGTAGAGGCAACTGAGCCTCTTATTCAAGGTCCATCTGGATGATCTAAATCTTCTTTAGGTATTCCTAAAGTCCAAGAATTGGAAAAATATAGGTTCTCAGTTCCCATGCCTGTTACAGAAAAACATTTAGCCTTAGGAAAACCTACTGACTTAGATAGGAAGTCAAAATATTTGTTAGAGGAGTATTTTAGTGTTCGGGACTGTGAAGAAGCAAAGTTGTGTGTTCAGGAATTGAAATGGTCGGAGTACTATACTGAATTTGTCCGGCAAGAAATCATGTTAGCTATGGATAGCAGTGATCGTCATGTTGAACTTGTTGGGTAGCTTCTAGAGTTTTTGTATTATGATAAGACACTTCCTGATAAAGACATAGAAGCTGGACTAATGCTCATCACTGATGGATTTGATGATACAACAATTGATATACCATTGGCACCAAGATTTCTTGGTGAGCTAGTTGGAAGACTCTGTTTAGCAGGAGAAACAGACTTCATAGTCCTAAAGGATATCATGGTAAATATGGAAGACAAACCAAGGCAAAGGGAAATCTTTGACTCAAATCTTCGTATTATTAAATCAATCCCATATGAAGGAGCATTGTGTGCTCAAAGTGATGACCTGATCGAATGTGAGAAGCTTAGCTCTTGAAAGAGCCCCTCTAGACAGCATACTATAGTCCATGTCCTTAAGGTTTTTATGGACTATAGTAATCTTGTTGCAACCTCATAAATCTGATCCAAGTCTGGAAATGATCCTAAAGGGATAACAGTGCATCAGAGTACAAACAAGCAGAGGAACAGGAGAGGAGCAGGAGATTGGATGAACAGCTGTTGGTGATAGAAAGGAGGGAATTTCTTCTAAGAATCCTCGAAACTAAATGAAATCATGCAGGTAAATAAAGTTTTGAGATTTTGATTTTTGACAGTGATTTGATTTTCGGTGGTTTAGGCGAGCCCATGAGCGCTCATTAACCACTGAAAGGGGGCCTTTTCGGTGGATAAGGCATTCAAAACTCAATACTCTTAACCACCGAAAGTTTGTAATAACCAGAATGCTTGAAATTTTGCCCAGATCAGAAATTTTTGAATCAGAATCAGATGAAACTTCTTCTAATAGTCAGATATTGAATTATCAAGTCAGATTTAAAGACGATTTATAAGAGATAAGGTAAGAAGAAGAGTTTTAATCACATTTGGCATCTTTT
>JASDQU010736942.1:0-27136 GCA_032191745.1 Picea mariana | reverse complement strand
TAAAATAATATCCAAGCTAGAGTTCTCATACCCTCGACTCCTATTTATACTAAAAAGAAGCATCTAGAGGAAGATCCTTCTAGAAGCAGGAGCTTCTATTAGGTCTTATTACATCCACCTTATTTTATTTTATTGAAAGGACTTATTAATATTGACCTTTATTACATCCAAATATATTGCTCTACCTATGTGCGGGTTAGGACCCTAACTTGTCTGCCCCCTTAAAAACAACCTTGTCCTCAAGGCTTGAGATGAGGAAATTGTTACAGAATGGTTGCTGGTTCCCAAGTGGCATCTGCTGGAGTTGCATATTTCCACTAGACTAGCACTTGCTTGATGGTTCTCTGACATAGGCGATGCTCACGCTGGTCCAAAACTGTTTATGGATGTAGCCAAATGGATCCTTCTTCAACTAATTCTAGAAGGTTGGCTTGAATTTGGCACTTAGCTCCAATCACCTTCTTTAAGCATGAAACATGAAAAACATGATGTAGCTTCGAATGGATGGGCAAAGCTAGCTGATAGGATACTTGTCCTACATGCTTGAGAATGGTATAAGGACCATAAAATTTGGGTGCTAGCTTCTGACAATGCTCGGCCTTGAGGGAAGTTTGCTTGTAAGGTTGCAGTTGAAGAAAGACCTGATCCCCTTATGCAAATTGACGTTCAAAGTGACCTTGATCTGCTTGTTGCTTCATGCGATTTTGTTCCATGGCCAAATTCTCTTTGAGTGTATGAAGAATAGCCTCTTGAGCTGTAAGTGTTAGGTCAATCGCCTGGACCTTCGAGGCACCTGGTAAGTATGAGAGAAATGAAGGTGGATTCTATCCATATAATGCTTTAAAAGGAGTCATGCATGTAGCTGTATGGTATGCCACCATTCAGCTAGGGGTAACCATTAAGCCCATTGATTTTTCTTTTCCGAGGCAAAACACCTCAAATATGTTTCTAAGAACTTATTTAAAACTTCAGTTTGGCCATCAGTCTGGGGATGATAAGATGTGTTGATATGCAATTCGGTGCCTTGTATCTTGAACAATTCTTGCCAAAAATTGCTTGTGAAAGTTGGGTCGCGATAAAAAACAATAGAGTGAGGCATGCCATGAAGCTTGAAGACCTGATCCATGAAAATTTGAGCCACCGTGGATGCTGTAAACAGGTGTTGAAGGGAAAAAAAATGAGCATACTTGGAAAGGCGATCAACAACCACCATGATGACTGATTTATTTCCCGATTTGGGTAAGCCGGTAATAAAATCCATAGAGATATCCTTCCAAATAGCAGGTGGAATCGGGAGCGGTTGTAGTGTGCCCGGATATTTGACTGTTTCTCCCTTTTTGCATTAACATACATCACATTTAGCGACAAAATTACGAATGTTCTGTTTCATACCATCCTAGAAAAAAGAACGTTTGACCCTGTCATAGGTTTTGGTGAACCTAGAGTGCCCTGCTGTGGGTGTAGCATGAAGCTCAACAAGTGTCGTGGATTTAAGCTTTGATTGTTTACTTAAATACAAATGGCCTTTGTATCAAAGTTCATCATGGAGGCAAGAGTACCCCGGGGAAGCTGGAGCAATATTGGATTGCAATTGTTGGATCAGCTGCAAAATTTTGGGATCTTGTATCCATTCCTGGCGAACGTCATGGAGCCAATCTGGGACAATGAATGAAAGAGAAGAAATGGATCCTTAATCTTCATATTTCTGGGAAAGTGCACCCGCAACCACATTGTCTTTTCATTTCTTGTAAATGATCTCATAATCATATCCAAAGAGCTTAGTCACCCATTTTTGTTGTTCTGGGGAGGAAATGCATTATTCCAGAAAATACTTGAGGCTTTGATGGTCTGTCTTAATTTGGAAACGTTTCCCTAATAGATAAGGGCACCATAGGTCAATGACATGCAAAATAAACAACATTTTCTTTTCATAGATGGATTTGCCCAGATTTCTTTTAGATAGTTTCTTGCTAGTAAAGGCCAAAGGTTCACCCTCTTGCATAAGGACAACACCATTTCCTTTCCCTGAGGCATCACATTCCAACACAAAGGTATTTTTGAAATTGGGAAGGGAAAGGACTGGAGTGGTGCACATGGCCATCTTCAAGGTTTGAAAAGCTTGAGCAGTGGTTGGAGTCCAAGTGAAAGAGTTCTTTTTGAGGAGAGCAATGAGAGGTGCTGCAATCTTCCCATAATTCTTAACAAACTTGCGATAATACCTTATTAAGCCTAGAAATCCATGCAAGCTCTTAAGAGTATTTGGGTGAGGCCAGTCTTGCATAGCTTCAATCATTTTAGGATCCACCCTGACGCCATCCTTTCCAACGAAATGACCCAAGTATTCTACTTTTGAGGCGTCAAAAGCACATTTAGACTGTTTCAGGAAAAGTTGGTGTTGAGAGAGTAGATGAATAACTCGATCCACATGAGCAATATGGTTTGTCCATGTTTTTATATAGATGAGGATATCATCAAAGAAAACTAAGATAAAACGGTGGAGAAAAGGACAGAAGACATGATTCATGAGGATTTGGAAGGTGGAGGGGGCATTAGACAAGCCAAAGGGCATGACCAAAAACTCATAGTGGCCCTCATGATTTCGAAAGGCAGTTCTGGGAATGTATACCTCTTTCATACGTATCTGGTGGTAGCCTGAATGAAGATCCAGTTTAGTGAAGAATTGGGCGCCACTCAATTCATCCAGGAGGTCATCAATGACAGGAATGGGGAATTTGTCTTTGATGGTAAGTTTGTTGAGGGCGCGGAAGTCAGGACACATCCAACAAGAACCTTTTTTCTTTAGGACCATGACCACAGGAGAAGAGTAGGGGCCCATACTAGGGTGGATAACGCCTGCATTAAGGAGTTCTTAGACCATTTTCTCAATTTCATTTTTTTGGGAAAAGGGGTGACGATATGGATGGATATTGGGAGGAAGGCTTCCGAGTATAAGGGGAATGGAATGATCATGAAAACCACGGGAAGGAGGGATTCCTTGGGGAGTGGAAAATACCAATTGATGTTTATAAAGGATGGCATGGAGGTCTTGTGGGACCGAGGGTGTCTCTGTTGCTTGTATGGAATGGAGTTGGGCGATAACACCAGAATGACATTTTTTTAGTAGCTTTTCCATGCGATGGGAACTAATGATGTTAGGTGAACCAACGGTGATGCCTTGGAANAAAATCCATGAGAATGGGACCCAAAGTCCTTAGCCAGTCTACACCCAACACAATGTCACAACCTCCCATGTCGATAGCAAACATATGGGATTTCAGGTGGTAGTCACAAATTTAGAGACACACACTTTCACAACGCCCTCCACATTTCATGGAACCACCATTGGCAATCATGATTTGGAAATTATTGACGACATGGATGTACAAATGAGTTTCTTAGGCAATGCGGCGATGAATAAAATTATGGGTTATGCTACTATCAAGTAGAATAATGACCTTCTGATGCTTTATGTAACTGATTAGCTTGAGGTTTTGGGGAGCAGAGAAGCTAGGCGTAGGTCAAAATTGGTCACATCCACCTACGGAAAGCGTAGGTCACATTGAAAGTGATGGTTTTGAAAGTTATTGGAATGAAAGGAATGGTCACCTTCAGGATGTGGAGGTGAGGAAGAGGAAGGGTTATCTGTAGGGATATGCAGTTTGGTGTAGAGTGTCGAAAAGACTGATTCACGGTGGGTGGGGAGGTCTTGCTTGATTTCCTCCATTGAGGACTGCATGGTTGTATTGATGGATGCAACATTGGCACTGAGTTGTTTCAATTCTTGTTGGGTTTCGATGAGACCAGATTGCAAGGTGTTGAAGTGAGCTTCCAAGTCTTGGCTACGGGTATGGGCCATGAGGATGGGGAAACTAAAAAGGAGCGGGCGGGGTAAATTTTTTTCCGGAAAATGATATGGAAGAATGTGATAAGGGCGAAGAGATGAATCCAGTGGAGTAGGTCTCAAATAATATTAAAATTTTTTCCATATATATATATATATATATATATATTTACACACGAGGAGTTATACTCCAGTTTGAAGAATACTGCAGAGAGGAAATTCCCAAATGCTTAACTAGAAATAAATGTGTATTTACTTGGAAACTCGAACACAGTGGCATGACAATAGATCTTGTCTATTTTAATTTGTTTATGTTTCTATCCCCAAGGGTTAGGTATTCAAGGGTTCTACAGACAAGGGTTTTCCCTATGCTATTGCTCTCTGATATACGTGTGGGGTCCAACAGTAGTACTCGGCCTAATATATCAAGGCACTAAATAAGGAGGATAGATTGTACCCTTAGCTGTACGACCCGACTACCCAGGTACTAGAGAGTATCTTCCCGAGAGCTATTCTCGGTGACACTATAGTAGTCAGGCAGCCGATTGGTTTATCTAAAGAGGGCTTCAGGTAATCTAGGCTGATCCGTACACAAGTTTTGTCTGATGCACTACCACTCGAAGGGGTAACAACAGGGGTTACAAGGGTGGACAACAAATGTGCGCTTAAATACCACTTGTGTTTTTGACATGTATGAATCCCTGAACTGCAGGTTTATGCGTGTAACGACACATCTCTGTGGCTTAAAGACGCCGGAATACGTCTCTACCCTGAAAAAAAAATTTAACCCACACTTTCTACCGAGGAAAGTGCTCTGATACCACTTGTAATATACCAGATATAAAATGTATGCTGAACATAAATAAAATGATAGAAATGGCAGAATAACAACAATATAACCAGAACATTCACCACAATAACACTAAAATGATAAGAGAATAATAACAGAAATAACACTTTGAATCTGAAAGTAATGTTCACGGGCCTCTTCGAGGGGGAAACCTCCAGTTGAGCAGAGCTCTATTACAATAATATCCAAGATAGGGTTCTCATACCATCGACTCCTATTTATACTAAAAAGAAGCATCTAGAGGAAGATCCTTCTAGAAGTGGAAGCTTCTATTAGGTCTTCTTACATCCGCCTTATTATATTTTATTGAAAGGCCTTATTAATATTGACCTTTATTACATCTGAATATATTGTTCTACCTATGTGTGGGTTAGGACCCTAACAATGCGATTCTAATTTCATATCTTATTTCCTTGTATAAGGCAGTAGATCCCCCTCCTTAGTCAGGTACTTCCTATATATTATCATAGGATTTAACATTTCAATATTGTTTATTTGATCCCATAGTTGTTTTATTACTCGGTCCACTGCAAATCCAAATTTCATAGAAAAATAACTGCAATTCATGTGTCGTTAATATTTAATTTACTACCGTTGAGAATTTTTCAATTTTGAATTGAATTCAACATTGATTCAATTTCTATGAGTTTATAATCACATACATTATTGTAGCTCTTGATGTTGAAACTAGTGCCACTCTAATTTATTTTGCGTTGAAGATTCAATGTTGCAAGTCACGTTGTTGTGATTTATTTTGTTGCTACAACTCATGTTGTTTTGATTTCTTTCGTGTTGCAGCTCCATTACTGCAACTCACGTTGTTACAACTATGCTTGAAACTACACTTTATTTTGTCTGTTTTCTAACATTGTGACTGTTTTAGTCTTCAATAGTTTGGGATTGATATCATATTGAATTTTTGTTGAATGTGCGAACACATAATTGTTACAACAAAACATGATAATTATTATACTTGAATAAGTCACCTGTAGATCATAGCATAATTTTACTTTCCACAAGAGTGATTTCCTTTCTTCTAGTGTGATTTACTTTTTGCAAGCGTGATTTAATTTTAGCAAGTGTGATTTACATTTTGCAAGCGTAATTTAATTTTAGCAAGTGTGATTTACTTTCTGCAAGTGTGATTTAAATTCCACAAGCATGACTTTTCTTTCCTGAAAGTGTGATATTTACTTTTCTACAAATCAATAAATAGTATAGTTTGGTAACTTAATTAAGAATATTGAATCCTTGATTTGTGACATTAAAATTAATACAACTCTTTATAAAAAAAAAACTCTACTCTTGCATATACGTTGCACGACCATTCGTAAGTAAGATACACCACCAGATTGATAATTAAATGTACAACTCTTTTCTTTATTTCTAACTAATTAGACATTAATTGAAAAGTCCGTCATTTTTGTCATTGTTGTCGAGGAACTGTCAAAATAAGTAGTTGTTATTTAGTTCTATGGATTTTAATTTTAGTAATTTAAGTGCTATGATTTATTTTCAACAATTTTTAGAATGTTTTTCTAACCTTTTATATGAGAAAAGTTAGAGATCAACAAGGTAGATTTATTAGTTCTTCCAAAAACTCTCGAAAAGATAACAATCTAGGTTGATAACAAGAGGGAAAAGAGCTCAATCAACCAAATTACTTATCACCTGCAACAATTTTTCTTGCCAATAAGAATCACAAATCATCTCCTCAGGAATTAGAGACTATACAAGGGTATATGCACACAAAGGTTCCTCTTTTAGAAGAGAATATTAGTGAACAATATCACTCTGAAGAGTTCCTTTTTCCCGAAGTACCTTTAGAGACAAAGAACAACCCCTAGAAATAAATGGCACATGATATTGTCAAGGAGGATCCCTCCACTTTTAGATTTCCAATCAAAGAAACAAATGAGGAGACCAAGATGAACATCCCTCATTTAGTCTTGCCAAATTTTTATGGGTTATCTAAATAAGATCTTGATACCTTTCTCTTCGAGTTTGATGTACTTTGCAGAAGCTACGAATATGTGATAGATGCCCAGAAACTAAAAAAATTTCCCACCATGCTCAAGAGAACTACACTATGATGGTTCATCGTCCTTGGAAAGGATAACATCCACTCATGGGACCAAATGACGAAGAAATTTCTAGACAAATACCAAGACTAATACAAATATAAAGAAATAAGAGAGGAAGTCTTCAAGATTATGCAACATGAAGATGAGAGCCTCAAATATTATGTTGAAAGTTCACCTATAACTTGTAGAGGGAAAAGAAAGGATATTTGGCTCGTAAGAAAGATGACTTAATAGAACTCCTCAACTTCATGAGCATGGGATGTTTTTCTCATTTAGAGTATGAAATTATCCTGGAACTATGTCATAAATATTCAGAGGCACATCAAAAGTAGGAAAAGGACCAAGAAATATGGAAATGACAGGAAAAACTATTGGAGGTGGAGTTACGAGAGAAAAAATAGGGAGTATGTTAGAAGTATTCAAGACTAACATACTTAGTTCCTTGAGCTCCCAATTGGATACAATGAAAATGAATAAGAAGGAGGAAACATAATGAGCTTTTGATATATTTTTCCCAAAATGCATAACAAAGCACCCATGGAAAGACTACCTATTAGATCGGATCAAGGTTTTTGGAATATGGAACAATGAACATGCTACTCATAACTGTCCATCCTTTCCAGGACTAAAATCTACTACGAGAAATCCAAAGAATCAAAATGCTATCTACCAAAAGTTATGCTTGTTATGAGGAAAATCACTCTATGGCATGGGGTAAACCATAACAGATGGAAATGACTACAGAAATCAACTCTAATATCAAGTGTGCTATATAAACAAACATGATAACAAGACAAGATAAAGATCATACATCTTCCGGACGTTCGATGAAGTCCACCATTGAGCACTTGACCCAAATCTATACACCTGCAACTTGTCCTAAACAACCAAGATACACAATCATATGGTGATAATATATAAAGTTAGCACATACAATAGCATAATCCATCAATATTCAAAATAGATATTCCCATGGAATAATAATTCAAATATTTGCAAGACATTAATTGGACGAGAAAAGAGTATTTCTATTAAAATATGAACAACAAAATTGTATGAATGAAAAACTTCCACGTCGGCACGTCTCAGGATTGAGAAACTAAGTCCCTTCCAGCTGGGCCTCCACCACTTCAATATTCCACCAAAGGTAAGCTCATATAAGAGAGGCAATGAGATTCTCCATCAAATAGGGAAGATCTTGGGGGATGAACAATGTGTTCAGACTTAAAAGGACAAAGGGATACTCAATATGAAGTGAATCATTTCTCCAGAGTAACTTTTCTCTCCAAGTTTAATTCTTCTCCTATTTTACATAGCTTGGATATGTCCCATGTATAGCCTTCAAATGGAACCGAAGGGCTGAATCAGAACGATTCCAATATATGGAAGGTCAAAGATCATGCATCTCGTGACGTGACATGGAAATTCGACACCATTTTTTAATTTTGGGCAAAAAACCTGATGTACGCAGGTTGTAATGGTACAAACTGCGTATATACATGATGTATAGATTTTAGGGCATGTATATGTGGAAAAATATGTTTTTAGCTCTTGGAAAAGAAAAAAGGGACTTCAAGTCTGCATAGGGAAATGGAAAAGGCCTTCTGAGCAAGTTGCATGGGGTGAGGAAAATATTTATATAACATATGCCCCCTAATGTGTGTGGTCAAAGGAGTATCTGCGATGGACGGAATATATTATAATTCCCATAAATGGAGTAATGGAGACCCAGCTGGACAAACTAGTTTCTCATAAGAAGACTACAATCCATAATGATTTTGTACACATGTCTACCAATTTGAATTACAATTCCTATCCATGTGTAAATATACCAAATAGTTTTTCATGGCCATGAATAGGCAATACAAAATAGATACATGCCAAAGGTTGTCATAGTCATGAAGAAGGCCCAGTGAAAACTAGTCTAAAAATCATTTTGAAGATATCTGTATACAATGAAGTATAATCTGATCTTCCATGATCACTGAAGTCATATAGGTACTGGTCCAATGAATGATAACACCAACTTAGGAAAGTTGTGACTATGAATTGATGTCTTCAAGTCTTCTACATGATCTGCCAAAGGTGTAAGTCTACATCATGTGAATAAAGGATTTGAGGTTGAACATAATGAGACTTTGTTTTATTACTGTTCATTGAGATATATTGTTAACAAACACGATACAACCTACTGATAATGAAAGTAGGGAACAAGGCACCAAGTACATTCTTAAAAGTGTGAATAAAGGAGTTTAGGTCAAACACTTGAAGAATCCATCGATCAAGAGACATTGATGTACTCCCAATTGTTGATGGTGAGAGAACCTTCCACTAATGACTACAAGCCTCTAGGTACTCATATAACTCTAGGCCTTGTTTCCAGAATATATGAGATGAAGTCGATGGAAGGATACTCGATGAAAGGAGAGGATTAAGGCATCTCTCATTAGTCAGCACGAGGTACAACGAAGTATCTTTATGATTTGGAGGAACTCGGATGAAGAACATGTTCACAAACCAATGACCCTGCGCATATTTCACATGCACTAGATGCAAGCAGTGCACGAAAAATACCCTCTGAATAACAATAAATAAGGAAAACTATCGACAAAGGTGAGGAAACCACCAATAAGGATAATGGAATCCAAGACACTGCACAATTCCTAATGTGTGAATATATTTCTTTCCATCGAACACAAGGGAAACCCCCCATTCAATGACCAATGAGGAGATGTTGATTGTTGGCTTCAATGTTACCTACCCATAATGAAAGTAGGACCAACATGCATGATAGGACTACAAATTCATGTAACTATAAGACACAATAAGGGTATGTCCAACATGCAAAGTCAAGAGTTCTAAGAAATGGATGACACATGCTTATAGAAATCCTTTGAACGAGGGCATGAGACATATGGAGGACTTTGGCAGCATAGACTCAATGCTGAAACTTAGTGATGCATGAGGCACCAATCAAACTCTCCATAGGGACTGGAAGAGTAATCAATCATAGGGGTAAAATCTAAGTAACGAGCTCAACTTCCTAAGGTCATGCTAAAAACAAAATTTGTATGACAAGCAGACTCAAAAGTTTGTGCTATATTCAAAGGTGACACGATTGTTGCCAATATGAGATAATATTCCTTTCCCGCCCGTATTTTTTTGTTTTTTCATAGACAAATGAATGTTATTATACAGAGGAGGAAACAAGTGTCATGGGTAAGCAACCGGTTCCAACAGTGGAACATACCTATGATCAATGCAAGGAGGTGCATGCAGGATATGGACACTCGAGGGAATGTTTCCTCGTAGGGTACAGGGTGTCAGGATGCAAAGGATATAAACAAGGCTTTTCTTGGATAATTATGCAAACTGCTGAGATAATAGGCTTATAATGTGAAATTAGGAACCAACAATAGGCTCAATACACCAAATAGAATTCTTATAGACACTAGTGACTAGAGTATTCCTTTTTTCAAAATCAATCTACTTGGTCCAAAAAAGGGTTAAACTTACACCAAATAGACTTCCTTTCAAATCCAATTTATGAGTGTGAAGAGACAATTTTACTCGACAACCGTTTCATTTTTTGGGAGAGTTGGAAAAGAGCTTAAACAATACTTGAAGGATGTTGATCTAAGAAGCATATAATGGGGGAGGCCAAGGCTCCCATGTAGGAATTCTGTCGAAAGTCAGCAACTCATAGAAAACTAACACAAGCTTGGTAAAACCCAAATATTTACAAGTCAAGGAGGATAAAATACTTGTATATGTTACCTTATCTAAAATATATCAAAGAATTCCCTTTATTTGGAAGGGTGTAGAAGAAGGAAGTCGAGGATATACAAGATAATTCCAATCAAAGGAAACCATCCTAGGACTTGGAGGGATCATACTCAAAGAAATTGGAATTCCCCCTTGTGCAGAAGGTACAAAACTAGAAATGCTAAGGACATGGTCAAAAGACTCATCACCACCCAATAGAAGAGTGGGATTGACTGAAGATTGCATTAGCAATGTCACTTCCTTAGACTTTTCACTCTCTAAGAGAAGAGTGGGATTGATTGAAGATTGCATCAGCAAGACCACTTCTTCAATTGTTCATTCAAAAGTATGTGAGACAACATGGTCAAGATATGAATCACTCTCCAAAACATGAGTGATGTTGGTCGAAGATTTCATCAACACGACCGATGGTTGAACAGGATGCGAGAGAAAAAGGTCAAGAGACACATCACCCCTTAAAAGAAGAGTGTTTTCCACCAAATATTGAATCGGCACAATCGATGTATCAACTAAAGAAGGAATATAATGTTGGGAAACCAAATATGAATCAGAACCCGAAGCGCCCCCAGGAAAGGAACATGCTTATTGTACCACAACAGTACTAGGGCACAAACGAGTAAGGTGATCTCCTTTGCAAATAATATAAAGGAATTTTGTATTATGTCTTATACATCTAGGATTCTCAATCATATGAATTCCCTGAGCATGACTTGCAGTGGTTGGTTACATGCTCCCAGCATGACTTGCAGAGGCAAGTAGAAAATATCCAACATGACTAGCAGAGGTTGGTGAGGAATTCCCAACATGAATAACATAGGTCGGTGATGAACCTTCAACTTGACTAGTAGAGGTTAATGATTAACCACCAACATGACTAGCGAAGGTTGGTGATGAATGCCCAACATGACTAGCAAAGGTTGGTAATGGATGTGCAGTGTGCCTAGAAGTGACTAGAGTTGTGCCCCCAACATGACATGCGACAGTTGGTTGTTGGTATTCAACATGAATTGCAGAGGTTGTTTACCTATCTCAAACATGGCTAATAGTGGTTGGTGATATAATACCAGTATGAATTGTAGTGACTAGACTGGTGGTGGTGCTTGGTTGCGGCATTTGAGACCAAGGTTCAAGGAAACACTAGTTTTGAGAAATTGCAAGCCAGGAAGGATTATGGTATACACCATGGCCCTATCCAACATGAATGTATCCTCCTCCAAACAGATTCATAAATTATTGTAATGGAATCATCACTGAGGAAGTATCTTGCGAAGAGAAAGTGACATGACAAGGGTTACTCCAGTGAGGATATATGTTTCCCCCCAAAAAAGGAAATTAGTGAAGGGGGTTGCCCATACTATAAAACTAAATCCCCCCATATGAGACAACAAAGGACAGATAGAGGTCCTCCATGGAAAAAGTGTTCATAGGAACCGGTATAGCGGAAGAAGGATAAATGGATAGGATGTAATAATTAGAATGAGCACCCATTTGATCACTTGCTCCTAGAAACGTGAAGCTAGGATTGGATCCATTGGAAGGAAGATTCCAACATCCTAATGTAAGAGTTGGTTAATGGATATGACTCCCACCAAATAGAAAGGGAGATTAAGGAGACATCATGCCCCAAAACCCAAAACTAGGATTCAAATAAGATGATGATATAGAGGATGGAAAGTGCGAAGACATGTCTGGAATACCATGAGTAAAATAATTAGAGGCACAAGGTATTGCCTGAGTATCATGATTCGACATACCACTCGAAGATACAAAAGTATTCATCCCCATGGAATGAGAAAATACCACGGGTTGGGTAGCGCTAACTGAGAGAGTCATGGGGGCTCCACTAACCATAGCAATGAAAACTCATGACGCAATAAAAATTCCTAAGGCCAACTAATAATCAAAGATCACACCAAAGTAAAGAAAAAATGCCAATGGACACAAACAAGATATAATGGCTGAAAAGGGGCCTCCCTCACTAGAGTAGGTATGCCTCGCCCAAGAGGATCCTGAGACTCCCTTCAAAAGATCATAGGTATCATAATTATTTATAAGGGACCTCATGGGCTTAACAATGTAGTCATTTAGATCCCCTTGGAGAGGTATTCTTCCATAAAGGTTGCGTGTTGTCCGACCCTTATCTGACTCAGGGTACCTGTAGAATAACCCCTTTAAGTAGCCTATGTGGCTACCTATGTCAATAAACTAAATCCACCATGATATAACCAATGCTAAGGTGAATAGTCCTAAGTCAGTTCCACTGTATAGGCAGGGTAACAAATCCCAAAATCTCAAAAGTACCACCTCTCACATAGATAAAGGTACCAAGAAGACCCCCATATATGAATAGATCCCCAGAAATATCTCTAACGGTAAGAAGGTATTGGAGGGATATCTCCTCAACCAACTTTGTACGACCTTGTGCCTAAATCCAGTGTGAGAGGAGCCTCTTGATGTCACCAATTATAGAATGGATTTCACCACTCCCTTAGTTAGACACATATGTTGAGTTTAATAGACTTGGAGAATTTTACTCAAAACATCCTATTCCAAGGATCCAAATCTTAATCTAGTTTGTGCACCCTGAAAAACAAAATCATTTCTAATCAATTTTAAATTTATCAACGCTACTTTTAGTGGATTTGCTTACTCAAAATATGTGGTCGTGAAACTGATGATGTTATGACTCAGCAAGTAAAAGAAATGAATATGAATATAATGTAAATTCCTAACTTCAATTCTCAATAAATTATAAGCTTTTTAGCGATGCAACTTTCAATTCAACTCTGTAATTTCAAATAAGATGTAATCTTTCCATACATGTATCAAGATCAATGATAAGAACCCAAAATATCAAATTCCATAATGAAAAATGTATTATCTTTTTTATTTTCAATATAAAGGAAATGAAAATTCAAGGAATGAACAACATCTTGATATATAAACCCTATTATCAACAAAAGATACAAACCAAGGAGGATATCAAGAAGAAAAAACCCATCCCAAGATGCAAGGACAACCAATGAAAAACAATGATGAGAAATAAAAATTGCCCAAAAATTCAACCAAAGCAAGGTTCCCTATCAATCTACAAGAACTTAACAGTCATGACAGAGATCCAAGAAGACTCAAAAACCATCAAAACTTATCCAACAAACACCAAAATCAAAAATCAAGCAAACAAGGATGAAGTACATGTTTATTTAGGAGAAAACCATGTATATACGCTCCCTACAGAAATAAAACTTGTGTATGTATGCATCTATCAAGGGAAAACTCGCGTATATGTATTGAAACATTGGCAGGTTAAGGATAAGGCCAATAACCTTAGACTCAAAATAAATATAGTTTGTTGAGGGATTATATGACAAGAAACTCAATATAATCGAGAGCAATCAAAGGAGAAGAACAATCCAGACCCCGAAAATAAGATTATATCCCTAGTATGGTCACCAATTATGTTATGAGGAAAATCACTCTATGGCATGGGGTAAACCACAACAGATAGAAATGACTGCAAAAATCAACTCTAATCTCAAGTATTCTATATTAACAAACATTCTAACAATACAAGATAAATATCATACCTCATCCAGACGTTTGATGAAGTCCACTGTTGAGCACTTGACCCAAAGATATACACTTGCAACTTGTCCTCAACAACCAAGATACACAAGCATATGGTAATAATATATAAAGTTAGAACATATAATAGTATAATCCATCAATATTCAAAACAAATATGCCCATGGAATAACAATTCAAATATTTTCAAGGCATTAATTGGACAAGAAAAGAGTATTTCTATTAAAATATGAACAACAAAAGTGTATGAATGACAAAATTTTGTGTCGGCACGTCTCAGAACTGAGAAACTAAGTCCCTTCCAGCTGGGCCTCCACCACTTCAATCCTCCACCAAAGGAAATCTCATATAATAGAGTCAATGATATTCTCCATCAAATAGGGAAGAGGTTGGGGAATGAACAATGTGTTTAGAATTAAAAGGACAAAGGATGCAGACTCAATATGAAGTGAATAATTTCTCCAGATTAACTTTTCTCTCCAAGTTGAATTCTTCTCATGGTTTCCACATCTTGGATATGTCTCATTTATATCCTTCAAATCAAACGAAAGGGCCGAGTCAAAACATTTCTAGTATATGGAAGGTCAAGGATCATGGATGTCGTGATGTGACATGGAAATCCGACACCATTTTTTATTTTTTGGCACAAAACCCGATGTACATAGGCTGTAATGGTGCAACCTATGTATACACATGTTGTATAGTTGTTAGGGAGCATATATGTGGAAAAATATGTTTTTATCTCTGGGAATTGCAAAAATGGACTTCAAGTCTGCATAGGGAAATGTAAAAGGCCTTCTGATCAAGTTGCATGAGGTGAGGAAAATATTGTTATAACAATACTACGTCTCTCAAAAACAACCATGGTATCCCAAACCTCAAGGTATGATCGAAGATCAATCTCAATATTTTGATTCAGATTAGACTAACCTCACCATGCAATATGATTCTCAACCATGGGGTATTCCAACACAATAATGGGTGGCTCCTCCTCCACCAAACTAGTTATGGAAATAGGGATGGTGAAACCCTACTATAGGAGGACCTTAACAGCCTACGACACAACCACTGGTGCAAATTATTCCTCATTCCTAGACACAAGCATCCACATGCACTTCTCCTTGACAAAATTTACCTGCACAACCCATTCCTAACCCAAATAATGGGAGGTCAGGTGAACCAACACAAGCTGTTGGACTTGCAACCTACCATACTTATTCCATCTCTTCCCTGGACTGTAATGATATTCATATTCAATATGGGAACACTATAAAAAATTATCAACCTCGCATTATGATCAAACATTTGAATGAGGATGTCCAAAATGAAGAATTGGAACCAAAACAATCTCAAGAACCTTCAAAAGATAATAATTCCCACCCCAAACTTCAACACCCACTCTATCCAGAAAGGCTAAACCTAGAAAAAACTTTTACTCAGTATGAGTTTGACTTCTTTGGAGAACTCAAGAATGTGTGTCAAAATACCACTATTTCAAGCCATCAAGGATGTGCATATTTATTCAAAATAGATATGAGAACTTTTTTTGAGAAAACCTAGTAGGAAATGAAAGGTTCCCCAAACCTTACATTTCATAGGAAAATTTCCATATTTAATGATGGGAGGAGTTGTCATAGATAAATACTCTAGCCATGCGAGTCTAGTTGTTAATGTGCAGATTTAAAATACACTTATTAGTAACACATTAATCGACCTAGGGGCTTCTATCAACGTTATGACATGCAATACCATGCAAGCCATAAATCTTACAGGACTTAGGGAAACCCAAAATCTACTTCAACTCACTGATAGATCAACCATTAAAATATAGGGCATATTAGAAGTTGTATTTATCTCTGTGGATTCATGGGAATATCCCGTTGACTTCATGGTCCTACAACTCAAAATCTCTCTAGGAGAGTACCCTCTAATCCTAGGATGGCCTTGGCTAGCCATTGTTGATGCCTACATTGGTTGTAGGTTAGTAAACATGACCATCTCCCATGGGAAATCCAAAAAACAATTAACCCTTTATCCTCCCGGAAAACCCAACATATATATAGAAACACCACTTTGGGTTGATGAATAAGATAGTGAGGAAGAAGGGGAATCCCATCAAGTCCTCTCCATAGATCAATACTTAGCCATAAGAGATAAAATAGAGGATGAATAAATCAACTATTTTATAGCTTCTTTCTCTTCCTCAACAAAACACACATATTCTTGAGCAGGTTATGCAACCAGAAACACATGATTCTCTTGCCTCAACAAGCATCTCACCCATTGAACACAAATTCCCACCAAAAAAATATCAAGGGTCCCTTACAGAAATTATAGAAATCATCTCAGGGAAAACCTTGAAAATAAACCAAGGACCAATCGAACAACAAAAGGAGTGGTCGATCAATGTGCTACAAAAGAAAAATGATGCATTCACCTAGGATTACTCCGAGATGAAGGGAATCCATCATGACCTATGCACACATCACATATATATTAAGGAAGGATCTTGACCCATCCTCCAACCACAATGTCATATGAATTCAAAACTAAAGGACATAGTCAAAGATGAGCTATAGAAACTGCTTACAACCAACTTCATCTACCCATTTTTTGATAGCCAATGGGTCTCCCCTCTAGTCATAGTACCAAATAAAAATGGTAAATGGATAATTTATGTCGACTATAGAGAAATCAATAAAGAAACACATAGAGACCACTTCCCATTATAATTTATCAACCATGTCCTAGACACATTAGTAGGGAATAAATCCTTTTCTTTCTTCGAAAGATTCAGTGGATATAACTAGATCCAAATCGCACCTAAAGACCAAGAGAAAAAAAATGTTTACCTATTGTTGGAGGACATTTTCCTACCATGTTCTACCGTTTGGGTTATGCAACACCCCCTCCACCTTTCAAAGAGTTGTTATTAGTATGCTTTCTGATCTAATTCATGATTGCATGGAAATATATATTAATGATTTCACAACATATGAGGATGAATTCGATGAGGCATTAGCCAATATAGAGAAAACAATGATAAGGTGCAAATAATCAAATGTTCCCCTCAACAATGAATTTGTTTTTTTTATGGTAATTGATGGAATTGTACTAGGACACCACATCTCATCCAAAGGTATCCAAATAGATCTAGCAAAAGCACAGGTAATATTAAACTTTCCAACTCCAACTTCGCAAAAGCAGGTACAAAGTTTATTGGGATATGTTGGTTACTACCATCGTCTTATTGAAACATTTTCACAAATTTCTCTTCCATTATTTTCTTTACTTAACAAAGATATTGGGTTTGCATGGAAAAAGACATGCCATGATGTGCTTGATGAATTGAAAACAAAAGTATCTGAAGCTCATGTCTTACGAGGACATAATTGGTCCCTCCCATTCAACATCTCCATAGATTTATCAGACATTGCCATTTGAGTTGTTCTAGGAAAAATAGAAGGAAAGGACCAATATGCAATTTAATTTGTCAGTAAGAATCCCTCTCCCACAGAAATAAACTATATGATGAACTAAAAAATAGTTTCTTGTTGTTATTCACACAATAAATGAGTTTAGGCACTACATTACTGGACATCTTGTAATCTTACATGTTGATCATGTTGTTATTAAGTATTTAATGAAAAAACCAATAACCAATGGTAGGGTCACTAGATTGTTTCTTTTATTAAAATAATTTGACATTACCATCTTAAATAAACCAGGAAAAGATAATGCAGTTGCTGACTTTCTTTCTGGAATAACATCTAATGAAAATTAACCTCTAGTAGAAGATCGCTTTCTACATGAACATCTCTTCGCAATATCTACTAGCTCACCATAGTTTGCAAATATTTCTAAATTTTTGGTTGCAGGAAAGCTCCCACAACATCTAACCCCCAAAGAGAAACAAAGTATAGTTAGTAAAAGTGAAATATTTACATGGATTGATTGTTGGCTCTTTTACACTAGCCCTGGTTTGATTATCAAAAGATGTGTACAATAGAAAAAAATCCATGAGATACTAATATCCTATCATGATGGGCCATATGGGGGGGATTTTACTGATAAAAGAGTATGGTACAAGGAACTCCATGAATGGTATTATTTTCCCACACATTTTAGGGACACAAAAGAGTGTGTGAAGAGGTGCGACAATTGTCAATGCATGGGTAGACCCATACAAGCATATGAAACGTCACTACAACCACAGATCATGTTAGAACCTTTTGAAAAATGGGCCATTGATTTTGTGGGACCAATAAATATCCCTTCCTATATGAATTCCTACATCCTTGTATGTACATATTACATCAAAAATGGATGGAGGAAAAATAACTTATGGCAGCAACCAAATAGTAATTGGTGGATTTTATCCATGAAGAAATATTTGTGAGGTTTGAGATATCATGAGAGATAGTGACTGATGGAGGAATTCAATTCACATCACGACTTACAATATATATAATGGACAACTATAAAATCAACACAGATTAAAAACACCATATGACCCACAAGAAAATGAACAAGTAGAGGGGACTATTAAGATCCTTGAGACCATTATCACTAAAATTGTCATATTTCACCTCAAATATTGGGCAGATAGACTCCTCGAACCTTTATAGGATTACATAACAACTTGGAGAACTACTACAAGATGCACACCTTATTATCTAGTAAATGGGAAAAGAGTTTTATTTCATATCAAGACAAAAATATAGACACTTAGGACAGTAGTACAACTTGGGTTAAATCTATCAGAGGCTTAGAAACAAAGACTACTTCAAATTAATGAGTTGGATGAGTTATGATAGGATGGCCTACACAAAGCCATAGCTATAGAGCATCAAAGGGCCATATGGAGCAATATGTTTCTAAAGAAAAATATGTTCAAATATGGAGACTCGAAATATTATAGGTTCAAGGACTTCCAAGGAAAATTTTGCACCAGATGGCTCGGTGCATACGATATCGATGCAGTATATGACAATTGGGCCATCACAATATGTACCATAGATGAAGATAGAATACCTAAAATGGATAATGGACATATACTTCTCCTATACCATCGACCCATATCAAAGGAAGCCTTCTTGAGGAAGATTTCAAATGGATGGCCCAATAGTGATCTGGAATTCATTCAGGAAGAATGAGTCATGGATGGATAATTCCTTTTCTTATCCAAAAGAAGAAGAAGAAGAAGAAATTAAAAAGTAAAAAAATGTAAAAACCAGTCTAGATAACACATTTAAAATAAATAAATAAAAAATAACAATAATAAAAAAAAAATAAGGGAACTTCACGGTCTTTTGATGGTTATGTCATAGTCCTTCTCAACAAATTGTAATAAATTCTTGATTTTTTTTCTATTAATCTTTTTTTTCAAGACATGCAGGGGAAACTAATGTTATTGCAACTCCTATTGATGCAATTCATGTTGTTACAACTTCTTTTGTTGCAACTCACTTTTCCCCAACTATCAATTTTTCTACAATTCCCTTTGCCGCAACTATTCTCGTTGTTTCAATTACCCTTGCTGCAATTCCCTTTGCTGCAACTATTCTTGTTTTTGCAATTCTTTTTTCCGCAATTATTCTCGTTGCTGCAACTTCCTCTATCACAACTCCCTTTGTTGCAACTACACCTACAACTCTTCTTAATTTTCCAAACCTATACCATTTCATTTTTGTTGCTGCAACTTTGTTGTTGCAACTCACATTGATGCAACTCCACTTGCAACTTCACTTTATTGTTTTCACTTCTGATCCACACCAATGATGTTGCAATTCCCATCTACACCACTAAGGTCGCACCACTATTTTTTGTGACTCCCATTGTTTCAAATCTAAATTATGGAGCTTCGTCACCACAACTCATGTTTCTATGACTCCAATTGCATATTTCACTTTGTTAGCATCACTTTTACTGCAATACCAGTCGATAGAACCAATAATGTCGATGTTAGAATTTTGGCTAAGACCATTTATGTGAATCTGTCTTCCATTGCCACAAATCCATCAACACCATACTCATATAACCGCTCGAGGTAAGAAGAGATAGGTATAAGTTCCAATAAGAATTTTTACTGAATATTTTTAATGTCATGTGTCTATTATCATTCCTACATAACCCCCACCTTACACCATCATTGTTATATCCACAATCTTTCACTTTCATTGTCAATTAACACACATCTCCCATGAAAACACATGAAATCATAGTTAGTATAAAGGATCCATGGGAGGTTCATTGATATGCAGGGAACCTACAAAAGAATTGTTACTTGAGGTCTATGACAACAAAAAAATTCTAAAATAATTCGGTTGGATGGAATATGTGCAACACCTATAGGGATATGATGATGAGGTAGTGTTGGAATTCTCCTTAAATTATAGAGTCGAACACTCCATGGTAGTCGGTGCTTGGGTAGAATTCATTGAGGATATAGTGGTAGAATTCAGTCGGTTACCTCAAAAAAGCGAAAAATGGTACACGAGAAGGACTTCGTAGCCTCAAATTATGAGGCAATTCCTCAAGCCTGGAGAGGGTTTAGTAAATAAAGGTACACTATTAAAATGTCGGTCTTTACTACACCCCTAGCAAGACATGGATATATTTGTGAACTGATTTTTAACCTGTGAAGGTCGTTATGGAGATATCTATGTCCAACATATCTGACTCCTGAATATTATCAAACACAACTGGTCAATTAATATGCCATGCTTCTTGTTTCTAAAACTGTAGATGATGACAACACTTGTCCAAAGGGAAAATAACTATAGGGACGTCGTCTCCCACCATGACCTTATCAATCTATTGGCTTAACATTCCTTGCACATGGAAGGCCACACTTGGAGTACTATATTTTAGCCACATGTGATAATTTTCGAGGACATAATGGCTAGGATTCAGGCATCCCAACCATAAATGGTCGCAATTCTAACACCAGAAGAGGAAATGGATACAATTCCATAAAAAAATAGTAGTGTCATCGATGTTGGAGCACCTCCACTGAGCAAACCCAAAAGAAAAAGTAGGGGAAAGGTCCATCATGTTGCAGCTCCAGTGAAGAGGGACCATGACAGTGATGTTGAAGTGACCACCAACAAACCCCCTTCAAAGAGGCTCACAGGGTTTAAAAAGAGACAAACCCTCATGCCTAAGAAAATAAGAACCAACCATATGGTTGCAACTCAAAATAAAATAAGAAAATATGATGAGCCAAAAGAACAAGCCTAGAAAGAGGACCAAGAAATAGAAGAATCTGTAAAGATAAAACCCTCCAATGACACACAAGAACCATCAGAGGGCATCAAATTGGAAGTTGATGATTCCTTGGATGACACACAAGAACTAGTGTAGCAAATTGACCTAGATTTTGATGAGGTATTGGATGACACACAAGAACTATAAAAATGAACTCTTGGATAAGGGCTTATCACCCTCCTTGCTGCATACTCATACGAGGAAGAAATAGAAGAAAAAATTCCCACTATCCCCAAAGAACCAATGGAGAGTCCTTTGAGGGAACAAGATGCATGAGAGATAGAGGATACATCACAAAAGGAAGAACCATAATAAAAAGGATTCTCTTTTTCCTAAATAACTAGCAGAGATCACCCCTCATGAATATTCTTCCAAGCCTCAAGAATCTCCATAGGCTCCTCCACATGAACCCAAGGCTCTTGCTGACCGAGAAAGAGACACTCTTGATGAAAAAATTTCCAATATAGAAGAGATGGAAGAATTAGAACCATAGGCCCCTACTGTTACATAATAATCAGAAGGAGGAACTCTTGGGGAACAACCTACCCACTCACATGATTCATACAAGGAATAAAAGGAAGAAAAAGATTTCGATGATCCACTTATGGAGATGATGTTTCTAATGCATAAGAAAAAGGGAGCCAAGAACCAAAAGCTAATACTTTTGAGCCTAGGAAGAAGCTTACTCCCAAAACATGGGTAAGAATCCCACACTCATTACATATTTATGAATCTTTGGTCAAGAAAAACAGATTGTTGGAACATGCCTATTTTGGGAAGAAAGTCTATTTTGGGTGCAGGCCTTATTTTGGAGCACGCACAGTAGGTGGCAGAAAATAAGCATGCAATAAAAGAAGGAAAAGAAGCATGTAGGATGAAAGGAAGAGAAACTTGCATGGAGAAAGATCTAACCATGTTAGGGTTAAGGATTTTGAAAAAATTGTAACAGCTATAAGCCAGTAGAGTAGTATAAATAAATACCTAGGAGGTCTAGGTAAAGGTTGTTGATGAGGGTTCAGTTGAGTGAGGTTCAGTTGTTGTTATTTTTGTTGACTCAAATAAACTAGGTTTTTAGGGTTAGGTCATATGATGTGGAGCCTGGTGTGATCTAGTTTGCCTCACAGAGGGTATTTCCACTCCTTTTGATTGTAATATTGAAGATGTAATGCACACAGTGAAAATTTTGCAGAAGAATGAATAAAAGAGAAGAAGAGAGAAATATTTGTGGACGTAGCCCCAGGGGGGGTGAACCATGGTAAATCCATTGTGTTTATATGTATTAATGATTGTTTGGATGTTATGTTATGTACCAGTTAAATAATGAATGCTTAAATATGACTATAATAACATGCATGCATAACTTGAATGATGAATGAATCCTAGAAGTAGATGAATGAATAATGATGTTGATTAATAAGGAAAAGTATCAAAACACAATCCCCATCCCTTCCTAGACTGCAAACACCTAATTATTGTATCCCCCCATAAATATATCTCAGGTGAGACTGCGATGTGCACTCTATGCGCAACTTTGCCTTATGTTTTACCAGGGGGGGCGATAGTTTTGAGGGTTTTGTTGGAAACCTATCGAGATCAGAATCTAGGTCATCCCAAGTGTCTGACAAATGGTTCCATTGCTAGCTGGAACTACATAGGATTGAGTAGAAGGGATTTGTGGAAGAAAATAACAAAGGATGAAAGCATAAAAGGGAATTTCTAGGCCATGGAATCCAATGAAGGAGGAGACTGAAATATGGTTAAGGACAAAGGAACTCGATTTTGCATAGAAGGACAATAGAAACCCTTAATTTACACTGCAAAAATACCTCGACAAATATGTGTTTATCGACTTGCAGGAAGTATTTTTCTGTGATTTCCCGCACTTGTTGCAGGAGTGGTTATTGAGGTTGAAGAAAAATTGTCCTACAAATAGGATCATACAATTAGAGTGGTTTCCAATGGAGATCGCACAATTGTAGCAAGTTGATAATAAATTTACACACAATATATTTTTGGTTAGACAATATTATTGTAGGGTTTATCACTGAATTTGTAGTTGATACCGTGAAGTCGTACACTACTACAGAGCATGATTGTTTGAACGGACCCAGAAGTAGATAAAACAAATCATTATATACTTCTATCAATATATTATTGTATGAAAATGTTTTGATGACCATGGAATCAGACAACTAAACTTCCCTGTGCACATGAGGGAAGGGGGGAAGTACTGACAAAAGTTTGAGATATGGACAGGGAGATGGATAAGGGGAAGAAAAAGGAGGCCATGTACCTAATCATGATGAACGAGGACCATATCAAGAATATAATGGAAAAAGTTGGAAAGATGTACAACAAAATACGTTACCAATATAAAATGAACAACAAAAAGAGATCCATATTCGATAGAGAGGGATTGGCGAGCAATGAAGAAGATGTAGAGGATCTCTGGGCTTTGGAGCAGATTGAGGAAATATTGCGTGAAAAATATGAAAGGAAAACAAGAGGTCCAGGTTCATGAACAGAAGGAATAAATCCAGTCTATATCAAAGTCAGTGTGGAACCTACAACCCCATGTGCGACTAATACACCTAAAAGAACATGAGATTTTAGACAACCATAGTTTAGTAGGAGAGGAGAAACAGGTCAAGGGTCTAATCAAGGACAACTAGTTATGGGAGAATGTTTGAGAAGTAATAGTAAATTATCTACACTGTGGAGAGGTAGTAGTTCAATAGAGTTCAAAATGGTAGGACTAGATTCCACCATGTGATTACCAGAGTTTCGGGGTGAGGCATATGAGGAACCTAAAAAAAAAATCTATTTATCTGTGAAAATATTTGGGAAGCAAAGAATATCACAAAAGAGGATACACAAGTTTCACAACTATATATAACATGAAGAGACCACGATTTGGACTGGTACATGATCCTTGATGTAAACAATCTACAAGGAGAACCTAAAACTGTCGTAGACGTGAAAAAGATACTAGTAAACGAGTTTTAGAGGCCAAACTCATAATACTAGTACATGAATGAAATGATCAAAATCAGGATGAATCCAAGTGAGTCTGTCTGGGAGATTGATAAAAGGTTCAAACATCTAAAAGGTAAGTTGAAGTATTCTATTATTGACATGCAACATAGGCAATTTTTTGTGAACTCACTATTACCACACTTGAAGTATCCTTTGAGACAACAGAAGTTCCAAACTCAGGAAGAGGCCCTGCAAGAAGCCCTACATATAGAGGAAAACCTGTATCAAAAGAGGGATCTAACAATAGAGGAACTGAAAGAAGATCTGAAGAATATGACATTTCAGTTGAACCAGAATAAGGGGAAAGAGAAGAGAGAATTTTTTTGGTGTACATTATGCAGAACAAATGGACATCATAAGAATGAATGTCCAACATTTGTGTTGTACTTGGAAGAAGGGGTTCCAAACCTCTTTCCAATAGGAGGACCATGGTATGATATTTTTAAGACACATGATCATGATCCATATCATTGTCCAATTATGAAAAAGTATAAGACAATTCCAAAAAGCACGTACTGCAATTTTTGCAAATCAATGGGTCATGATGATAAGGACCGTAGAACGTTGGAATTGATGAGAGAAATAAATCTAGACACCTATAGGGTACAATAAAAGATGATGAAAGGGAAATTTTCACTGTAGTTCAACATTGTTCCACCACAATTCAATCCCACACAACCACAGTACAACAATGCACAACCTCGGTATAATCCCACGCAGTATAACCATGTACCCCAATATAATGCACCACAAGAAGATAGAGTTGGATTCAAAAGTATAGGTCTATGAATAGGAGGATTTGAATGGGGTAGAGGGCCAATAGTCTTCCACAACTTCAAAAAACCAGGACATTATGCAAGAGATTGTCGACTTCCACCTGAGACATGCATCTATTGTCACACAACATACCATGACACAAAAGACTGCCCAACACTATTGGGAAAGATATAGGAAAAAAGGAACTAGAACAATCAGAATGTCCAGTGGATTTCTACAGAAGCCAGGGATGATGGGAAAAACATCAAGATAGTAACTCAAGTGGGAACCAAGATAAGAGTTGATGCAACAAAACAAGATCCAACTCAACACTAGTGGGTCAAAAAGAATAGTGATCCACAGAAGCATTTTGACGCACAGAAAGAAAAGGAAACATTTAAGGAATGCAGACATGATATTCTAAAGGAGAACATTGCATCTACATCAATTGCGCAACACACTCAAGATTCACCAATGTTCGAGATTCCATCTTCAATGGATCACACGATCAAAGAAAAACCTTTAGAGAAAGTAAGTAACGTAAATATTTTTCTACAATTATGTGTCAAGTTATTGATTGATCCATCATCCATTAAGTTCTTATATAATTTTCTAGAAATATGTAACACAAAAGTAGAAGGGAAGTTATTACAAAAAAATCAATCATCTCCATACAAGAAGAAGAACAAGTAGGGAATTCAGGCTAAATTCCAACATTGAGGATTTCAATATGGGAGATATCATAATTGATTTGGGCTCTTAAGTAAAAGTATTACCTAAGAATACATGGAAGTGTATGGGGGAACCCACATTAGGATATTCACCTTTCAAGTTAAAACTAACAAATTAGCATAGAGTTTTACTAATTTTTAGACTTAAAGGTGTGACAATAGACTTGGATGGATTGTGAACTGTGGTAGAGTTTGAAGTGATATAGATAGTAGATGGAACAACAACCTACCCAACATTACTTGGACTGGATTGGAAATTTGATAACCAGTATGTGATCAACCTGAAGACAGGGAAAATAAATTTTGAATCGGGCGAATATAGATTGAGTGCACCATTGGATCCTTAGAAGGAGAAAGTTTTGAAGAGGAAAACTGTTTGGACTTGGAAGAAATAAATAAACTATATAGGACCACTAGGTGAGAAGAATATTATGTCAACCCAACTATAGATGGGTTGCTCATATGGAGAAGCATTACAATATGTGCTTCAGACATAGACGCAGGTCTGGAAAACTGGCAGTAGAGACTTGTTGGCAACCACACATTATTTTCGATACTTATCATGACCGAAAGAGACTATACCTTTCTATGGCTTCCATCACCTTCTATTTGTAAATGTTTATGTTTCTAAGGTTTGAGGCAATGATTGGGTTAATTTTACCTTATTGAGTTTTTTTCAATTGCATTTTCATTTGTTTTATTTTTAATTCATGACTGTAAGCATGAATTTAAACATAAAACTTGGCTTGGTTTCATAATCTTTTACCTTAGAAATATCGTTTTAAAAGTCACCCATGTATGATTAAAATTCAAATATTATGAAATGGTTGATTAATCCACTATCAAAATCTTTGTGTATTATGGTTATTATGAGTTCATTGGTTCTATAGTTCATTGTGGAAATGTTTGAATGCACAAGAACCTTGGTCAACTGTTGATATTGTTCTCATGAGTTCAATTGTCATATCAACATTCATGAAAATTAGTACACACATGTTGTACATACATCTTCGTTTCACCTTGTTGGCCCGAAACATTAATGAGACCATTCATTTGTTGAAATTACTAAGACAACTAAGAGTGGGGGGTGAATCAGTTGTTATTGTGCTTAAACAATTTTAAGTCTATTAAACCATTCTTAATCTTTCTTCAAGTGATCAATATTATACAACATATGGACAACATAAATAATGAGCAT
>JASDQU010736941.1:587260-606292 GCA_032191745.1 Picea mariana | reverse complement strand
TAATTATCTTCAGGGCCTACATGTACTTCCTTCTTCAATTCACTTTGTCATCTTCAAAAATTCATTTCTCCTCAACCATGAGGATCCCCGTGACATGACACATACCACTGGAAACAACATGCTATATACTATCCATTCATGGGTGGTGTATATTCATGTGTATTTTCCTTCATGTCCAAATACCTTTATCAATCTTGCAGTCCAAAACCCATGACTAGGGTTGACATCAGTGACAACAACCAATCTTCCAACACATGATTATTATGCTAGCACCAAAAACAACAAGAATAACTCAAGGATTAGAAGTTGATGCAAATGGACATAGTCAATAACTTAAGAAAAAAAAAAAATCTATGAATATCAATTTCAAACTTCCTTAGAGAGAAATAACCACCCAAGAGTGTATTCAAATTCTATGTGTAACCCCTGCATATTCATTTTTGAAAAATGTAAAATAAATTTGAAATGTAGACTGACAAAACAAAGGGAAAACAAAGTGAATAGTTGATAGAGCTAAAGAGTCTCTCTTGTCTTATAAAAGAAGACTCATTGTATGTAATAAAGGAATTTTTCCCATTGTATAGTTTGATAATACTCTTATTTTTGAATATATGAATATTAGGAGAGGTTTTCAAAGTCATAATTGTTTGCAAATGCTCGTGGGACTATTCTATACATGTATTTTCCATTTGAGTTTTCAGAGTGCTAATCATATGGTCTACTTATCTTCTTAGTATTTAGGATTCTCATATTGTTGTGATTTATAATGAGTGTTGGCCCTTGACCAATTTTTGAAGAATACTTGGTCATATTTGACCATTTTTGGGACTGCAATAGCTTGCCAAATATGGAGCGCAACGCAAAGAAAAAATTAGGGAAACTAGACCTATTTTTGGGTCCCTTTAGGGTTTTTGGTTGATGTAATAGGAAAGGGATGTCGACCCATGGGTTTACCCACGCTTAGGCCCATTTTGTAATCTATAAATAGATACTTAGGCAATGTAAGTAGTAGATGGTAGTACATCTATGTGATGTATAGCAAAAGGCTTAGTGCTAGTAACTAGATCTGTGTGATCGGATGTATATTGCAAGTGCTCTCTGCATGATTGTAAGGAGATTGAAAAGCTAAGTGCAAGTTGTTGTAGTTTTGTGTTGAAGTGCAAGGAAGAAGGATCTAGCGAGCTACACAAATATTATGTCCTCTGAGAAGTAAGGGTCATTGAAGCTTTGTGTTATAACAGCTTGACCGAGATAATATAAAGAAGAAGACTTTGTGGATGTAGCCTCAGGGTGGGGGTGAACCACGATAACTGTGTGTATTGTGCTCTATGCTTTGACCTAATGTGTTTATCTCCTTCTTGGCTAAGTGCTTGATGTGATTAAATAGATTTAGTTATGCTTTGTGCTTCTGAGATAGGAATGAATGTTAGATTTGATATATAAGATGCTTAGTGTCTAATCTGGTGAATCCAATATATCTTGTTGTATCTAAATGCTAAGCCTTCTCGAATCTAAGTATATACTGCAATGCTCTGTGCTATTTATGAAGTGTTGCAAGGGTTGAATATTAATGGATAAACCATGCTAGATAATTCCTAAGTGTTGTAATAACATATCTGTGTCCCAGCTAAGGTTGCAGACATCTGAGTCCTACAACCACCCCTGCCTCTACCTCAGGTGAGACTCCATCTGCTTCATAGGTGTTGACGAAAGGGCCAATAGTTAGGGTTTTGTTGGTGCAATCTTGAGCGTTGAACCCTGGGTCTTCCCCTGTGCCAACAATGAGTACAGGGATGATGTTATAGATATCCTCTTCAACTATTTGAAATGATATCTAAAATATTCTTGGCTTCCATGAACTATTTATGTTGTCAAGATATCACTTTAAAGTGTGCTCATCTATTAGTTTTTCTCCTGTGGGATAGGTTAGAATTAGTTATTTTAGATTAGTTTGCATCAATTTATATTAGATTTATAATTAATTAGAACTCTTTGGGGGTCATTTTATTGTCTTTCCTTTTTTATTTTAATTACTAGTGGAAACGAGGCCCACATACTCATCAAAAAAATTATACCAACCAAGAGTATGTCTAATTGGGATATACCATCGGGTGTTCTCCATTACCTACTTGACAGGTGATTTGGACCCATCAACACCTAGCTCATGAGTTAATATACTCCCTTCAAACCTCAAGAAAACTCGACATGCTTATAAATATAGATGTGTAAAAATATTTTGACAACCTTAGTTGGGAGTTCATAAACAATATCCTCTCAACCTTCAGATTATATCCTCTCTAGATAAATAGAATTATGTCATTGACCTCTTTGGCCTTATTTTCCATATTGATAAATTGCTCTCCTTTGCCTACCTTGACCCCATCAAGAGGTATCTAACAAGGAGATCTTCTCCCCCTATTCCTTTTCATACTAATTGTGGAAGGTATGGGGTGTTCCATCTAGGCACCTATAGCTCAAGGAAATTGGACAGGGCTCAATCTCCATGGTGAAGTACAAGTAACCATTCACCAATAAATTTTTTATGACATAATGCCCATGGGAACCCCTACAATGCGTGAATCACACGTAATACAACATGTTTTGATAGTATTGATGGATGCTTCAACAAATTCCATCAACCAAGGTAAATATTAGATATTCATTTTCAATACACCTCATGCTATTCAATATAACATGGCTAGGAAATTGGGCTATCAAATCAGCGAGCTCCCCTCCAAATACCTATGACATACCCTACCACCCACAGGCTAGGGTACACTACCTTCAAGCCCACCCTTGGACTTCTTTCTCTTACCGATACCTTTTCAAATTAATAAGGATGCATAAAAGAAAAGATCTAATGACATGCACAACAATAACCAACAAGCATGCAAATTCTAAAGATTCAATTAAACGATAAATAAATACACAACGGAATACATTCATATATAGGTAAATAATTCCATAACCGAGATCACTTATCTTTATAAAACAAGACACCAATGGGCTGCAGACCAAGGAAATTCTACCCAACCACATACACTACGGTTCCAAATCTCAGCAGTAGTGTCACCCCCAATCCAGGACTATTAATTCACAAGGGCAGTTCCAGAGTGTTACTTCACTTCCCAAACTAGTCAGCACTCAAGCTCTCATAGGTTTTCCCAGCACTCACAGCAATCCAAGTACCCAATTCTCTTCTACCCAGCATGCACCACCTAAGAGAATGGACCCCCACCCTTCTCTGCCACACAGTCCCTCAACTAGTCCTTCTCCTTCTAGGGCTCCAACACAATTGGTCCAGAATATCCATGCTAGAACTCTTAGGACTTGCAGCTGTGAACAAAGTTGGACACAGTCCAACGCATCTTAGACATGTAGGCCTCAATTCATGGTGGGATTACACCAGCGACCTCTACAACCAACAATACCATGGATACTCTTCAACAATTTGTTTCCCTTTCCCCAAGCCAAGATACAACTGATGAAGGATGAATGAGTGATGGTTAAGAATGGAATGAATGAACGAGTGAACAAGCCAGTGAACAAATGAACCCCCCAACCAGACTAGGGGTGGGTTTAAGTAATTTGTGAGGAATCAAGAACCTCCTAGCCTCCCCCCCAAGAAGCTCACGTAACTAATCCAATCCCTTAGACAAAAGGGTAATCAAAATAGTAAATAAGTGTTTATCCCCTCAAGCCCCCTGTCTTGTGAAATCACAGACCCCCTAGAATTCAAGTCCTTGTCCATCTAGTAGCCAACAATGTGTTTATCATTAGTAATGATCAAAAAATTACATTTCTTAGGCACACTGGCCTCTTTTATTTGTTTGGGCCCTCTAGCCTCTTGGAAATTAATAAAATACATTATTTAATATGGGGCTCAAAACCTGGGGTTCTACATCCCCTCCCCCTTATTTTGGCACTGTCCTGAGTGAATATACAAAATAAAGATCAAAATCTCAAAATTTATTCAAAAAGTTGTAGGTACTCTGCCTACATGGCATCTTCATTCTCCTAGGTAGCATCTTTAGGACCATTGCAGGTCCACTGAACTTTTACCAACTCTATAACTCAATTTCGAAGCATTTGACTTTTATGTCCAATACCTGCACTAGCTAGACCTGAAAGTCTCCCTCTATCTCTACCTGAATCAGATGCCAATCAATAACATGGTTAGGATCATGTACATATTTCTTTAGCAAATATACATGAAATACATTATGCACATTCATGGAAGAAGGAAATGCAATCATGTATGCAACTGGCCCTATTCTATCCAATATTTCAAATGGACCATGAAATTTGGGTGCCAGCTTTGTATGACTATCCAATTTCAAAGAGATATCCTGAGGCTTCACTTTCAGAAGTACATTCTCCCCTACTTTAAATTCTCTAGCTGTCCTATTCTTATCTGCCTAATTTTTTTTTCTATTCTGAGCTTCCTTTAAATTTTGCTTGATCTTAACCATGTGGTCTTCCATATCCTTGAGAAACTCTGGCCCAAGTACCACTCCATTTGTTGGGTTGTCCTAGCTCATTGGAGTATTTCATTTCCTACCATACAAGGCTTCAAATGGGCTCATTCTCAATGAAGATTGATACTCATTATTATATGCAAATTCAACCAAGTGTAAGTAATCTTCCCACTTATATGGCTTATTCATCACATACATTCTCAACATATCTTCAATTACTCGGTTGACCCTCTCTGTTTTCCCATCTGACTGTGGATGGTATGTTGTGCTAAAGTTTAGATTTGTACCAAATACTTTAAACAATCCCCTCCAGAAATTGGAGGTATACTTTGTATCTCTGTCTGATACAATTTTCCTAGGTATCCCATGCAACCTAGCAATATCCCTCATGCAAACCTCTAAAATATTATTCGTTGTATGTGTTGTTTTTACAGGAACAAAATGAGAAGCCTTTGTTAATTTTTCAACCACTACCATGATTGAATCATGTTGTCTTGTTGTCCTAGGTAGTTTAGTTTTGAAATCAATGGTTATCACTTCCCATTTCTTCTTTGGGATTGGTAATGGTTGCATCAAACTCGTTGGGTGACTATGCTCAGCCTTCACCTTCTGACATTCCATACATCGAGCGATGTAATCAGGAACATCATTTTTCATACTTGGCCAAAAGAATTCGCTTTTTACTGCTGTAATTGTTTTCTGGTAACCAGGATGTCTAGCATAAGCAACATAATGCATTTCCTTCAATACTAAATTTCTCAGTTCTCTGGAACTAAGAACATAGATTCTATTCTTATGCATAAGTAATCCATATTCCTTTATCTCATACTCCTTTATTTTTTGTTGTACATCTCCTTGCTGTAAGATTTCCTTTATCTGTAGGTAATGCTGATATGTAACAAGATCATAAAAAATTCTACTCTTCAAGACCAATTGATGCATACTAACAGTAGTAGCATGCATGAGATGCACTCTTATACTAAGTGCATCGACAAATTTATTCTCTTGTCCTCTGATATTCTTTATATCGAGGTCATATTCAATTAAAAATTCTAGCAATCTTATTTTCCTGGCATTCAAGGTTGGTTGTTAAAAGAGATACTTCAGGCCAATGTGGTCTATCCTTAATTCAAATCTCTTCCCCATGAGATAATGCCTCCACATATTCAAGACGTGGAAAATGGCAACAACCTCCAAGTCATGCATGTCATAGTTCCTCTCATGTTCTTAATCTTTCTGGACTCATAACCAATGACATGTCCATTTTGCGTGAGGACTCCCCCAAGTCCCTCCTTACAGGCATCTGTACATACCACAAAAATTTCATTTGGGTTAGCAATCTTTAACATGGGTGCACTAGTAAGTAATTCATTCAATAGATTAAAATTATCTTCACACTTAGGCATTTATTCAAATTTAGTTCCCTTATTTTGCAAAGAAGTGTTGGGATGAGAAATCTTAGAGAACCCTACTATGAACCTTCTGTAGTAACCAGCTAATCCCATAAAATATCTTACTTATGACACATTTTTGGGTGTTGGCCATCCTCTAATGGCTTCAATCTTCTCTGGATCTACTGCTATGCCTTTCTCTGAAATAATGTGTCTAGTGGATCTGCTTCTGATAAAAATAACACTTACTCATCTTGGCATACAGTTGATTTTCTCTCATCACTTATAATACCAGTCTTAAGTGATGTTCATTCTCCTCTTCAGATTTGGAATAGACAAGTATGTGATCCAAGAATATTATGAAAAAATTATCCCAATAATTTATGAATATTCCATTCATTAAGCACATAAAGACAGCTTGTGCATTGGTCAGTTCAAATGGCACCACTACAAATTCATAATGCCCATACCCGGTTCTAAAGGTTGTATTATTAATATCTTCTTCCTTGATTCTTACGTGATGGTATCCTGACCTCAAGTCAATCTTTGAAAATATCTTTGCTCCTCTTAGTTGATCAAAGAGGTCATCAATTCTGGGTAGAGGATACTTGATCTTTATAGTATACTTATTCAGTTGTTGAAAGTCAATACATGGCCTCAAGGTTCCATCCTTCTTTTTGACAAAAAGTACTAGTGCTCCCCAAGGTGAAACACTTGGACTTATGTACCCTTTCTTCAACAATTCCACCAACTGCATTTGCAATTCTTTTAACTCTAGCGTGCTCATTTTGTAAGGTGTTTTTGACATTGGGGCAGCTCCTAACACTAATTCAATTGATAAATATATCTCCCTTCTTGGTGGCAACCCTGGTATTTCTTGGAATACATCTTCAAATTCCTGTAGTACTGAGAAATCTTCAAGGCTTGGCCCCTTTGTATTTTACGACTCTTCCACATGAGCTGCATACAATTGACATTCTTTTCTAAAACATCTCTTTAGCTGAAAGGATGAAATATCCCTTATAGAGATGGGTATTTGGACTTCTTTCACGGTGCTATGTTTTCCATATCCATCAAGATAGGTAAATGTATTGCAATGTAAATCTAGGACAACATGATGCTTGTCCAACCAATCCATTCCAATTTGAATATCATAAGACCCCAAGGGTATGATATTGATATCAACACTAGTATTCACACCATTAAGACTTATGGAACAAAAAAAATTCTGACCATATCATGGACTCTCCTTTTGGTTCCAGTGGCTAACTGAACCAAACCTGATTTTCCAAGCTTACTTTTCTCCAAATGTAATGTAACCACTATTTTAGGATCAATGTAACAATGACTTTCTCCTGAATCAATTAAAATAGAAACATGCTTATTTATGATCTTACCTTCCACCTCGATCATATTGGATTGGTACTCTACTTTTCGAACATCTAAAGCTACATAAATATTTCCCATATCTTTGACTATTGTAGCCTCTTGGATGTTGTGCACAGTCTTTACTTTGTCCTCTATGTCTAGGCAATCCTTATACAGGTGATCTTCTTTGCATTCCCAACATTGGATTGGTGGTCTTCCCCTTTTTCCCAAGGAGTCTTCTTTCTTGGATTCACCCTTAGCATACTGATCTTGATGATTTATATTAGGCTCATTCCTATTGAAGGGAGGTTTGAATCCTTTTCTCCTCTGATCGGACTTCTCCTTCTTCTTATCCTTCTAAGATTTATGTAGGGATTATCTTCCCTGGCCTTTCTCATACAGGTATTTATCCTTCCTAATGGCCTCAATCAAGGTAATAGGCTCATCATACCTAATATTTTCTTTATAGAAGGTTGGAAGCCCACTTAGAAATATCTGTATTTTTACCTTCTCATCATTAATGAACCCGACATACTTTAACAACCCCAAGAACTTCTTCTCATATTATTTCATAGTCATGCTTCCCAGCCTGAGTTCAAAGAGCTCCTGCATTTTCTTGTCATATAAATTATTTGAGAGGTACTCCTTCTGGAAGTACTTCTTGAACTGCTTCCAAGTGATCCTACTCTCATTAATATGTTCAACTTTCTTCAATTGATCCCACCACATTGCAAATTTCTCGTGTAAATGGTAGGTGGAAATTCTAGCTTCTAGGTTCAATGAATAGTTATGCAATTGAAAATATCTCATGATTCTAAGAAACCATATCTCAGCATCATTTTCCCTTTATCTTTCACCATCAAAGGATGGTTGCTTGGGCTTCCTCAACTCTCCTTGCAAACTATTCAATTCACGTCTTCTTCTTTGGTGTCTAATAGGAGACACCTCTGGACTACTTATGGAATCTTCAGATGCATAAAAATTCCTTTCTTAGTAGGGATGTGAGTGATGTCTATGAGTTCTTCTAGAACTTCTTGAATAACCAACTATTCCATGATCATCTCTTCTTTCACAAAACATGTCTTCTTCCCCTTGCTCGAATCCATTCCTTGTTTTCCTCTACAATTGGTTTAATCTCTGCAAAACTCGAGCATTTATCTTACTTTTTTGTCTCATCGGCCTCTCATTTTCTACTTTGTATCTCTACACTTCTATTTTCAAGCTTCTTACAGTTTATATTAATGTTTCTTTCTCTCCTTTTCCCTTGTGTCCATTGGAATCTATCTCTACATTACAAATCTGGTATTCTGGCCTTCGGCCTCTCTATCACAATTGGAGGCTCCCTCACCTTCTTCCATCTCTCGAATCTTCATTCCGAGATCATATGTTTAAATATTTTAATTCTGCAAAATGTGCAAGTGACCATTTTGTTATAATTAAGCATATAAATAATTTTCCAAACAATGCTATAGGTCCTTTTTCTTCTCAATTCATGAAGAACATATATTCCCATTCTCCATGAAGTAACAGTGTTCTGTTATCCTTGGATAACACATAATTTTATTCTATGCAGGTGCTTCCCTCAAACAAGGTTTCAAGTGACCATGGTTCAAATGCACGACTTAGTCCCTTCCTTAGTGCCTCACTCCGTGTTCTTTCACACAGGGATTGTGCGAGCCATAAACCCGTGGCTAATTTACCTCCGAAGCCCATTTTTTATTTTACCCACGCATGGGACCGGTGTTGGGACCAAGTCCTTCAAACTTCGGCCTTCGTCTGTTCTCTATTATCAACTTATATTTCCTCCTGGATTTACCCTTCGTCTAAATATCGATTAGCTCCACCAAAAGGATCGAATGGTCGATATTTAATCTCCCATAAAATGGATGACCCCACTCCCATCAAGAGGCTTCACAATATCGACAGTCTGTGACTTAATCAAGTGTTAAGACAGATGATCCTCTATTAATTCGGCACTCCCGGGGTCCAGTACATTGAGTTCCCGCGTTTTGCAACTCACCCGGAGTGACAATTCATCAAAGTGCTTATCTTGTCTTTCCACTGCTTGATCCAATGATTGAGAAAGATCCCAAAGGGATCCTAAATCATCGGTCTGTGTGCCTTCGCGACTTTGGGCTTTGATACTTTTTACTTGTAGAGACTTGAAAACCCCTAGAGTACCAAGTCTCTGGACTACGAGATCTACTGCCACATGTCTTCTGGGATCAACGGTCGATATGTACTCTAGCCTTTGGGCCTTTGGGAATTATCAACCTAATGAAAACTGCCACATCTTTTTCCTCTGGAGTGCCCAGTCTCTGGACTGCATGATCTGTCGTCACGTGCTGAAATACTAGAAGTGGACACGTGGCCCAATTAGGCAGGTGACACATGTCACATTCTAACTGACATTTCAATATTCCATAGGTTTAAAATTCACTGACACGTGGCACACATCCCATGTGTCCACGTCATCCCAGGTTATGTGAGAAAGCCATGTCACTTCAAAATTTTGGGCTTCAGATATTTTATGCTTGCATTCCTCAAATCTCTGAAACTCTTAATTTCCAAGCTGCTTAACCTTCCAGGGTCCACATCACCTCCAGGTGACATCATCATGCCCCACCACTTCATCTCTTCAGGCTTCGGGAGTTTCCACACTAGCACACTCCAATTCTCCCAAACTCTAAATTCCCAAACTGACCAATATTCCGACATGTGTCTCCCTTAACAGATGATCCAGATTAACTTCGGGCTTCGGGGATTCAGAATATTTCTCCTTAGAAAACTTTGTTCCTCCCAAACACCAAACTCCTGAACCATTGTGAGATCTACGACTCATAATCACCCATGCACAGATATGACGGTCCTCAACACTCCTGAAACCCACTGCTCTATCCAATAGTCAATGGACTTCACGACTTCAGGAGATTTCACATCAATACATTCCATTTCTCCCCAGCGCTAAACTTATGAACTAGTTGATCTACTGACACATGTCCCTTACTTGGATCAACGGACATGAATTTCATGAAGTCTCTCAATATTCTCTTCTTGTGACTGAGAGTTGTGACCTAGAATTAACCTTCATATGCTTACCTCACTTCGCAATATCGACATTCGTTCTTTAACAGACCGTGAAGATCAACGGTCAGGAGTGATTACGAAAACTCAAATTTCTCATGCTTTAAATTCCTTCTCGATCTCTGCGATGCGAAGGTGCTCATCTGTAGTGGAATCGATATCCAACATTGATTTATTGATCAAGCAAGATCAATTCTCCTAAGGGATTGCAGAGTCTCAACTTCTAGAAACTTTAATTTCCTTCCCGATCTCCGCAATGGTTCCCCACAATAGATCTCCCTTCAATGAGATATGACGTTCATGACTTAAACCTACTCAACATTTTTCTTCATCTTCATTGGATGACCCATGTCCACCTGACCTTCGATCCAACGATCCCATATCTCTCTTGATCCCACGGTGGAGATCACTCCCAAATTCGAAAGGGATGGCCATGATCCCTCGATCCCTTACAAAGGATTTCTTTCGTTCTGGCTCCTGCGTAAATTCTACAATGCCATTCCTCTTGATATTTTCAACTTCAAGGTTAGAATTTGATCTCAACCACGAGACTCTGACCAACATACCCATCCCATATCGACCTAGTGTTTCAACCTGAAGCTTTGATACCAATCGGTAACATACCCTGCCATCCACAGGCTGGGGCACACTACCTTCAATCCCACCCTTGGACTTATTTATCTTACCGATACCATTTTAAATTAATAAGGATGCATAAAAGAAAATATCTAACGACATGCACAACAATAACTAACAAGCATGCATATTCTAAAGATTCAATCAAACTATAAATAAATACATAGCGGAACACATTCATATACAGGTAAATAATACCATAACAAAGAGCACTTATATTTACAAAAGAAGACACCAACTGGATGCAGACCATTGACGCTCCACCCAAATGCATACACTACTGATCCAAATATCAACAACAGTTTCACCCCTGAGCCATGGCTATGAATTCACAAGGATGGTTCCAGAGTGTTACTTGGCTTCCCAAACCAGTCAACCCTCAAGCTCTCACAGGGTTTCCCAGCACTTGCAGCAATCCACGTACCCAAATCTCTTCTACCCAACTTGTACCACCCAATAGAATGGACCCCCTCCCTTCTCTGCCATGAAGTCCCTTAGGCATTCCTTCTCCTTCTAGGGCTCTAATGCAACTGGTCCAAAATCTCCATGCAGGAACTCTGAGGACTCTCAACTGTGAACAAAGCTAGACACAGGCCAACACATCTCAGACATGCAGGCCTCAAGTCATGGATGGATTACACCAGTGACCTCTACAATGAACAATACCATGGCTACTCTTCATCAATTCATTTCTCTTTCCCCAAGCCAAGGCATGGATGAGGAAGGATCAATGAGTGATAGGTAAGAATGGAATGAATGAACGAGTGAGCAAGCGAGTGAATGAACGAAACCCCCAACTAGACCAGGGGCGGGTTTATGTAATTCATGGGGAATCAATAACCTTCTATCCTCCCCCCCAAGAAGCTCACATAATTTATCCAATCCCTTAGACAAAAGGGTAACCAAAATAGGAAATAAACATTTAGCCTCTCAAGCCCCCTCTCTTGTAAAATCATAGCCCCCCTTTAACTCTAGTCCTTGTTCCTCTAGCAACCAACGATGTGTTTATTATTAATAATAATCAAAAAATTACATTACTTAGGAAAAATTTCCTCTTTTAATTGTTTGGGCTCTCTAGCCTCTTGACAATTAACAAAATACATCATTTAATATGAGGCTCAAACTTGGGGTGTTACATGTTTTGATAGACTTCATGGAGGCTTCGGGAAATTCTATCAACCAAGGTAAATATTAGATCTTCATTTTCAATACACCTCATGTTATTCAATATAGCATGGCTAGGAAATTGGGCTATCAAATTAGCGAGCTTCCCTCCAAATACCTATGAGCCACCTATGAGCTCCTATTGTGGCCAGGTCACTAAAAAAGGCCTCTTGGGAAGATCTGCTATCCCAGATGGCTAAGAAGATGGAGTGTTGGTCCTTCTGATCATTTAACTTTCTAGAAGATTGGTCTTAGTCAAATATTTCCTTCAAGCAATGCCTATGTACATTTTCTTTTCCCTTGCATCTCCCAAGTACGTCATCAAAGTGGTCATAAATATCCAATGAATATTCCTTTGGGGTGGTAGCAAGGACCATCATAAATGGATACTCATGTCATGGGAAGCAATTTGTCTACCAAAATTGGCGAGAATTCTAGGCCTTCACAATCCTCAATTCCAAGGCAAATCTATGGGAGAAAAAATATGGTGGCAATGGATAAACAATTTAAATCTCAGTGGGAACACCTATGGAAACAAAAATGCACTCAAGAGATCCCAGATACTCATCTCATCCACATGAAAAGCACACCTTCAAGATCAAATATCTGGAACATAGCTTGCCAAAATAAATTACTCATACAAAACCATTGTTTCTAAGAAATAAGAGATGAATAAAAATCCCTCTTTGGGATGATGCTTGGAAGAAACAACCCAAATGGTCTGCCAATGCATATATTCAAGAACTCAAGGATACCATTCTTTCTCAAAGCCAATTTATCATAGTTCACTATTGGCACCCCGTAGAAACTCATCCTCAATAGAGAACTTGGCTACCCAACAACCGTTTGCACAATTGTTTTGTCCCAGACAAACTTCAACACTTCTTAAAGGAACTAGAGATGAGGAAAATTAGAATCAATCAGCAGACAGACTTCTTGTGATGGGGAAATAAAAAATTAGCGGCTTCACCATCCAAGAATCATAAAACCATGCCACCAGCTACCTACAACATCCAAAGTAGGCAATTTGGGAAAAAAATTGGCTTCAAAATCTATGGCCAAAAGTTTCAACTTTTCTTTGGTTGTTGGCACATGGAAGAACTCTAACATGGGAAAATGTACTCAAGAAATGATTCTCAGGACCCTCTATTTGTCCCCTCTGTCAATATCAATCTGAATATGTTGAACATCTCTTCACCTCTTTCCCTTTTTCCATGGACTTATGGGACCAAGGTGAAACAATTTTCAAACGCTCCAGTAAGGATCGACAGAGTATCAAACAAACTATTGATACTTGGCCTCCAAGATTCACTCAAAACCTGATTGTAAACATAGCCTAGAAATTAATTTTGGGATTCACACTTTGGGAAATATAGAAAGAGAGGAATGAAAGGATATTCAAAGCATAACGAATAAACCCCAACATCATCTTGACCCATATAATTAGAGAAATTTAGGAATCCATCCTGATACATTAATGGTCATAGCAAGACTGACACAACACTTTTTATGAAAACAACATCCTTGCAACCCTAAAATTAGAATTGAGAAAGGATCCACACACTTCAAATGACAAAAACCATCTTGAAATCTTTAAAATATCATTCCCATTGGTCTCCTCCCCCTCATGGATTCATCAAACTAAATTTTTATGGAGCCTTTAAGGGAAATCCAGGGGCAGCAGGATATTGTGGGTTATTCAGGGATGCAAATGGTCACATTATTAGAACCTATGCAGGAAATATGGGCACAAACAACAACAAAACAACAAAGATCAAAGAACTTGAGGAAGGCCTCTAGATAGTAATCATGGAACATTACACAAAGTTGTTCATGGAGGGAGATTCCTAATTGATCATCTTCATGTTATCCCACCTTCAATAGGGCTCACCCCTTCACAAAGCTTCAACAATCTAGCATCTTTCTTTCTCTCTGGAAAGAATATTTCACCTCCTCAAGTAGATCCTGGCCCTCATACAATCCCATGTTAGATTCTCTATAAAAAAACCAGTGGATAGGCTAGCCAATGAAGAAAAGCAAGGAGACCAAGATTGATGGGAACAACCTTCGGATTCCCAACAACCCAATGAACTTACAACTCAGTGCCCTACCCTCACTTCAGAGGATTTTCAGCCCCCGGATGGGGTGACAGAGGTTTGGAATATCATAGAATGAGTCAATAATCCATATGGATGCACAATTGGACACTCTTCCACTTTTGAGCATGAATCACATCATCTACATAGACGAGAAGCCAGACCCTCACCTTCCTTGATCAAGTGGTAAGACATTGATAATCGTTATGACTACACTCTCTCAGGCTTGACCTTCAAACCATTCAATGACTATTAAATTCATACCCTCCACCTAGACTACCAAGCCTCTAACACCTAGATGTCAAGGCAAAGGGAGGAAGAGAAGTGAATGCGGAAATTGTTTGGATCTAGGTCATCAGTACAACTGGTACAAAGGTAGTTCAAGGAAGCCATTAACACGACAGGGATCCAATAAAATAGTCTTGATGGAAGGATCCCATGAGATTTTGAATCAGAGTAGAATGAAAACAAAGAGGGGTAGAAGCTTCAAGCCATTCATCGGTCCTTGGAACCACAAGAACTAGTCGAATTCTCAACAATGTGCAGTCTAGAAATATTTGGCCAGAGAAAGCACCCATGGTCAAAAACACTACAAGTTGTCTCTCAACCCACCATGGATTCATGTATTCCTTCAGTTTGACAATCATATAGAGAGAAAAATGGCTCTCTGGAGAGGATATCACCACGGTTATACACAACGAGGGATTTTTCCATGGGAGCCTTCCTCCAGCCACAGAGAAGAGAAAATTCCCAAACCATATTTCAACAGAGCACCCATGCAGCAAAAATTTCTTTCCAGGAAGAAATTTCACATCACATCTGAGAGAAAATCAAGGAGGTTGATGCCAACATAAGGATGGAGAGAACCCTGAAACAAACCTAGGAGGTAGATGAAGGTATCATCACCTAGGTTCCCAGTATAGGAATCTCACATGGGTGTGAATCAAAATATTGGCGACTAGTTAGCAAATGAAATTCATCTAGTTAAAAAATATTGGTGACTAGTTAGCAAATAGGAGCAAATGAAATTCATCTAGCTAGAGTTGAAGCAAATATTGGTGAATCAAAATGGCCTATGGCATGAAGAAAATTTATAATGTTACATATGGCCTAGTTACGCTCAAATCTACGATAAAAGACCTTAAGTCTACTACAAAAATTCCATGTATAAATTTGGACAAAGGAAAATAACAAAAAGGAAGTTATGTTCAACATAAACTATACTTAATTGAGTTTAAGGCTTGTGTCCACCTCCCCCATAGCCATTTCTTGTTCTTCATGCATGGATTGGGCCTAATGAGGCTGACTCACTTCACAAGATGTTTTTTACCCATACAAAGGAAAATGATGATTCTCTGCAAGTGTCGAAGTAGGTTAATTCTAAGCTTGTCAATGAAGTGATTGAATTTGGGTCGTATGTTGATTGATGGTGTGCATGACCACTACTAACTCTTCAGTTTTCTTGGATTCCTGCTACTGCATTTGATGTGTTAACT
Source organism: Picea mariana (assembly GCA_032191745.1). NCBI lineage: Eukaryota > Viridiplantae > Streptophyta > Pinopsida > Pinales > Pinaceae > Picea > Picea mariana. The sequence continues at coordinate 590,579 of JASDQU010736941.1, read as the reverse complement.
AAGAATTTAAGTGCCTCAGAGCCTCAATTTCTGAATGTTGTGACTGTAATTGTCCCTGCATCTCCTCATTTTTGCATTTTGTGCATATGCAAGTCGAGCATCTCCTCCTCCACATTATGAAAACAAATTTCCTACGAGGAGAGAAATACCATAAACAGAGAGTCCAGAATATGTTGAAAGGATTGATGCTTTGGACATATAGAAAATGCACCCCTGAAGCTAAGAGATATTCGTCCTTTCCTATATTTAATTATTATGAACTAAATGTCATTTTTGCATTAGGAGAGGACGACCTAAAATGATGAGTTGATAAGGCTATATTCCTATTTGTGGATATGTTTAACAAATGCGATGCAATGTCCTCATGTGTAGCCGATTTCACATGGTTGAGGGGGGATGAATAGCTCTAAAGACACCATGGTGGAATGATTCTTCCCACATGTACACAGCATCTCACATGGATCAAATTTTATAGATAATGTCCCTAGGACGAGATTTATGTGTGGAATGAGAAAGATGACTCGTGTCTTCTGTACTATGTAGCAACTAGGTGTGTTATGACTCAACATGACGTGAGCTATGGTCCATCTACATGATGATGATGTCTTGTCGATTCCCTTTCCTTTTCTACCTTCAACAATTCTCCTATCCATAATGTGTGCCAAGGTAGACAAAATTGGGTGTGCCTCCCATTTATCTTGAGATCACCTTGCTCAATATTCTTAGCTTCCTTAGCTAAAGAGTGTTCCTTTATGTTCTTAGTTCTTTACACATGGTGATAACTGGTGGAATTGAAAATTTTCTCCAGTACTTTGATATTTTGAAATATTCTTATGGAACTAGAATGAGGTTTTTTTATGACTCCACATAGTCATTTGATTATTGAATCGAAATCCCCAATGACTATTAGTCTAGCTTGGTTTTCGGATGCGAGGAGAGTGAGTCACACATATAATGTAAGGGCCTCTTCCTAATTGTTTGGGGAAGAGCCTAAAACGTAAGATAATTATGAATTCTTATGTCCATAAGAGTAAAAAATTACCCCCCCCCCTCTCCCCCTGCACCTATCGCCCCTAATAATAAAATATATCTTATCAATTAAAATAATAATAATATTTTTTCTTAACATTTTAAATACACTAAAGCATATTGATAATTGATATGGACTTATAAATGGAATGAAATTGAATACATATGTATAGAAAATAAATAAATAGAGATACAGTAAAACTTGACTTCTATTGATAAAGAGAATATGATAAAACAATAAAAATGAAGACTGAAACAAACTTGCTCGAATGGTGGCAACTTATCTCTGAGAAGAGATGTGACAAATACACTCATTGAAATGAATATGGTTAGAATGAGTCCCCAAAGCCCTTTTTAACATAAATTATAAATTAGAAAACCCTAAACATCCAAAAATCTAACCCTAGGAGATGAAGCACCAAAATTCATGTGGGCCCCAATGGGGTAAGTTGGTTCATCAACTTTTCGAGGTTGTAACTTTTGCATACAATCTCAATTTTAGATGCACAATATCTTGTTGGAGAGAAATATACGAGGACCACACATGTTTCCAACAAAATTTGGCTATAGCCTACATTGTGACTATGTCATGGCCAAAAAACATTGTTTAGGGCCTCAAAACGGCCCCAAAAGTTTAGGCATTGAAAAACTAGGAAAAATTGCCAAAATGAAATTTTTTCTTTGAACCAGTGGAATAGGTGGGTGGCCATTGATATCCACCTAGGTCATTCCTCCCCCCTTAGGAATCAATGGTCTCCATTTCATTGAGTTCCCCCATTAGATGGGGAAACTTATGGTGAACTTGGTCTCGGCTCAGCCACTTTCCTTCGTGTAGGAGCTTCCCTGCTTTGACAACCCGATAAAGTTAGATCCTCTAATGTCGAGTGCCCTTAATATGAGTCTCCATTATCTGATCAATGGCCTCATTTTCCATGTAGTCAGGGTTGAAATATATCAGTGTCAACTTCTCTGCGATATCTGATGTATCTAATAATGGTGGGATGTATGGCCAAAGGAGGTCCACATTGAACATGGGGTGCAAGCCAAGGAAGGTGGGAATACTTATCTCAAAATCATTGTCACCCACATCCTTGGTGATGGTCCAAGGTCCATATTAAAGTGGACGAATTTTTTGATGGGGTCCAGTAAAATACTCTTTCTACAAATGCAACCAAACCTTGTCTCCCACCTGAAACTTGTGCAACACATAGTGTTGGTCATGGCATTGTTTGTACTTAGCATTGGGATTTTGTAAAATACCATGGACCTATTATCGGATGTGATGAATTCATTCAATAAATGTGGTGGATTTGTCAGCCTCAAATTGATCATGGGGTTATTCATCCTATGTGGATGCAAGGGGTAGTGTGACATCAATGGGACCCAATGGTTGAAATCCCAGCCCCACATGAAAGGGATTGTGGTTATTCGAGCTATGAAGGGATATGTTGTAGCTATGTTGAACATAGGAGAGACTCATATCCCATGTGCACAAATGTTTGGATTTGTACATGTGTAATATATGCACGATCATTATGTTGACGAAATTTGTCTGACCAATAGTTTGGGGGTGCAAGGGGGTGGATTTGGTGAGCTTGGTGTCCAATAGTGACCAGAGGTTGGACTAGAATGTGTTAAGTAACCTTATGTACTGATATGGTATGATGTTCTATTGTATCATGAAGTGTTCCCACACCTGTTCAAAGAAGACCTTGGAAGTGGCCTCCACTATGATATTCTTCTTATAGGCTACGAAGATCACCATCTTAGAAAACCGATCAACCACCAGAAAAAAATAGTCATTTCCCTACTTGGTCGAAGGAAGGCATGAAATGTAGGCCATAGAGATGGATTCCCATGGAATGTTGGGAGTAGGTAGAGGGGTTTACCTGCCTTGCTTCTTAGTGGATGGTTTGGAAATGGTGTAGGAAGCGTAGGCCTGATATACTTGTTGAAGTCCTATCAAATTTTAGGATAGTAGAAATGCTTTTGTAGTACTTCCATGGTATTTTCCATGACAAAATTTCCTTCCATAATATTTTAGTGAGCTTCCAAAATCTACTTAACAAGCTCACTTGAAGGAACATAGAGGTGGCCTAGATGGCATAACAGTCCATAATAAATATCAAATTCAATGACATTAGTGCCTGTGCCTAGAATCTAGTAAGTGGTAGCGAAGTCAGGATCGTTCTTGTAGAGTTGGGGCCACTTGCATGCCTCATGGCTATAGGATTCGAGCATCGTGGTTAAGGTTGTAACTGGAGGTCGATTAAGGAAATCAGTAAAATGA
>JASDQU010736941.1:576401-587183 GCA_032191745.1 Picea mariana | reverse complement strand
TTTGGGTTTCCACGTAAAACACTGGTGTACTGTGTATGTGTATGATTGTTCATTTGTTCATTGCTTATTTACTCTGCAGTTATTGGATAATAATGCTTCATTGATATAACACTTGGATTATATGGTTAAATTGCTCTATTACTGATTCACCCCCCCTCTCAGTAATCCAACACAAGGATGGTTCCAGAGTGTTACTTGGCTTCCCAAACCAGTCAGCCCTCAAGCTCTCACAGGTTTTCCCAGCACTCGCAACAATCCAAGTACCCAAATCTCTTCTACCCAACTTGTACCACCCAAGAGAATGGACCCCCACCCTTCTCTGCCACGAAGTCCCTCAGGCATTCCTTCTCCTTCTAGGGCTCTATTGCAACTGGTCCAAAATATCCATGCAGGCACTCTGAGGACTCTCAACTATGAACAAAGCTAGACACAGGCCAACACATCTCAGACATGCAGGCCTCAAGTCATGGATGGATTACACCAGTGACCTCTACAGCGAACAATACCATGGCTACTCTTCATCAGTTCATTTCTCTTTCCCCAAGCCAAGACATGGATGAGGAAGGATGAATGAGTGATAGGTAAGAATGGAATGAATGAACGAGTGAACAAGCGAGTGAACGAATGAACCCCCCAACCAGACCAGGGGTAGGTTTAAGTAATTCATGGGGAATCAAGAACCTTCTGGCCTCCCCCCCAAGAAGCTCAAATAATTTATTCACTCCCTTAGACAAAAGGGTAACCAAAATAGGAAATAAACATTTAGCCTCTCAAGCCCCCTCTCTTTTGAAATCATAGCCCCCCTATAACTCTAGTCCTTATTTGTCTAGCAGCCAACGATGTGTTTATTATTAATGATGATCAAAACAATACATTACTTAGGCAAAATTGCCTCTTTTAATTGTTTAGGCTCTCTAGCCTCTTGACAATTAACAAAATACATCATTTAATATGATGCTCAAACCTAGGGTGTTACATGTTTTGATAGACTTCATGGAGGCTTCGGAAAATTCTATCAACCAAGGTAAATATTAGATCTTCATTTTCAATAGACCTCATGTTATTCAATATAACATGGCTAGGAAATTGAGCTATCAAATGGGCGAGCTTCCCTCCACATACCTATGAGATACCTATGAGCTCCTATTGTGTCCAGGTCACTAAAAAAGGCCTCCTGGGAAGATCTCCTATCCCAGATGGCTAAGAATATGGAGTGTTGGTCCTTCTGATCATTTAACCTTTCCAGAATATTGGTCTTAGTCAAATATTTCCTTCAAGCAATACCTATGTACATTTTCTTTTCCCTTGCATCTCCCAAGTACATCATCAAAGCGGTCATAAATATCCAATGAATATTCCTTTGGGGTGGTAGCAAGGACCATCATAAATGGATACTCGTGTCATGGGAAGCAATTTGTCTACCCAAATTGGCGGGAAGTCTAGGCCTTCACAATCCTCAATTCCAAGGCAAAGCTATGGGAGAAAAAATATGGTGGCAATGGATAAACAATTCAAAATCTCAGTGGGAACGCCTATGGAAACAAAAATGCACTCAAGAGATTCCAGATACTCATCTCATCCATATCAAAAACACACCTTCAGGCTCAAAAATCTGGAACATAGCTTGCCAAAATAAATTACTCATACAAAACCATTGTTTCTAATAAATAAGAGATGAATAAAAAGCCCTCTTTGGGATGATGCTTGGAAGAAACAACCCAAATGGTCTGATAATGCATATATTCAAGAACTCAGGGATACCATTCTTTCTCAAAGCCAATTTATCATAGTTCACTACTGGCTCCCCGTAGAAACTCATTCTCAATGGAGAACTTGGCTACCCAACAATCGTTGGCACAATTGTTTTGTCCTAGACAAACTTCAACACTCCTTGAAAGAACTAGAGATGAGGAAAATTAGAATCAATGAACAGGCAGACTTCTTGTGATGGGGAAATCAACAAGTAGGGACTACACCATCCAAGAATCATAAAACCATGCCACCGGCTACCTACAACATCCAAAGTAGGCAATTTGGGAAAAAAATTGGCTTCAAAATCTATGGCCAAAAGTTTCAACTTTTCTTTGGTTGTTGGCACATGGAAGAACTCTAACATGGGAAAATGTACTCAAGAAATGATTCTCAAGACCCTCTATTTGTCCCCTCTGTCAATATCAATCTAAATATATCGAACATCTCTTCACCTCTTTCCCTTTTTCCACGAACTTATGGGACCAAGGTGAAACAATTTTCAAATGCTCCAGTAGGGATCGATAGAGTATCAAACAAACTATTGATACTTGGCCTCCAAGATTCACTCAAAACCTGATTGTAAACATAGCCTGGAAATTAATTTTGGGATTCACACTTTGGGAAATATAGAAAGAGAGCAATGAAAGGATATTCAAAGCATAATGACTAAACCCCAACATCATCTTGACCCATATAATTAGAGAAATTTAGGAATCCATCCTGATACATTAATGGTCATAGCAAGACTGACACAACACTTTGTATGAAAGCAACATCCTTGCAACCCTAAAATTAGAATTGAGAAAGGATCCACACACTTCAAATGACAAAAACCATATTGAAATCTTTAAAATATCCTTTCCATTGGTCTCCTCCCCCTCATGGATTCATCAAACTAAATTTTTATGGAGCCTTTAAGGGAAATCCAGGGGCAGCGGGATATTGTGGGTTATTCAGGGATGCAAATGGTCACATTCTTAGAACCTATGCAGGAAATATGGGCACAAACAACAACAAAGAAACAAAGATCAAAGAACTTGAAGAAGGCCTCTAGATAGTAACCAGGGAACATTACACAAAGTTGTTCATGGAGGGAGATTCCCAATTTATCATCTTCATGTTATCCCACCTTCAATAGGGTTCACCCCTTCACAAAGTTTCAACAATCTAGAATCTTTCTTTCTCTCTGGAAAGAATAATTCACCTCCTCAAGTAGATCCTGGCCCTCATACAATCCCATGTTAGATTCTCTATAAAAAAACTAGTGGATAGGCTAGCCAATGAAGGAAAGCAAAGAAACCAAGATTGATGGTAACAACCTTGGTATTCCCAACAACCCAATGAACTTACAACTTAGTGCCCTACCCTCACTTCAAAGGATTTTTAGCCCCCGAATGGGGTGAAAGAGGTTTGGAATATCATAGGATGAGCCAATAATTCATATGGATGCACAATTGGACACTCCTCTTCCACTTTTGAGCATGCATCACATCATCTACATAGACGGGAAGCCAGATCCTCACCTTCCTTGATCAAGTGGTAAGACATCAATAATCGTTATGACTATGCTCTCTCAGGCTTGACCTTCAAACCATTCAATGATTATTAAATTCATACCCTCCACCTAGAATACCAAACCTCTAACACCTAGATGTTAAGGCAAAGGGAGGAATAGAAGTGAATGATAAAAAAATTTGGATCTAGGTCATTAGTACAACTGGTACAAAGGTAGTTCAAGGAAGCCATTAACACGACAGGGATCCAATAAAATAGTCTTGATGGAAGGATCCCATGAGATTTTGAATCAGGGTAGCATGGAAACAAAGAGGGGTAGAAACTTCAATCCATTCATCATTCCTTGGAACCACAAGAACTAGTCAAATTCTCGACGATGTGCATTCTAGAAATATTTGGCCAGAGAAAGCACCCATGGTCGGAAACACTACAAGTTGTCTCTCAACCCACCATGGATTCATGTCTTCCTTTAGTTTGACAATCATACAGAGAGAACAATGGCTCTCTAGAGAGGATATCACTATGGTTATACATAAGGAGGGATTTTTCCATGGGATCCTTCCTCCAGCCATAGAGAAGAGAAAATTCCCAAGCCATATTTCAACAAAACACCCATGCAGCAACAATATCTTTCCAGGAAGAAATTTCACATCACATCTAAGAGAAAATCAAGGAGGTTGATGTCAACATGAGGATGTAGCGAACCCTAAAACCAACCCAGGAGGTAGATGAAGGTATCATCACCTAGGTTCCCAATATAGGAATCTCACGTGGGCATGAATCAAAATATTGGCGACTAGTTAGCAAATGAAATTCATCTAGTTAGAAAATATTGGCGACTAGTTAGCAAATAGGAGCAAATGAAATTCATCTAGCTAGAGTTGAAGCAAATATTGGTGAATCAAAATGGCCTGTGGCATGAAGCAAATTTATAGTGTTGCATATGGCCTAGTTACACGTAAAGCTACAATAAAATACCTTAAGTCTGCTACAAAAATTCCATGTATAAATTTGGACAAAGGAAAATAACAAAAAGGAAGTTATGTTGAGCATAAACTATACTTAATTGAGTTTAAGGCTTGTGTCCACCTCCCCCAGAGCCAGTTCTTGTTCTTCATGCATGGGTTGGGCCTGATGAGGTTGAATCACTTCACAAGATGTTGTTTACCCATACAAAGGAAAATGATGATTCTATGCAAGTGTCGAAGTAGGTTAATTCTGAGCTTGTCAATGAAGTGACCAAATTTGGGTGGTGTGTTGATTGATGGTGTGCATAACCACTGCTAACTCTTCATTTTTCTTGGATTCCTGCTACTGCATTTGATGTGTTAACTGATAATTTGAGTGCCTCAAAGCCTCAATTTCTTAATGTTATGACTGCAATTGTCCCTGCATCTCCTCAATTTTTCATTTTGTGCATATGCAAGTCGAGCATCTCCTCCTCCACATTATGACAACAAATTTTCTGTGAGGAGAGAAATACCATAAACAGAGAGTCCAGAATATGTTGAAAGGATTGATGCTTTGGATATATTGAAAATGCACCCCTGAAGCTAAGATATCTTCATCCGTTCCTATATTTAATTATTATGAACTAAATGTCATTTTTTCACTAGGAAAGGATGACTTGAAATGATGAGTTGATAAGGCTATATTCCTATTTGTGGATATGTTCAACAGATGTGATGCAATGTCCTCATGTGTAGCCAATTTAAAATGGTTGAGGGGGGATGAATAAATCTGAAGACACCATGGTGGAATGATGCTTTCCACATGTACACAACATCTCACATGGATCAAATTTTATAGATAATGTCTTGAGGACGAGATTTATGTGTGGAACGAGAAAGATGACTCATTTCTTCTGTACTACGTAGTAGCTAGGTGTGTTATGACTCGGCATGACGCGAGCTATGGTCCATCTACATGATGATGATGTCTTGTCGATTCCCTTTCCTTTTCTACCTTCAACAATTCTCCTATCCATAATGTGTGCCAAGGTAGACAAAATTGGGTGTGCCTCCCATTTATCTTGAGATCACCTTGCTCAATATTCTTAGTTTCCTTAGCTAAAGAGTGTTCCTTTATGTTCTTAGTTCTTTACACATGGTGATAACTGGTGGAATGAAAAAATTTCTCCAGTACTTTGATATTTTTAAATATTCTTGTGGAACTAGAATGAGGTTTTTTGATGACTCCACATAGTCATTTGATTATTAAATCGAAATCCCCAATGACTATTAGTCTAGCTTGGTTTTCGGATGTGAGGAGTTTGAGTCACACATATAATGTAAGGGTCTCTTCCTGATTGTTTGGGGAAGAGCCTAAAACGTAAGATAATTATGACTTCTTATGTCCATAAGAGTAAAAATTAATTACCCCCCCCCACCCCGCACCTATCGCCCCTAATAATAAAATATATCTTATCAATTAAAATAATAATAATATTTTTTCTTAACATTTTAAATATGCTAATGCATATTGATAATTGATATGGATTTATAAATGGAATGAAATGGAATACATATGTATAGAAAATAAATAAACAGAGATACAGTAAAACTTGACTTCTGTTGATAAAGAGAATATGATAAAACAATAAAAATGAAGACTGAAACAAACTTGCTCAAACGGTGGCAACTTATCTCTGAGAAGAGATGTAACAAATACACTCATTCGAAAGAATATGGTTACAATGAGGCCCCAAAGGCCTTTTTAACATAAAGTATAAATTAGAAAACCCTAAACATCCAAAAATCTAACCCTAGGAGATGAAGCGCCAAAAGTCATGTGGGCCCCGATGGGGTAAGTTGGTTCATCAACTTCTCGAGGTTGTAACTTTTGCATACAATCTCAGTTTTAGATGCACAATAGCTCATTGAAGAGAAATATAAGAGGACCACACATGTTTCCAACAAAATTTGGCTATAGCCTACATTGTGACTATGTCACGCCCAAAAAACATTGTTTAGGACCTCAAAACAGCCCCAAAAGTTTAGGCGCTGAAAAACTAGGAAAAATTGCCAAAATGAAAATTTTTCTTTGAACTAGTGGAATAGGTGGGTGGCCACTGATATCCACCTAGGTCATTCCTCCCCCCTTAGGAATCAATGGTCTCCATTGCATTGAGTTCCCCCATTAGATGGGGAAACTTATGGTGAACTTGGTCTCGGGTGAGCCACTTTCCTTCGTGCAGGAGCTGCCCTACTTTGACAACCCGATAAAGTTAGATCCTCTAATGTTGAGTGCCCTTAACATGAGTGTCCATTATCTGATCAATGGCCTCCTTTTCCATGCAGTTAGGGTTGAAATCTATCAGTGTCAAATTCTCTGCGATATCTAATGTGTCTAATAATGGTGGGAAGTATGGCCAAATGAGGTCCACATTGAACACGGGGTGCAAGCCAAGGAAGGTGGGAATACTTATCTCAAAATCATTGTCACCCACATCCTTGGTGATGGTCCAAGGTCCATATTAAAGTGGACAAATGTTTTGATGGGGTCCAATAAAATAATGTTTCTACAAATGCAACCAAACCTTATCTCCCACCTGAAACTTGTGCAGCACATAGTGTTGATCATGGCATTGTTTGTACTTAGCATTGGATATTTGTAAAATATCATGGACCTATTATCGGATGTGATAAATTCATTCAATAAATGTGGTGGATTTTTTGACCTCAAATTTATCATGGGGTTATTCATCCTGTGTGGATGAAAGGGGTATTGTGACATAAATGGGACCCAATGGTTGAAATCCCAGCCCCACATGAAAGGGATTGTGGTTAGTCTAGCTATGAAGGGATATGTTGTAGCTATGTTGAACATAGGAGAGAATCATATCCCATGTGCACAAATGTTTGGATTTGTACATGTGTAATATTTGCACGATCATCATGTTGACTAAATTTTTCTGACCAACAGTTTGGGGGTGGAAGGGGGTGGATTTGGTGAGCTTGGTGTCCAATAGTGACCAGAGGTTGGACTAGAATGTGTTGAGGAACCTTATGTACTGATATGGTATGATGTTCTATTGTATCATGAAGTGTTCCCACACCTGTTCGAAGAAGATCTTGGAAGCGGCCTCCACTATGATATTCTTCTTATAGGCTATGAAGATCGCCATCTTAGAAAACCGATCAGCCACCAGAAAAAAACAGTCATTTCCCTACTTGGTTGAAGGAAGGCCTGAAATGTAGGCCATGGAGATGGATTCCAATGGAATGTTGGGAGTAGGTAGAGGGGTTTACATGCCTTTCTTCTTAGTGCCTGGTTTGGAAATGGTGCAAGAAGCGTAGGCCTGATATACTTGTTGATGTCCTATCAAAGTTTCGGCCAGTAGAAATTCTTTTGTAGTACTTCCATGGTCTTTTCCATGACAAAATTTCCTTCCATAATATTTTAGTGAGCTTCCAAAATCTACTTCACAAGATCGCTTGAAGGAACATAGAGGCGGCCTAGATGGCATAACAGTCCATAATAAATATCAAATTCAGTGACATTCGTGCCTGTGCCTAGAATCTAGTAAGTGGTAGTGAAGTCAAGATTGTTCTTGTAGAGTTGGGGCCACTTGCATGCCTCATGGCCATAGGATTGGAGCATCATGGTTAAGGTTATAACTGGAGGTTGATTAAGGAAATCAGTAAAATGATTGGTGCTCCTTGTCTTATATTTGATGTTGAGATGGAATTGTTGCAAGTATGTGGACCACTTTTGATGGCGGTAATTCTTTAATTTTTCTTGTGTTTGCATGAACTGTAGAGGATTTTGATTAGTGTGGATGCTTGTCTCCTTCCCGAGAATGTAGTTCTTCAATTTTCAAAAGGCTTGCATGATGGAATACATTTCTTTTTAATAGGTTGGGTACTTATGGATGACATCTGATAGTGTCTCACTATGATATGTCAGTTCCTTTGATAGTGTCTCTCTATGATGTGCAGAACGATATGATATGACTGATCTGGAGCTATAAATGGAACAAAATGGAATACATATGTATAGAAAATAAATACATAGAGATATAGTAAAACTTAACTTCTATTAATAAAGAGAATATGCTGAAACTATAAAAATGCAGACTGAAAATTTTTTCTCAAATCGTGGCAGCTTATCTCTGAGAAGAGATGTGATGGTGCAACACCCTATTTCCCCCAGTTTGTAAATATAACTATATTGGCCAACAAACTATGGAAAGATCGAAGGTGTGAATGTTTGATTTGATTGACCTTTATATAAAATGTTGATGAATGTAAACTCTGTTACTTTAATAGAAAATGGATACATGTTGCATGACTGCTAGAAAGGGGATGTGATAAGAGAGACCAAAAATGATATGAAAGATATGGTGGAAGGGACCCATAATAGTTACATTAACCTCCACCGAACCAGTACTTTGATGGATTTAATTTCTCAGGATCAGAACAACCCTCTGACCCAGGAATGAACTACAGTCAGGCTGGTAGGTGGGAAGACCTCCTCAAGAGTTAATGAGAGGATGCGACAAACCACCCATCTATAAGGCTTCCCGACCTGACCACGGACTGGGAATTCAGGCCACACACAATCTCACTGGAAAAGGAAAGAAAGTAAAGAGTGGGGGTCAGAGGGGAAAATCTATGAAGACTGCAGAGATGAGAGATAGAACTCTTGAGGTTTGAGGAAGAACTATGAAAAGAGTGTGTTCTAGTAGCAGGAAATGGAGACTGACTCTGGAGAAGGAGAGAAACCTGCGTCCCTATCTATGACTGAGTTGGGAGAAGGAGATTAACCTTATTCCCTATCTATTTCTATTTCGGTAGAAGGAGAGTAACCTTCTTCCCTAACTTTCGCTGAGATAGAAGAAAAGATTCAATCCCAAAGCATTGTAGTCTAGCTCGGGGGTGGCCAGTGGTAAATCCGTTAGGAGTAACTAAGCCTATGGTTGGGTGGAAACAAGCACCCCTTTCAACAGTCACATCACGTCTTCTGGTTCTGATAAGTGTTTTCATACTCTGTTCCTTGAATTGTGAATTAATGGTTGCATGCATGTATTTACATATCTGTAAATGGTTTCTGCATTGAAATGGTTAAGTTATGTGTATACGTTGGCTTCCTTGAGAATTTATGCTTATGTTTTTTCTGTATTCTCTAGTTTAACTCTCGAAGGTGTTTTTCCCAGGGAGCTACCTCACAGATCTAGATTGGGAGCAAGCCTCTTGGAACTGCTACCGTCTCAGTAACCTCACAAGTTTAACCCACCCTATTTTAGAATTTAAGCTTTTGCGAATTAGGAAAGCGTTTCCTTCAAACCAGTAGCCTGAGAGACCTTGAAATCGCACCCACAACCTTAACCAAAACCTAGCTAAGAGTAGATCTCACAGCACTAGAGTCATATGAAGTTCCATGTGACCTGGGTCTAGGAACCCTACGCTAAGCCCGAAAGGAGCTAGTTCATAATGGTTTCAAAGTTTCAGGAGTTCGACGCCTTGGGATGTCAAACTTCACGGTAGTCAAAGTTACCCAAACTCCCTAAGTGACAATACCCATAGATGAATCAAGAACTTGACAGAGGATATGAATGAGAGCCATTCATTAGGAGGAAAACTTATCTCAGTCATCAGATCGACTCAAAGACCCATTGGATTTAACAAACCCAACGTCACCCACTCGATTAGATCGACGGCTGGGAATCATTGCAAAGCGCGAAGGTGAAATTAGCATACATGCTTGTTCACATCCTGCAATAAACCAACATCGTTGATCTCATTGGGATGGAATATGAAAGACCATGATTAGAAAGATTCAAGGGAGCACCTCACATATTGTGGAGATTGGACACCGCAATCACTGTGAACCATCGATCTGTGAACAGAGATTGATGGTTGGGAATCATTGCGGAGCGCAAAGGTGAAATTAGAGGACGTGCTAGTTTCTGGCCCGCAATCGACCAACATCATTGATCTTGTTGAGGTGGAAGATCAACGACCATGATCAGACAGATTTGGGTGAGTACTACCCAGATTGCAGAGATTGGGCCCTGCAATCACTGTGAACCGTCGATCTGTGAACAAAGATCGATCATTGGGAATCATTGCAGAGAGAGGAGGTGAAATTATAATATATTCTATTTCATGGCCCATAATCAACCAACTTCGTTGATATCATCGGGGTGGAGGATAAACGACCATGATTAGACCAAGTCGAGCGAACAATTTTCAGATTGCAAAGAGTGAGCTCTCTGATAAAGAGCGAGCACGTTGGGCCCCACAATCACTGTGAACCATCAATCTATGAATGAATTGATATCGACTAGATTTCAACCATGAAAATATGAGGGAGGTTGAAAGACGATCAGACCATCTTAATTAAAATAAAACAAAGTATAAAAATGTATAAATAAAAAATAAACAAAAACACAATAAACATAAAACATAATAAAACAAAACAAATTAAAAATAAAACTAAACTAAAACACGTAAAAAAAAGCATAAAAACAAAAAAAATAAAAATATCCTAAGTTCCTACCCACACTCCCCC
>JASDQU010736941.1:551233-576301 GCA_032191745.1 Picea mariana | reverse complement strand
CTGCTGAAGCTACACCTGCTGGGTGGGAGGGAGAGGTTTCTTGGAAGGTAGATAGGAGCTGAAGGAGGGTCGAGATCCTTCCATCCATAAGATGCATTTGAAATCGGAGGTCCTCCATTCCCTGATGGAGTTCGAAGACCAAATCATAGAGAATGGTGAAACTCTCTTTCAGTTGCAAATCAGGCTTGGAGTCGGTCGAAGCGGACATGTTTCTTTGGGTGAATCGAATAGGAGGTGGCGCCCCCATGGGCAACTTTGAGGAACCAGTAACCGGTGCATGGGAAGGATTGGAAGTTCTGGAGGTTGGTGGAGTGACAAGGTGGCACAAAGAATAGCCTGGCAAGCTTTCAATTATGTCTAAGCAATCAAACCGGGAGATAGGCGAGGTGGAGGAAGTGAAAGGTGCTAGCTTAGGCAACAAAAGCAACAAGGAAAGTGTTGAGAGTGAACCAGGGGGAGAAATCGATGCTCGGGGCCGAGGAGGATGCCAAGGAGAGCCCCTTTGCGGCTGTCCTCATCGACGCAGCATGATTTGAATATAGAAAAGGATTTGGTGTTCCAGGAAAATGTGGAGAGCCTAGAGATGGCCGAGACCTGTGAGCACCATGAAATTCCAAGCATAACCAGGCCAGGGTAGCGGAGGAATGTGGGAGTCGGTCCTCGAGAGAGGGAGAGGATCACAAATAGATGGAGTAGCCATAGAACAATGCATAATGGAGGTCGGGTGAAACAAAATTAATGTTGCTACAATCGACGCAAAAGCTATTTAATGCAAGGTAGAGTTGACGGTGGTCGGCACGAGCTGGTCACATGGCTCTCCGCCTTGCTGGCTCGCCCACTCTCCCTCTATATGCCATGTGGTCTGCACTAACACCCCATCCATGGGTTTATGCACTTACCCAACTTTGCGGATACATTGTTGGGGGATAGGGTGATCAGGAGTAAGGGATGTTTTGCAAAGGAGTTTTGGTCCATCCCAGTTGGTCCCCAGATTAGCCAATTCATCTGCTACTTGATTCACACTCCTTCTGATATGAGCAGGTATAACAGCCTGATTGGGTTGCAGTAAATCTGTAATAGTCTTTAGCCTATGTGAGAGTCTCCAACTGGGTGATATTATTTCCAAGTCCTCTCCATTTAAAAGACTGCTGAAGAGATTGATGATGATTTGAGATTCTCCCTCTACAATCATCTTGGGGAAGTTGTGTTCAATGGATAATTGCACTCCCTTAATAAGTCCCCAAAGTTATGCCGCATTGTTCGTGGTATGACCAAGGGAGCTTGCATTAATGAGAATAATGTGTCCATGGTGATTGCGGAAAATGACTCCATAACCCGTTGCTCCTGGATTTCCTTTAGAGGCTCCGTCAAAGTTGAGTTTGATGAAGTCGACCGGAGGGGTGGACCAAGAGGAGGGGCTGCTGGGAAGGGGGGGGAAAGTGGGGAAAGGTGGATGAGAAGTTGGGAAGGGCTTCCAGTGCTTAAGGATCAAGAGTTCTGAGGGATTGTTGATCAGGTCTTTTTCATTCCAAAGCTGGAGGTTGAGAGTTTCCAGAATATTGAGGTGACAACGGTTCCAGCAGTGTTGCCACAAGAGGGAAGCATTCCTAAAAAGCCTTCTATTTATTTCCTTCCATACCTTCCAAAGAATGAATCCGATAAGTAATTTCCAAATACGATTTAGGAGGGGAGATTGGAACACTTGGTCCCTCCAGTTCGTAATAGTGTCGATGAAGTTGTCTCTTCAACGGTCCGAGGTGCACATAATGAGCACACTTTGGTCCCATATTTGAGCATTGTACGGGCAGGAATTGAGAAGGTGATTCATGGTTTTGTCTGCCTCCCCACAAAGCATACATATAGAAGGTCCCACAAAACCTCTTTTTGAGGTTATCCCAGGTTAGAATGCTCGAATGGATGACGAGCCAGAGGAAGAGGGTGATTTTAGGCCAATGTTTGAGGTTCTAGATTTTGCTCGAAACTTCCCGTGTAGGTGCCAGGTTCAAATGGATTTTGATGTGATAGGCTTCTCGTATGTTGTAGGTGCCCTGTGGTCAATATCCCCATCGAAGGATATCCTCACCTGTGATCTTGGGGATTTTCTTTTTGAACATTTCATTCTGGTGGGTCTCATATCCACGTGCACGTCCAGGTTCATGCATTCCCTATTAAGGTGCCAGTGCCACCAGGTGTCTTCTAGAGGATTATCTTGCCAATAATCAACTACTTTTGTCAAGCCCGCATGTGTGGCTTGGGTGCTGATACGCTCAACCTAGTCCTCGTGGTCCAAAATTGGCCATTGCTTCCAGGAATTGTTCCAGAATAGGGTTGTTTTCCCATTTCTAATTTCCCAGAAAGCATGGTGGGTGACTAGCTGCCTATTCTTCTTATTTGATGCCCAGATTAAAGACCCTGGGATGTCTCCATTCCAACATATTAGGTTTTTTTCTTCCACCTCTGGTACATATTTCTTCCTCCATAGCCTTGCCTAGAGGTCCTTGGTATTCTTAAGCCATTGCCACCATATTTTGACGCTTAGGATTTTATTCATGATGGTACGGTCCCGTAATCTAAGGCCTCCTTGCGCTTTGGGTTGACAAAGTTTGTCCTAGCTGATAAGTGCTATTTTCTTCCCTGTATTGAGGCCTTGCCATAGGAAGTTCCTTTGTAATCTTTTAATGGTTGTGAGGACAAAATTTGGAGTAGCCAGCGCTGAGAAGAAGTAGGTGGGAAGGGCCTGGAGAACTACTCAGAGGAGAATGCGACGACTCGGAAGGTTTAGAAATCTAAGGGTCCAGGAAGAAATCTTCCTAGTAAAAGAGGAGAGGAGATGTTCCCATGAGGAGTTTCAGAGGGCATTATCAATCAGAGGGATGCCAAGGTATTTGGATGGAAGGGAGCTTTTGTGGAAACCTAAGATGTCAGAGATATGGCGCTGAATCAGGGGGGGCATATTAAAGAAAAAGATTTAGGATTTTGTCTTTGTTGCAGTCCAAACATGAGGATTCAGAGAAGGTTTGGAGGATCAAGAGGATGGAGTTTTCTTCACGCACAGTTGGGGTACCCATCAGGAGCGTGTCATCGACAAATTAGCTATGCAAGATAGGGGGGGAAATGCCATGCAAAGGTAGGCCTGCCAATAAGTTGTTTTCAAAAGCTGTGTGAATATATCGACTAAGACCTTCGACCATAATAATAAAGAGGAACGGGGAAAGAGGGTATCCCTATCTAATTCCTCTAGAAGGGGAGAAGGGGTGAGAGGGAACACCATTGATAAGGATGGAGAAAAAATCTAAGGAGGTTAGGTTCAAAATCCAAGTCACCCATAATTTATCAAAGCCAAAGGCAAGGAGCATTTCCCGCATGTCGTCCCAACTTATCTTATGGAAGGCTTTAGAAAGATCTAATTTAAGAAGCATACATGGCATTCTAGTATTCTGCAAAGAGTGGATCACCTCATGAGATAGGATGACGCTGTCTAGGATTTGTCTGCCCTCCACATAGCTTGATTGTTCTGGAGAGATGATAGTTGGCAGGATGGGCTTGAGCCTTTGAGCGATCACCTTTTTTAGAATTTTATAGATGACGTTGCAGAGGGCTATGGGTCTGAACTACTTGGGATGGTGAGCCTACCCCTCTTTGGGGATGAGAGTGAGGAAAGTTGCATTGAGAGCTTAAAGGACTTGTCCTGTGGCTCGGGAGTCTTCAATAATTTCCCATACCTCTACCCTAATCATCGGCCAACAATGGTGGAAAAAGTCACTGGTGAAGCCGTCAAGGCTGGGTGCCTTGCATCTTGGGGTGTCCTGAAGCACTTGATCCACCTCCTCGATTGTAATAGGCCAGAGCAGAGCTGAGTTTTTCTTCTTGGTGACAAGGGAGGGTACATGCTGCGTGACCTTAGTTATGGCTTATGATCTGTCTGGGAAAGGTTCCGTGAGGAGATCTTTGTAATAGTCTATCAGTGTTGTCTCTAGGTCTTCATGGGAGTGGATGGGCTCACCATTGGTGGAGATTAGGTGTGTGATTCTATTAGTGTGACGGCACTGAATGACGGATCTATGGAAGAATTTGGTGTTGCGGTCCCCCTCCTTGAGCCATTGGATGCATGATTTCTATTTCCATAAAATCTCTTCTTGTCCTTTTCTAGCCTCCATCTGTTGATTTACTGTTGCTTCCTGGGATTTAAGCTTGTCCATTAACCCTTGCATCCAGATCTGATTTTGAATCGCCTCCATTTGTTCTGACAGCTACTTTTGGGAGTCGAATATATTGCCAAAGGTTTGCTTGTTCCAAAATTTGAGAATTTGTTTGAGGTTTCTTAACTTTTACTGGAATCTGTACATCCTAGAGCCACAGGGGACCTCTACTTCCCTCCACCACTCTTGTATCTTTGCTTGGAAGTCTGGATGGTTAAGCCAAAACTGTTCAAACCGGAAAGGTTTTTTCCCTGGTGTTGTTGGCACATCCATCCATAGCTGAATGGGTCAGTGATCTGAGCCAGGGATATTCAGAATACTCACTTCCAGGGCTGTTCCTTCCAGCATAAGGGAGTCAGAGATGAGGAAATGATCGAGTTTGCAGGCAATTTGGTGTGATCCGGTTCTTCTATTTGTCTAGGTAAAAATGCCATTGATAGCTTCCAGGTCGATGAGGTTGAGTTTATCTATGAGGCTATTGAAGTCAGTGGAATCTTGATCTAGGTGTCTTGATCCCCCTTTTATTCCCTCTAGACTACAAATGAGATTGTAATCTCCCCCAATAGTCCAATGATTGTACCTGGTCAGGTTGGATAGGTGTTCTAAGTTCCTGAGGAAGGCTTGCTTATCCCTTGGGTTGGCCGGGCCGTAGACATTAGTCAGGTGTCCAGGCTTGTTAGAGCCTATAAGCCTGTAATCGACAATGATGGACCATTTGGTAGTGATAAAATTCTCCATCAGCAGTGAGTTAGGGTTCCAGAGGATAGCCAAACCTCTAGCCGTGCCTGTTGTTGCAGTTGAAATTGCTTTCCCTTGCTTCCAACAGTGTGGGAGTAGCCTATCAATGTCTTCAGTTGTGCATTTTGTTTCCTATAGTAATATTATGTTTGGTTTTTCCACAAAGATCAGATCTCGTAGCCTTTTTTGCTTTCTATGTCCATTGAGGCCTCTGATATTCCAGGAGATAATCTTCATAATGATGGGAGGGTGGAGAGAGGAGGAAAGTTGTCCGAGATGAGGTGGATTTGCCCTAAATTTACCATGAAATGGCCTATTTCTTGTATAAGCTTATTGGTAGACTTCCTTCCTCTTTTCTTTTCATCTTTCTGAGTTTTTCTCTGATTCTTTGATTGATTGCTCTGTATTCCTAGGCCCTTGCTAGATCGAGCTGTGGTACCAGCGGAGGAATTGAGAAAGACCTTATGCACCTTTCATAATTGATCCTGAGGTATGGTGTACAGTTTCTGATGCCTGTAGGCATGTTCGAGGTGCTCCAGGTCCACCCCAGCTAATTATTGCTCTTCTAGCTCCATTTCAGTGTCACCATCCTCTGTCTCTAGAAAATCTTGCTGATCCCCGACTGTGTCTAGGGGGGGGTGATCAGATTCCTTCCCCTGTGATGGTCGTTCTTCTCCTTGGCTCAAATATTGGGGAGGATTATCCGCATGGAGTTCATTGGGATTTAAGAGGGTTGAGGGGTTCTTTGGTTGATCTTATAGTATTGCATATTTATTACTAGTGGAGGGATCTTTACTTACTTGGGCTGGCTACTTTCGTCATGCTTGTCTTCTTTTCCCCGCTGGTTGAGCAAAGTCGTCCTTGTCTTTTCCACCTTATGGATTCCCTTCTTTGTGAGCCGCATTGATGGGACACTCTCTAAAAAGATGGTTGTGTTCATGGAATTTCCTGCACCTGAACGGAATGTGTTCGTAATCAATGGTTTGGGTCCAATCCTCATCATGGTATTCGAGAATTATTGATCCCGGCAACAGTTTAGCTATGCTCAAGTAGACGCAGATGCGCACATAAGAGGTGTATCGCCTCTGCTTGGTAGCTTCTGAAGACTTAACATATATTCCAATGCTATTGCCTATACCATCTAAGACCTCTTCTAGCCAGAATTTCTGGGGAAGAGAGTACAGTCTGATCCATACTGGTGCATGGGAAAAATTTTCCTTTTCAGGGATAAACTTCTCAGTCCAGAATCTTAAGAAGAGTCCTGCTGAGTTATAGAAATAAGGCCCACCATCAAAAATGCGATTGAGGTCCTCGAGGTTATGCAATATGATTGTGAAGAAGCCCTTAGAACCCAGTTGTAGGTCATAGTGTCCTTTTGGCTTCCACCAGTATTGTATCCATTTGATTAGTTCCCGCTCTGAAGGCCACAGCCCTAGGAATTTGGCGTGGTCTCTCATGTATTGCTTTTGCTCTTCTATGAGCGGTGAGTTGATGATGTATTTTGGGGCTTGTGGTGCTTGTGGAATGCATTTTCCCAGTATCCATGGAGTCGGCGTTGTAGCAGGTATGGCTGCATTCTTTGGATTGATATCCATCTCCCATTCCTTGAAAGTTCCTTCCGTCAGGAGTTTTGCATGCAGATCTGGTGGAGGCTCAAAGGTCAACCGTTTGAAACCTTGTCCAGAGCTTCCATTCATAGTAGCCTAGCTGTAGGAGGTGCCATTCGGCCCCCCTTCCTTCAGAGTCATGAGCCCCAACAAGGCTATAAATGTGGCAATGTGGCTGAAACCCTAAAACCCTAGACCTGGTTGCAGAGTGCGCATCATTGATAATCAAGGAGGTTTTATTTGACCGTATCTGGACCATTTTTGATGGCGGTAATTCTTTAATTTTTCTTGTGTCTGCATGAACTGTAGAGGATTTTGATTAGTGTGGATGCTTGTCTCCTTCCCAAGAATGTAGTTCTTCAATTTTTAGAAGGCTTGCACGATGGAATACATTTCTTTTTAATAGGTTGGATACTTATGGACGACATCTGATAATGTCTCACTATGATATGTCAGTTGCTTTGATAGTGTCTCTCTATGATGTGTAGAACGATATGATATGACTGATCTGGAGCTATAAATGGAACAAAATGGAATACATATGTATAGGAAACAAATACATAGAGATATAGTAAAACTTAACTTCTATTAATAAAGAGAATATGCTGAAACTATAAAAATGCAGACTGAAAAAAATTTCTCAAATCGTGGCAGCTTATCTCTAAGAAGAGATGTGATGGTGTAACACCCTGTTTCCCCTAGTTTGTAAATATAACTATATTGGCCAACAAACTATGGAAAGATCAAAGCTGTGAATGTTTTATTTGATGGAACTTTATATAAAATGTCGATGATTGTAAATTCTGTTATTTTAATAGAAAATGGATACATGTTGCATGACTGCCAAAAAGGGGATGTGAAAAGAGAGACCAAAAATGATATGAAAGAGATGGTGGAGGGGACCCAAAATAGTTACGTTAACCTCCACTGAACCAATACTTTGATGGATTTAATTGCTCAGGATCAAAACAACCCTCTGACCTAGGAATGAATTATAGTCAGGCTGGTAGGTGGGAAGACCTCCTCAAGAGTTAATGAGAGGATGTAACAAACCACCCATTTATAAGGCTTCCCAACCTGACCACGGACTCGGAATTCAGAACACACATAATCTCGCTAGAAAAGGAAATAAATTAAAGCATGGGGGTCAGAGGGGAAAATCTATGAAGAGTGCATAGATGAGAGACAGAACTCTCGAGGTTCAAGGAAGAACTGTGAAAAGAATGTGTTTTGGTCACAGGAAATGGAGACTGACTCGGGAGAAGGAGAGAAACCTTCGTCCCTATCTATGACTGAGTTGGGAGAAGGAGATTAACCTTATTCCCTATCTATTTCTGTGTTGGTATAAGGAGAGTAACCTTCTTCCCTAACTTTCACTGAGATAGAAGAAAATATTCAATCCCAAAGCATTGTAGTCTAGCTCAGGGGTGGTCAGTGGTAAATCTGTTAGGAGTAACTAAGCCTATGGTTGGGTGGAAACAAGCACATGTTTCAATAGTCACATCACGTCTTCTGGTTCTGATAATTGTTTTCATACTCTGTTCCTTGAATCAGGAATTAATGGTTGCATGCATGTATTTACATATCTATAAATGGTTTCTACATTGAAATGGTTAAGTTATGTGTATACATTGGCTTCCTTGAGAATTTATGCTTATGTTTTTCCCGTATTCTCTAGTTTAACTCTCGAAGGTGTTTTCCCCAGGTAGCTACCTCACATATCTAGATTGGGAGCAAGCCTCTTGGCACTGCTACCGTCTCAGTAACCTCACAAGTTTAACCCGCCCTGTTTTAGAATTTAGGTTTCTGTGAATTAGGAAGGCGTTTCCTTCAAACCAGTAGCCTGAGAGACCTTAAAATCACACCCACAACCTTAACAAAAACCCAGCTAAGAGTAGATCTCATAGCACTAGATTCATATGAAGCTCCATGTGACCTAGGTCTAGGAACCCTACGCTAAGCTGAAAAGGAGCTAGTTCATAATGGTTTCAAAGTTTCGGGAGTTCGACGCCTTGGGATGTCAAACTTCACGATAGTCAAAGTTAGCCAAACTCCCTGAGTAGCAATACCCATAGATGAATCAAGAACTTGACAGAGGATATGAATGAGAGCCATTCATCAAGAGGAAAACCTATCTCAGTCATCATACTGACTCAAAGACCCACTAGATTTAACAAACCCAATGTCAGCCACTCGATTAAATCGATGGCTGGGAATCATTGCAGAGCGCGAAGGTGAAATTAGCGTACATGCTAGTTCACATCCTGCAATAAACCAATGTCATTGATCTCATTGGGATGGAATATCAAATACCATTATTAGAAAGAGTCGGGGGAGCACCTCCCATATTATGGATATTCAACCTCGCAATCACTGTGAACCATAGATCTGTGAACAGAGATCGATTGTTGGAAATCATTGTGGAGCGCAAAGGTGAAATTAGAGGACGTGCTATTTTCTGGCCCGCAATTGACCAACATCAATGATCTTGTTGAGGTGGAAGATCAACGACCGTGATCAGACAGATTTGGGTGAGTACTACCCAGATTACAGAGATTGGGCCACGCAATCACTATGAACCGTCGATCTGTGAACAAAGATCGATGGTTGGGAATCATTGTAGAGAGCAGAGGTGAAATTATAATTTATTCTATTTCATGACCCACAATATCGTTGATATCATCGGATTGGAGGATCAATGACCATGATTAGACTGAGTCGGGCGAACAATTTTCAGATTGCAGAGAGTGATCTCTCTGATAAAGAGCAAGCACGTTGGGGCCCCACAACCACTATGAACCATCAATCTATGAATGAATCGATATCGACTAGATTTCAACCATGAAAATATGAGATAGGTTGAAACACGATCAAACCAGAACGATGAGGTGTGGTGATTCCATCCATGGTGACGTGGATTTAAGCTTGAAGAAACGTGTACCACTTGGATTTGTGCACATTCCATACCCTGTATCACCCTTTGAATGTTATACGTGTCGTCCCAGATGGGGGCACGTGTCACGCCTATCCTATCTACATGTCATACCCTAGCACATGCATACCTCACCTACGTGGTTGGTGAAATGAATAGGATTACAGGAGTCTAGAGGATTTGAGGTACTTTGAAAATCCTTGAAGTGTTTAAGTTCCAGAGTGTATCCTAGCCATTGGAAGAGGAAGGAACATGGTCGTACATCGTTGACTCTGGAGAAAATCACTTTGGCGGAACATGAGGAGTGAAGTTCTGGAGTTTCAAATCCCATCGGAACTATCCGTTGGAAGGGGACGCATGGCACTCGATATGAGACTATGGGTACAAAGTACTTCAGAGGAAAAAAGTGTTGCAATGTTTGAAGCTCCCGCACATCAAAGTACCAAAGTGGATCATAGTCGTCAGTCATGAAGGGACGTGTGGCGCTCGATATGCAACTTCGGGTACATAGTACTTTGGAGGAAAAAGGTATTGGAGAGTTCGAAACTCCCAAACATCGAAGTCCTGAAGTGGATCATGAAGCAAATTCATACTGTTACATATGGCCTAGTTACGCTTAAATCTACGATAAAAGATCTTAAGTCTGATGAAAAAATTCCATGTATAAATTTGGACAAAGAAAAATAACAAAAAGGAAGTTATGTTCAACATAAACTATACTTAATTAAGTTTAAGGCTTGTGTCCACGTCCCCCAGAGCCAATTCCTAATCTTCGCACATGGGTTGGGCTTGATGAGGTTGAATCACTTCACAAGATGTTGTTTACCCCTACAAAGGAAAAGGATGATTCTATGCAGGTGTCGAAGTAGGTTAACTCTGAGCTTGTCGATGAAGTGACCGAATTTGGGAGGTGTGTTGATTGATGGTATTCCAATTCTTGTTTTTCCTTAGCTTCTTGCTCCTTCATTTGATGTGTTAACTAAGAATTTGAGTGCCTCAGAGCCTCAATTTTCCATTTTGTGCATATGCAAGGCTAGTGTCTCCTCCTCCACATTATGACAACAAATTTTCTGTGAGGAGAGCAATACCATAACCAGAGAATCCAAAATATGTCCAAGGGATTGATTCTTAGGATACATAGAAAATGCACCCCTGAAGCTAAGATATCTTCATCCCTTTCCATATTTAATTCTTATGAACTAAATGTCATTTCTACACTAGGAAAGGACGACTTGAAATGATGAGTTGATAGGCTCTATTCCTATTTGTGGAAAGGTTTAACAGATGCAATGAAATGTCCTCATGTGTCGTCGATTTCGCATGGTTGAGGGGGGATGAATAACTCTAAAGAGACCATGGTGGAATGATGCTTCCCACTTGTACACAATAGCTCACATGGATCAAATTTTATAGATAATGTCTTGAGGATGAGAGTTATGTGTGGAATGAGAAAGATGACTCGTGTCTTCTGTACTACGCAGTGGCTAGGTGTGTTATGACTTAGCATGACGTGATCTATGGTCCATCTGCATGATGATGATGTATTTTCAATTCCCTTTCCTTTTCTTCCTTCAACAATTCTCTAGTCCATAATGTGTGCCTTGGTGTAATAGAGGTTTTTTCTAGGAGGCATAATTTTCAAGGTAAACAAAATTGGGTGTGCCTCCCATTTATCTTGAGATCACCTTGCTCAAGATTCTTATATTCCGTGGCTAAAGATTCTTCATTTCTGTTCTTAGTTATGTACACATATCGATAACTGGTGGAATGAAATTTTTTCTCCAATACTTTGATATTTTTAAATATTCTTGTGAAACTAGAATGAGGTTTTTTGATGACTCCACACATCCATTTGATTGTTAAATTGGAATCCCCAATGACTTTTAGTCTAGTCTAGTTGTTGGATGGGAGGAGAGTGAGTCCCATATAATGTAAGGGCATCTTCCTCATTTTCTGGGCAAGAGCCTAAAACATAAGAGAATTATGACTTTTTATGTCCATAAGAGTAAAAAATTACTCCCCCCGCACCTGTCGCACCTAATAATAAAATATATCTTATCAATTAAAATAATAATAATAATTTTTCCTAACATTTTAAATAGGCTAATGCATATTGAAAATTGATATGGATTTATAAATGGAACGAAATGAAATACATATGTATAGCAAATAAATGAACAGAGATACAGTAAAACTTGACTTCTATTGATAAAGAGAATATGTTGAAACTATAAAAATGAAGAATGAAACAAAATTGCTCAAATTGTGGCAACTTATCTTTGATAAGAGATGTGATGACTACACTCATTTGAAAGAATATGGTTACAATGAGGCCCTAAAGGCCTTTTTAAAAGAAAACCATAAACATCCAAAAATATAACCCTAGGAGATGAACCACCAAAAGTCATGTGGGCCCCGATGGGGTGAGTTGGTACATCAACTTCTCAGTGTCGTATATTCTGCATACAATCTCAGTTTTAGGTGCACAATATCTCATTGGAGAGAAAAATATGAGGAACACAAATGTTTCCATCAAAATTAGGCTATAGCCTACATTGTGACTATGTCACCAAAAAACGTTGTTTAGGGCCTCAAAACGGCCCCAGAAGTTTAGGAGCCGAAAAACTAGGAAAAATTGCCAAAATGAAAAATTTTGTTTGAGCCAGTGGAATAGGTGGGTGGCCACTGATATCCACCTAGGCCATTCCTCCCCCTTAGGAATCAATGGTCTCCATTCCATTGAGTGCCCCCATTAGATGGGGAAACTTATCTTGAACTTGGTCTCGGGTGAGCCACTTTCCTTCATGCAGGAGCTGCCCTGATTTGACAACATGATAAAGTTAGATCCTTTAATGTCGATTTCCCTTAATATGAGTGTCCATGATTTGATCAATGGCCTCCTTTTCCATGTAGTCAGGGTTGAAATCTATCAGTGTCAACTTCTCTGAGATATCTGATGTGTCTAATAATGGTGGGAAGTATGGCCAAAGGAGTTCCACATTGAACATGGTGATCCAGGTGGATATTGGTGGCCACCCACCTTTTCCAACTAGCTCAAATCACTTTTCTGACAATTTTGGCAATTTACTATTTTTAACAGTTTTAACTTTCGTGGCCATTTTGAGGGCCTAAATGAAGGTTTTTTGGGATATAGATTTTCAATTATATCCAAAGGCATAAATTATCCCCCAACATGAATCTCCTCGACGATACCTTTCCAACGGGCTATCACATGCCTAAAACAAAGATCGTATGCAAAAGTTATGACCCCGGTAAGTTGATGTACTAACTTACCCAAACGGGGCCCACATGACTTTTGACTCTTCATCTCCTAGGGTTAGGTTTTTGGATGTATATGGTTCTTGGAATTATTGTTTATTGTAAAAATTACTTCATAGCCTCATTGTAATCATCTTTTTTCAAATGAGCGCAGCTGTCACATCTCTTCTCAGAGATAAGCCGCCACCATTCTAGCAAGCTTGTTTCCGCTGGATTTTACAGTTTTATCTTATTTCCTTATTGAATAGAAAAACAATTTTATTGTATCTTTGTTATTTTTTGTTAAGCACCTATTAATAATATGTATTCATTTTTTTATTCTCATAAAAACAATTTTTACTGTATCTCTTTTATTTTTTGTTAAGCACCTCTTAATAATCTGTAGTCATTTCGTTCTGCTCATAAAATTTGGATTAGTGGTATCAGAGAGGTCTTTTCCTTGTTGTCTTAATTCATGTCCCCAATGAGGTCAAAGTACAAAGAGTTGGGTCTCGATCTTGTTTCTCTTGAGGACAAAATCTCTCACACACCAAGCGACCTCTCATGGCAAGAGAAAAGAAAGATGATGGGACAGGAGATCCTTTCAAACTATTGATTGAGGAAGCCCTCACGCAACAAAGGAATGAGATGAAGGATAGTTTCACGCAAATACTTCAGCGGCTACCAACAGGAGATGCATATTATTTGAGTGGAGGTGCCACCCCCTTCAAGGTACAAATAAACTTCGATATTCCTGTATTTGAAGGTCAGATAGACACAGATGTTGTAGACAAGTGGTTGAATCTACTAGAAGGGTATTTTTCTGTCCATAACTTTTTGAATAGAGAAAATATTACTTTTGTGCTCCTCAAAGTTGTTCCCCATGTCTAATATTGGTGGGAAAATTTCTTTGAGCAAAAGCAAATAGAGGAACCCTCATTATTTATAGTCACGACCACTTGGGATTCCTTCAGGGATGATATTAAGGAACAATACTACCCTGTTGCAAGTTATGACGACTTGTATACCAAATGGAGCACACTACGACAAGAAAGAGACCAAGCAGTGCTAGATTTCATGAATATCTTTCATACCTTGCGCACCAAGCTGGGTATCAAAGATTCAAAGTGACATATGGTGCTCAAGTATCGTGGCGTTCTGCATAGATACATCTAGACCAAAATGGAATTTTTGGACATATCATCCTTGGGCGCGGCCTACCGATATGTCGTCAAAATTGATTAGAAGCTCAAACAAAAGACATGGAAATTTGGGCCTGGGAACCCCTCACAACAAAATCTAGGAAAGGGCGGCCCCAACCCATAGAGAAAAGGACAGATAAAAGATGGACAGTATCAAGACAACCAGTCCAAGCCGCAAGCAAAGAAGGACATTGGAAAGACAAAGAAAGATATCGAGAAGTGGTGCGACTTCCATAAGAGCCCTTGGAATAACACTACCGACTATCGCTCAAAGCAGTTGTTGGTGGCCGAAGTCAAAGCCTTTGAATGAGATGTGGGTTCAAACTCTAAGACAGAACTAGAAAGGGGAAGACGGATCATTGACGTGGAACCCAGTTCCACCTTTGCTACTGCCAAGCTCCATCCTAGTGAACTAGATGAGCCAGAAGAAGGAGAATGCCTCTTCCATTCACAGATGTGGCTAAAAGGTACCCCATTGCACTTCATCATGGATAGCGGTATCCAGAAGAACCTTATCTCAGCAAAGTTTGTCAAGCATTTGGCCCTGCTGACAACACCACACCCACAACCCTACACCATTGGATGGCTCTACCAAGGAAGTGATCTCCGTGTCATCCAACAGTGTCAACTGTCGTACGAAATCAAGCCCTTCAAAGATGAGGTATTGTGTGATGTTTCTCCTCTCAAATTTTGTGATGTTCTTTTGGGCCAACCTTGTTTATGGAAACGTCATGTTGTATATGAATCTTGGCCTCGTAGTGTTGTTATTACTTTGAATAAGAAATTGTATAGGATACCCGAGGTAGTCCCACCTAGTACTATGTCCTTGATATATGCTAAGCAATGCAGGAAGGTCATCTCTCAAATGAGGAATTTTTTCTTCTTTGTGATTCGCTCTCAGAATAAGTGAAAGATCACAGCCACATCCAGGGACTCGGTGGCCAACCTCTCCACACAGTAGAAACAAGTAGATAAGGTCGTGGAATAATACTCGGATATCTTCTCCTCACCTACTGGGGTACCTCTGCATTTCCAGGTCAAGCACCTCATTGATCTGACCCCTAGTTCACCACTTTCCAATGGGCCAGTCTATCGTTGATCTCTATTAGAGAATGAGGAGATCAAGAGACAGATCCAAGAACTGCTCCACAAGGGGCACATCGGTCCCAACTCATCACCTTGTGGGAGCCCAATCGTGTTGGTACAAAAGAAAGATGGAACCTGGAGACTCTGCATTGATTACTGGGCTCTGAATAAAATCACAATAAAAAACTGGTACCCAATTCCCTGAATCGCAGACCTCATTGATCAACTCATGGGGGGGAAATACTTGAGTAAGATTGATTTGAAGTCTGGCTACCACCAGGTCCCGATAGAACAGACAGATGTATCGAAAACTACCTTCAAGTCAAAGGAAGGCCTTTTTGAATGGTTGGTCATGACCTTTGGTTTGACAAATGCTCCAGCCACTTTCATGAGGATGATGGATGATATCATGTGACCATTAACCAATAATTTTGTAGTGGTGTATCTAGATGACATTCTCATTTACAACAAGACTTGGGTCGAACACTTGCTGCATATTTAGTAGGTTCTACACACCCTGCGACAGCACAAGCTATATGCCAACTTGGAAAAATGCTCCTTCGGCATGGACATGGTCCATTACCTAGGATACATAATTGATCAGCATGGTGTACATGTGGATCCATCCAAGATCCAAGTCATCCATGACTGGCCAGCCCCAACCACACTCACTGAGCTTCAAAGATTCTTAGGCCTTGCCAATTTCTACCGCAGGTTCATGTTGGGATTCTCCCATATTGCATGGCCCCTTAACCAAATAACCAGGGGTGGTGGTAAGTCAAAATTTTTGTGGGCCCGGTCCCAGCAACAAGTGTTAGACAATTTGAAGCAACGCTTGTGCTCATCCCCAGTACTTTCACTGCCATACCTACAATATCCCTTTGAGATTGAGACAGATTCTTCAGACTATGCGGTCTATCATAGTGAGACACTATCAAATGATGTATGTAAGTACCCTACTTACAACAAATAATTTTACTCCATTGTGCAAGCCTGTTGCCAGTGGAGACATTACATTCTTGGGAAGTAGATAGTCATCCACACTGATCATAACCCACTATAGTTCATGCAGACACAAGGAAAATTGCAGAATGATCACCATCAAAATTGGTCCACATACTTGCAGAAATTCCACCTCAACATCAAGTATAAAAAAGGAAGCACCAATCGTGTCGTTGATTGCCTCATCAGACCACCAGTCGTGACACTCACCACGATGCTAGACTCCTGCAGCCATGAGACCTCTGTATGGACCAAATATATGAGATAGACTTGGACTTCGCCACCACCTACCAAATTTTGGGTGAAAACATAGTTGTCGATAATTTCCATCTTCAGGATGGGTTGTTGTGTCGTCTAGGACATATCTCTATTCCATCAAGCAAGCGAGTGAAACTGATCTGGGAAGTCCACTGTAGTCGGGTGGTAGGACACTTTGGCATCGAAAAGATAGTGGCAATGCTACATAAACATTTCTACTAGATGAAACTTTGATAGGAGATCAACAAGTATATCAGGTCCTGCACTACCTGTGCTATTGCCAAATTGACCACTAAGAAACAAGGCCTGTACACCCCTCTTCCTACTCCTGACAGGCCATGGGAAGCCATCTTGATGGACTACATGTCGGGCCTCCCATCCACCAATCGGGGAAATGACTGTGTTTTTGTGGTTGTTGATTGCTTTTCTAAGATGGCGATTATTCTTGCATGCAAGAAGAACATCACAGCAGAGGCCATTGCCAATATATTCTTTGAACGAGTCTAGGTACATTTTGGAATCCAACAAACCATTGTCTCAGATCGGGACAGTCGATTTCTCAACACATTATGTTCTAGCCTCTGGTCACTGCTAGACACCAAGCTCACCAAATCCACAGCCTTCCACCCCCAGAAAGATGGCCAAAATGAGGTCGTCAATTGAATGATTGTGCATATCCTTTGCATGTATAATTCAAAGAACCCTCACACATGGGATGAGAGCCTTCCCTATGTCCAACATAGCTACAACTGAGCCCTACATAGCTCAACCAGTTATAGCCCCTTTCAGGTGGGGTTGGGATTCCAACCATTGGGTCCCATAGATGTTGCACTTCCCCTTGCGGTCACCTTGAACAACTCATATCCTACTCCAAATGAAGCTGATAAAGCCACCTGGTTCATTGAGAGGATCCAGCACATTCGCCAACAGGTTCAGGATATCCTACAGAAGTCCAATGACAAGTACAAGCAGCGGAATGATCAACATTAGGTGCCACATAAGTTTTAGGTGGGCGACAAAGTTTGGTTGCACTTACATAGACAATGCCTTACAAGACCCCATCGGAAGCTTCACCCACTCCATTATGGGTCGTACACCATTACCAAGGCCATGGGAGATAATTATTTTGAGCTCAACATTCCTCCTTTCCTTGGCCTACACCCAGTGTTCAACATGGATCTCCTTCACCCTTATTTCCCACCATTATTGGACACCTCATACGTAGCAAAGCAACTAACACCAACAGAGCTCAACCTTGATTGCATACAACAGGCATCCTGTTACACCTCAAATTTACTCACTTCAATAGTGTTGCAAGTGTCGTCATTACAAGTGTTATAAGTGTCACATATTGTCTGCAAGTGTCACTTCTTGACCACAAGTGTTGCAAGTTTCATAAACATCATACTCCCATATTACCCATGTCGTTCCTCTAATGACATCACAAAGAAACTTAAGAAACCCCAAAGACTAGTTTTGAAGAAGAGAAATCATTTGACAGGGAGTACAAACCTTTTGCCACTGAAAGAACCACTAAAAAATTAATTTTGGAGAGAATCCCTCCCCTACCCACTGTTAGGGAGTGTATGTTCTCCTTGAGCCTTTTTGGAGGAGTGTTTGAGTGCCTTGTGCACCCTTTTGGGGAAGAGCTACCCTTTTCTAAGCAAGTTTTGGGTTTGTTGAGGCAAATCGGGGAATAATCCCTCAATTCCTGAAGGTGGTTGGATTTGAATATATGGTCAAGGCATCATCTTAGGGAAGATCCTCAACTGAAGGAGAGTAATCCTCAACTTATCCCAAATATCTCTTAAGTGGTTGGACCTCTCCAAGGTTATATAAGGAGGCCTTCTCATGGTGAAAGTTACATGAGGAAGAGACTAGAGATTTATACCAAACTTATGATCCTGTAAGTGGTATACATGGAAAATATTGGAGATGTGAAATTTATGATCTCATGAGTGAGATGTCATCAAAGCAATCAGTGTATATTACTTGAGAAATGGGTTGGAAAAGGAGAACTGGAAGAAGTTGTTGCACCTTCATTCAAAGGATTGTAAGTACTTTTACTTGTTCTCATTAATAATCAATGCTTGGCCTGTTTCATTTAGACTTATGCTTGTTCCATATGAGTTTTTTTGCAGTAGATGGATCTGTATTTGAGATAATATTAGTAGAGTAGGAAGTCTATTGTATCTTTTTTTGTCCTACAAGACCTATCAAGAAGCTTAGGATCGAAGCTCAGCTAGGACTTTGCAAGGACAAACATCGTTAATAAGGTACATATCTTTCTCCTTCTATTTCATTTATTAGTTTGATTAGATCTAAAAGGAAGTCAGTGTCCATGTTAATAAATTTTCTATCTTGGCCTTAGTAGTCTACAGACCAAGAGGGAATCCACTTGTTCGCAGGGGGATTCACCTACAATAGAAATTGGTGACTCCACTGGGGAGGAGCTCTGATTTTTGTTTCCATTCCCAGATCTTGTTTTGGCCCTTTTCCCACTGATTTGAGCTTCTCTATATTGTATTTTTTATTCTTAGATTTGTTTGATTGCCTCTTTATTTCATCATGATCACCCTGATTGACTGAATTTCTTTGATTTTTTGAGTTTTTGGTCATTTTTCTGAGCTTTTGTAGTAGAGTGCTCCCATTCCCTTGTTATCATAGCACCAACACTCCCTGGTGGTCTTACACAGAGTGTTGGAGCACTCTGGTACCCCTTACACCCGAGCGCTACCCCATTTTCAGTGAAAAATCCTCTAATTTTTCAATTTCTGGGTTCATTTTTTTCCTTTTGCATTTGCTCAGGATCTCATACTCTCAATCCATCTTGGTATTGGCCTTCAACACTCTGTTTTCTAAGGATTGATCTCTTCTTGTTTGGGAATTTGAAATTTCTTTTCCTTGCCTTGAAGTCACTCTTTGTCTTTGTTGACCTAGAGTTAACTTATTGTTTTCTTCTCCTTTATCTCACTGAGTGGAAGCTTTTGTGAGGAAATCCAAAGGTCTGTGAACCTTTCCATTTGATCTTTGAGATCAATTTTCCAACATTTCTCTTTTGTTTGAGGTTTCTTTTGGTTCTTGTTTGCAAATTTGGTTATCTTTGTCCTTCTTGTTTATTCACAACGAGAGTGTATTTTTTGTTTTATGTGAGGTTTTCTTATGTTTGTTTAATCCTGAAGTTTGATTGACATTTATAAGTTTTGCATCTAATTATCCTTCACATATAAGCAAAAGGACATATTTTAGTGTTTGGTTTGGATATTAGAAGGCATCTTTGAAATTTTTAGCATTGCATTGGATTTGATTGAGAAACAATTGTATGAGGACATTGCATCTTAGTGTTTTGATAGTGAAAACAACTTTCTCTCTTTCCCTTTAACAACCATTCATCGAAAGAAAAAACTACTTATCATTTTCTTGTGCATTTTTGGGAATTGAGTCATCATACCATTAGTTTCATTATCATACACTCTTTGAGTAAAGAACATCTGCAAAATGAGCGCTAATTAAAAATTATCTAGAACACTTTGTTTTTAGGATCTTCCACCAACATTAGACTAGGATTAGCACTTTGGATTAGCCTATGAGTACAAGTCTCCAAAGTTTTTCAAAACAAACATTAGCATCTTGAGATAGGGAGAGTCAAATCCAATTGTCGTATAAGATTTCTGGGATCCCCCTCTCACACAGGGGCTATGCAAGAAGTCACATTCAGGTGAGTTACGGAGATTATCCCTCCATGGTTCAACTATTTGTAGTGGTCAGATCGTATATTGGGGTCACTTGAGGGTATACCCACGATTATGTGTGGGAGCCTCTCAAGTTGATTTCGAACTTGTTATCCTGCCTATACGTTCGGATCGGACTGTTGATTGTACCCACCCAGGGGCTGAATACGAGTTGGTGTCCTTAGTTGCCATAATATTTAGGTACTTACACGAGGTGACGGTGAAGGGAAATCTCACTGTACCTAGAACAAACATTGGTCAAACTCACTTGGGCTCCTTGGAGGTTAAATCCACAATTACTACGTGGAAGCTTGCACCAAGGTGAAAGTCCGTTAAGCAGGTCTCCATTGTAACTTTTCCACCATATCCCAACCCATTATTGACTTGATCACATGACATTGAATTTCATCACCAACTAGTACAATCATCAAGAGAAGTTTTGTTTGCTTGGTTTTGATTCCTAGATTTTATTAACGTATGATGTTTCTTTTTTGTTAGTTGGCCCTAGATTTTCAACATGTACTGTTATTCTCCAAAATTGAGCGTGTAGACAATAAAAGTCTTCATCAATCGTGAAGGATGCAAGGGATGCCTCTAGAAGGCTTCCAACCCTTACCTCCTAACCCTCCAGAAGACAAATATAGTGGAGAGGTAGAAAATCAATTTGACGTTGGGAGTGTTGTTGCTCCTCCGTTATACAATTCAGAAGGCGCTTTGATTACGGTCAAGAATCCCACTCCTCACACTACATATGTGTTGGTAACCCCTCTTGAACCACTTTTGCTTTGTTTATACTCCCTTGGGAACGCCATAGACAAAGAGGTCCTAGAGTTACCTGAGAGACATTTTACCGAAACATATATGGGATCCATAGAACCAACCTTTGGTGATGAGTATAGGACTCTTATTCATCCTACCACTGCAATATATATAAATCCCACACCTTCTCATTATGTATGGATGACTTCATTAGGACGCGATCTCTATGAGAATTTTGAATCCTTTCGACAACCCTTTACTCCTCATGACCCTCCTGTTGAAAGTGGCTCATCTGGTTAAACGATGAATCACCCCAGCGATCAGGTCATTAACCCTACTGTTGCATCAGCACAAGTCTATCCTAATGCTAGATTCATCACCTCTACTCATTCCCAAGGCACTTCAATCCCTACCCTCTCTTTTACAAACTTTCACTATACAGCTCCACATGTTCAACACAATCTTGTTGGGATATCTTTTCACCCAAGAATGCAAACCCTTGCCAGCCAAATACAACCGACTGGAGGGAAACCACCATCTAGAAAAACTATCCCTCCTATAAGACCACCATCCTATGGCAGGCCTACCCCTCCCGAGGGACAACCCCCTTTTCATGTTCTTCCCATAGGGAAACCTCCCTTTTCCAGTCATACCCCGATCGTTAATCCACCACTAGCAGGGGAGAAACCTCCATATGCTGGAAACCCTTCACAATCCTAGGGAGTATCTTTTGGAGGCACATTTATGCAACCCCATGTTGGGGGGCACTCATATCATAACTCACAAGGAGAAGTATCAAATCCTACTCCTTCCCGACCATCTTATGGACAACCTTATCTAGCCAACATCCCAAACAACACCTGGAGTCCTCAAGGACAACAGCCTTATCCTCCCCATGGGCCTAATGTGTATCCACCTCTGGAATATACTCCTTACCCTCCTCAAGGGCACAATGTTCATCTTCTTTCTAGGAAAGAAAATCACCTGGGTTATAATGCTAAGAACCCACCGCGTTATGCAAATGTTTCTCAACCATCATCGAATCTTGTTTATCATGTTCAACAACAATCATATGTAGGAGGACCTACTAGTTACAACTATCCACCTAACCCATTTTATGGTCCTATTGGTGTTCCTATGCCACACTAGTATCATCCACAAATTAACTGACAACTACCTTTCCTTGCCATTATGGATCTCCCAAACTTGTCTCGGTTAACTAATGATCCTCTTTTTCATTCACTGGTTTGGCTAGTTATTCCAGCTAAACTTCCTTCGAATATTCTGAAATTTGATGGAAAATCTAGAGAANTCATCAAACTCCCTCATGGATGATTCTATAAGTTAGTGTCTTTTTCAGAAAACACTTACGGGCTCAGCAACAAAGTGGTATACTGAACTACCATGTGCTTATTTTCATGATTTCAACTCCCTTTCCATGTCTTTCCTCACACACTTTCAACTACCTATTCACTACGAGACAGGTACTAAACTCTTGACCTCCCTTCGTCAAACTGACTCCATGCATATCTATGACCATATTCATGAGTGGAGACGATGATGAAGGATGATCAAGGTAATCATTCCTGACATATTATTGGTGGAATGGTTTACTAAATCACTTTTACCCCCGATCGCTCGTGATGTCGCTATGGGTGGCGTGGTCACTGAGGAAGAAACCATCACTTGGGATTAGTACCTATATTTGGTTTATTCACAATATGGTACTTTGTATGATTTTCTTCCAAATGTTGCTCGAGATAATACCGATCCATACAAGCTGTCATCCTCATCTCATGTGAACGTTGTTATCAGTTCTGTCAAAACTCAATCTACTTCCCTATCGACCACACTCTCCTCTACCTCACCACAAACTCAGATCTCTGAGGTGAATGAAGTTCAATATATCCCTTCACAACAATCCAGAGGTAAGAAGAAGACAAAAAAAAATCAAAAAATACTAATAACAATGAACAACCAAAAAATCAAACTCAAACACCTGCTATCGAAAAGCAACAACAAAGGAAACTGAAATTCCCATGTATCATTTGTGGTGACGATCACTACACTTGAGACTGTCCACATCACAATGAAGTGGCCAAACTTTTCCAGGGAAATTCACAACTCATTGTGCTTACTCAGCCTTTTCCACAGAAACAATCCATGGTTGTTGAAACCCCCTCTCCTGGGGGCAATTCTAGTCATCCTTATGATGAGTCCTTGATGAGTGCACATATTTATATGTTAAATGGGATTAATTTGACCGTCTCTCTAAGACATATGACACACCAGGTAAACCTGACAAAGGAAAAGTCACTAACAGTACCGGTACTTTACCGGATCCATCACCGTCCTCTGTTAGTCCTCCATCAGTTAATCCTCCATCTAGACCACTTCAGATTGAGAAACCTACGTTCGACTCTATCTTATGCCCTCCTAAGAGAACTATCCATAAATCTACCTTTAATCCTAGTTCACATGCCGCCCAAAACTACAACATTGTTGAATATTTGGCTCAAGCACCGTGTGCTATGTCTGTGTTAGAAGTTCTACAACACTGACCCAGTCAACATAGAATGCTCTTAGCCTCTATTGGTACTATTGATCCTGAGTCATCCAACCACATCATGTTTAACCTGGACAATTATACGTCTCAACTCTACCACCAACTTGCTTTCCAAGTTGACGTCGTTTTTCACAATCAACAAAGCCATCGAACTATTCTGAATGGGGGAGCCTCAACTTGTGTCATGTCTTTAGAATGTTGGAAAGGTTTAAAATCACCCACACTTAACAAGTCCCCAATGATGTTACGTGCATTCGATGAGTGATTTTTTCATCCCCATGGACTTTTACAGTCCCTCCCCATCCAATTGGGTGGAAAAACCATCATTGTTGATGTCAAGGTGGTCGATGCTCCCCTCAATTACAACTTGTTACTTGGAAGAAGTTGGTTTTATGCTATGACTGTCGTTTCCTCGTCGGACTTTCGATGTGTACAATTTCCTCATCAGGGAAAAATTGTCACTATTGATCAGCTATATTTATGCACGACCGATGCTTGCACTCTCACTACCAACAACATTCCTTTCTTGGGAGACCACAAGATCACGTATGAAAGCGGGTGTTGGATCGCTGAAAGATTCTAGCCTTATGGGTACCTTCCCTACACCACTTCCACTGAATACAAATCATATTGCCACCGTTGATATGATTTCGACCATGACTTATCAATCTTTGGAATCATCTGACCCTTGGATTGTACCTATTCCATTGGAATTCTATGCACTAGGTGACATCGTGCCACTTAGTCTAGCCGAAACATCATACGTTTCTACCCAATCCGATCCTCCCTCCTCGGATGACCAACATCTATTGCCACCCGATAGTTACTCAATTCCATCCCAGTTAAGTTCCTTGTCGTCTGCGATCAACTACATTTCCCCAATTTTTCCCTCTAATGAATCTATTATGGAAATGTTGAGAATTGATAAGCTACCTTGGGATGATAACCATCATCGATCCTCTTTTCTTCCTCCTCATGAAGAAATTCGGGAAGATATACACTCTATCTCCCCTCCTTATGTTGATTTTCCATCGTCTCCCATGCCTTCAACTTTCGATGATTTGGATCCAGTCGTTGACATGGTGATATCTTCGGTACGGATATTGGAGCCTGACGAGACCCTTGACATGTGTCCCTTCTAGAGTGATTTTCTTCCATCCAGTGAAGATCTATTGGAAGCCATGTGTTGTTCCTCTTTCGTCACCTTGGTGAGAAGAATAGAGGTGCTTGCAAGCTCAACTGGGTTTGCTGAGCAGGACAGCTGTAGAGAAAAGAGTTAGAGAAAGAAAATAAAAACTAGAATTAAGGATTAAACTAAGAGATGCAATAAAAACAAAATTCATGAGCATAGGGACATAGAAACAAAAAGAACCAAAAGACCCATGTCACCAATGTTTGAGGTTGATCTATTAATGAAAACAAAGCACCAAGAAGAAAGGGGACTATGAGTCCCTTCTTCCTCCAAGGGAAGGCTCTTGGACCCTCACTAGCTATCTCTTCTTACAACAAAGAAAATGGAAAATGGTGATGAAAGAAATCTTTACAAATCCACTCAATGGTGAGGTGGATTGTCCAATGTAATGGTGCCAAAAATGCTCTTGTCAAGGATGGAGTCCTTAAAACAATATAGGTAGCATAACATTACTTTCAATTCCTTGAGAAAATGAGGTGCATTCATGGCTTTTTATAGCATTGCTTTGGGTTATTGTTTAACTTCTTTGTAGTGTGAA
>JASDQU010736941.1:522591-533440 GCA_032191745.1 Picea mariana | reverse complement strand
CACAAATTTTATGGATGATACAAACTCTTGCAGATCTGAAGGTAACTTACACTGATCCCATTCCAATTCACTGTGATAACACCAGTGCCATTAGTGTCTCCAAGAATCCTGTTCTTCATTCCAAGACTAAGCATATTCCAATAAAGTACCATTTTCTCAGAGAACAAGTTACAAATACAATTGTTCAACTGAATTATATACCTTCTACAGAATAGATTGCAGATATATTTACAAAACCATTAGCAGCAACCCCTTTTGGATATCTTCGTCAAAAGTTGGGGCTTATAATTTCTTGTGTCTAATCTGTTCACCTGGTCAGGGGGAGTACTTATTGAATATCTGGTGTATTTCTAAGATGTTCATAGTTGACAGGGGGAGTATGTTTTGCAACAGATCAAGGGGAGCATGTTTCCTCTTTGACATTGATGTCAAAGGGGGAGAAAAGAGTTCGGGAGGAGAGTCTGAATGCATGTGGGTGCTTGAGTTGCCATCAATTCCAAAGGGGGAGAATGTTTCCAAATATTTAACATACATCGCATGCTTGTATACTTGTCATTAATGGCAAGTAAAACAGTGTAGATGGAATGAGTACAAAAAGTATGAAATAGATGGGCATTATGAGAAGGAGAGTCTGAATGCATGTGGGTGCTTGAGTTGCCATCAATTCCAAAGGGGGAGAATGTTGGCAAATCTTTAACAGACAGCGCATGCTTGTATACTTGTCATTGATGGAAAGTACAATAGTGTAGATGGCATGAGTAAAAAAAGTATGAAATAGAAGGGAATTATGAGAAGACGTTGCAGGAAGGGTTTGTAGGGTTTGGTCATAATCGATTCTATATGTTGTAATACATCATCCGATTCAATTGTCAGGAGATCATGCTGGAATTTTCAGGTTGGAATGATGTCTCTGGAGGGGACACGAGTTGTGCCAGATATTCGGAAAGGACTTGTTCGTGTAGCTAGGGGAGATGAGGGTTTGTTGCACTTTCAATGGCTTAATCGAACAAGTAATGTGGTAGAAGTTGATCAAATTGTATTTCCAGATGAAGTTGTATTTGAAAAGGTCCAGGAAACCCCCGAGCGACTATACATTTTGAAATTCAAGGAGGATGATTGCAAATTCTTTTTCTGGATGCAGGTTCCCAATGACCATCAGATCAAGTGTTGATCAGGACTGTTGATCTAAACCATCGACTCCAACTCGGAGCTTCGCAACTCGCGACTTGGAGAGGTAAGAAACAAAACCATCGAAATCGTGATATGTGAAATCGCGATTTAATACCAGCCGTCAATTCACGATGTGTTTGGGACTGTTGATCTGAGATCCAACTCGGAGCTTCACCTATCGCGACTTAGAGAGGTAAGAAACAAAACCATCAAAATCACGATATGTGAAATCGCGATTCAATCCCAGTCGTCAATTCATGATGTGTTTTGGACCGTTGATCTGAGCTCCAACTCGGAGCTTCACCTATCGCAACTTGGAGTGACAAGGACCTCCATCGAAGGAATAGCGAGATGCGAATTCACGATGAAATCTAGACCATAGATTCATCGAGATCGTGGACCGTTGATCTCAGCTCCATCTTGGGGTTTCAGGGTTCGCGACTTGGAGAGTCGAGATGCCTCATCTCTAGACTCATGAAAGGCGAATTCGCGAAAATCACTTTTTGCATAAGCGCTTGATCATGGCCTTGGTCATATTGGGGAAGGAGCTAGTGCAGAAAAGCTCTGTATCGGAGCTTCGGAGATCACGACATGAAGTGTCAAGACACTCGGCCACAGGATTGCCGAAATGCCGAAACTCGATTTAAAGACAATATTAATAAAGTTCATCCAATGGAGCAGATAAACTGGAATATGATCGGAGGGTTACTATTCTCTCTCACAGTTAACTCCTCAGTTACGAATCTGTTAGTGAAACAGACTCATGATTGCTGATCGGTTGGCATTTCAGTTGCTCGGACGATTGGTTTTTCTTTTGCCTTAGAATATTCGAAGTGGAACTGTTATGGGTGTGGTGTATAAAAGAAGAAGAGACAGATTGTGTGTGGTGGTGGTTCTGGACGAAAAATGAATGAAATTGTAGGAAAGGGAAAATCATAGTGTTGCTCCTCTTTCGTCACCTTGGTGAGTAAAACAGTGGTGCTTGCAAGATCAGTTGGGTCTGCTGAGCAGGACAGTTGTAGAGAAAAGAGTTAGGGAAAGAAAATAAAGCTACAATTAAGAATTAAACTAAGAGATGTAATAAAAACTAAATTCATGAGCATAGGGACATAGAAACAAAAAGAACCAAAATACCCATGTCACCAATGTTTGAGGCTGATCTATTAGTGAAAACAAAGCACCAAGAAGAAAGGGGACTATGAGTCCCTTCTTCCTCCAAGGGAAGGCTCTTGGACCCTCACTAGCTAGCTCTTCTTACAACAAAGAAAAAATGGAAAATGGTGATGAAAGAACTCTTTACAAATCCACTCAATGGTGAGGTGGATTGTCCAATGTAATGGTGCCAATATGTTCTTGACAAGGATGGAGTCCTCAAAACAACAAAGGCAGCATAACATTACTTTGAATTCCTTGAGAAAATGAGGTGCATTCATGGCTTTTTATAGCATTGCTTTGGGTTATTGTTTAACTGCTTTGTAGTGTGAAAAGAGGCCATTTAGGGCATTCTTAGGTCTTTGACCAGCCCACCACTCGGATCCAGCCAGGATTTGAGGGTCAAATCGGCTTGGGAGCTGAACCATAAGTGGGTGGGAGGCCGACCACTCTCATAAATGCATCGTTTAGAAGGTGTGCGGATTTTTGCGCTAACAGTCGCGCATCGTGCGCTTGTGCACTATTTCTACGTTCCTATTACGTGCATGCGCGTGCATGCCCAATGTCTGCATAGCGCTCTTCAATTTTTCACTACTTTGTATAGTTTTTGACCTTTTTTGAATGTTGTGGTATTAATTCAGGTCCATGAATGACTTCATCACTATTTGACGATGTTGAGTTCTTGTAACCATGTGCGGACGAAATTTCAGTGATAACAGATGCCCCCTGATGGATGAGGTTAGGAGCACACGTATGGCCGAAATCCATCAATGTTTCTTCTACTGAGAATGTTGTTGTAAGAGACAACAATAGTGGGGTCATCTAGAGCGATCCGTTGGAGGGAAAAAAGAACTGGTAGGACCCGACCTTCTATGAGGTGTGTAGAATATAAAACTATTTACAAACAAGGTGGGCATGCCCCATGCTCGTGTCATATAACTCTGAAAAAAGATGATGCAAGTGTTGGTGTAGACAACTGCAGTGCCCTCGGGGGCAGTTGTGATAAAGGCAGAAGAAAATTCTGCAAATGAACATACTCTGAATAGTAGGCAGTGATCGCGGTAATAAGTAGCAGCGATGATGTGGGCATTGATAGCCCTGCCAAGTTCAGAGGTCTTCGGAAAATGAGAGAAATAACTCCAATAGTCGCAAAGTAAGACCCACCATAACATGAGAAAGTGTTGGCATCGAATGTCATGGGGGTCAACGACAGCAGGGAGCAATGGTGTTTCACCCTGTGTCGTCTGAGATCTCTCATTGAGTGGAGAATGAGAATCAAGATATTGTCGCCCTTCTGGAAAACTGTGTTGATGTCGACAAAAAGGGGAACGCGACTCCCGGAAGCAAATGGCTTCGTGAAATCTACTGAGGTGAGGAAGTGGCAGAGGTACATGGACAAAGTCGAGATGTTGGAAGACTCAAGACTGCCCTTGGTTGGAGTATGTGGGAGAGGAAGAGTGGTCGCAATCGTTCAACGAGGTCGAGTGTCAGGGCGACGACAAGACCGGGGATAAATTGTGCCAGAGGCGGGACAAGGTGAATAAATTCAAAGGGCAGAGGTAAGTGACCTGTGGGGTACTCTGAAGAAATGGACAATGCCGGAAAGGGTGGATGAAAAGTAGTGCCCCAACCAAGGGTGACATGGGTTGCAGTTGGCCAAAAAGAGGAAAGTAGGTCA
Organism: Picea mariana; assembly: GCA_032191745.1. Classification (NCBI taxonomy): domain Eukaryota; kingdom Viridiplantae; phylum Streptophyta; class Pinopsida; order Pinales; family Pinaceae; genus Picea; species Picea mariana. Next base: position 529,440 of record JASDQU010736941.1, on the reverse strand, counting down.
CCCAAAGGGGACGACAAAAAGGGAATGTAATGACTGAAAATAAAGGCGTTTGTACTATAAATAACGAATAATTTTGAGGAAAAATGTACAAATACATAAACGGGTACCCCTAGTGTGATATGGGTGGCCCAGGTAGGGCATAATTTGCTCGGAAAACTGATGAAGGGTGGGGGCCCCATTGGTGAGTTTCTGTATGAGGTAGGTGAAATGAAGGGAGATTTGCAGATGGGTAAACTGATTGTGGATGAAATGGAGGGTTCATGACACTGCGGAGGTGCAGGCAAAAAATAGAACCATGAAGAGATAATCTGGGAGTCCATGTGGGAAAGCTAGCAAAATGAGGAGAAGGAGTATGTGGTTGATTCGTGACATGATGAAAGACTATCGGGACTCTCATCCCTAAAGGGTTTTGAAAAACAGCATGAGTGTCAGAAGTGTTAGAAGGTGCTATGAATGGGACAACTCATGTGGGTAAGGATGCTACTGGGTGACAGTACCGAAGATGCAAATGGAGGTGTGGGTACTACAGAGCCGAAAATGGGGATCCTAGAGGCGAATGTCAGAGGGTGTGACTGGAAATTTAAGGGCGATACAGAGGGAAAGACTACATGCCAGTGCTGAGTATATACATGAAGGGGTTGTGTCGATGTATGATGATCAAGTCCCTGCACACATGAAAACCAAATACCCAAAGTGAACAATATATGAAGAGAATCGAAGATATGAGCATGTATTTGATAAGCATGAATATGCGCATGCGTACCTGACTAGGGTATGAAAAAAAGGTGCCCCAGCGGCTCAGGATGAAAAGAGGCCCAAGGACTATTGTGATGTGGATGACGGGATGCTGATCCTGTGGCTGAAGATAGATCGAAAAATGGACACCGTGGGCTCCCGGAATGGTGAGTGGAAGCTTGGAAAAAAATCCTATATATAGTTGTAGGGCCCACATTGCCACCTCATTTGTACCTGCTACGATATTGACTGGACGAGAAGTTTTCAGAGGAGATTTGGAGATTTAGAGAGGACGAGGCATCCGATTGGTGATTAGCGAGCGTCAGGTTAGTAGTCTGATCATCCTGCATAGAATTAGGATTTTATTTTTTGGGCAGGGGTTGTACGGAGGGCCGTACAGAGGGATTTTGGGGATGTGGGCCCCACGTGTGCGGGCGATCCAGAAGTAGGCACGCACAGGTGTACGCCTGTCCACTAGATAGATGCGCACGAGGGCGCAGGTGATGGAATTAAAGGCACGCACTAGGTGCATGCCTGTCGGCTGTACAGCTGCACCTTTGTGCGCAGCTGTGGCATGGACAGGCATGCACCAATGCGTGCCTATGTAGGTAACAGGCGCGCTTGAGAGCGCACCTGTATAGTTAATAGGCGTGCCTGAGAGCGTGCCTATGCAGCTAACAGTCGCGCATTTGTGAGTGCCTGTGTAGTGAACAGGCGCGCACGTGTGCGCGCTTGTGGGTTAAAACAGTCGCGCCTTAAAGGCGAAGCTAACAGGTGTAAATTGATCTTTGTGATGTTGTTGATGGTCTCATGGGATGATATAAGACTCTTTGTTGTGGCTACGGGTGGACAGTTTGCATGATGCCAGTGGGTTGGCGAGAGCGAGATTAGTCCCATCTATGAGATGTTGTGGCGATTGAGGACCCAGGTGTGCGAGCGACTTTGGCAGCCTATGAGCTACTAAATTTCTTTGAGTGCTCGTTGATACAGGCGCAGGAGTATCTCCTACAGTTCCTGATTCAAATGTGGAGTCTTGAGCTCCACTGCTTCCTTGTTCGAGGAGAGCAGATCCCCTTCACTGTGGTGGAGGATGTGTACTTCTTGACTGGCTTCCGTTGCGGGGAGTTCCCCTACCGGCGGAGCCGGTGTTACCGAGGGATCTGGGCCTAGCGACCGTTGGCCAGAGATATTGTTCAGGTCAGAACTTTATGTCCGGGACGGTTGTGAGCGTGGGGTCTATAGATTCCCTAGTGCATCGTTGTATAGCAGCGATGATTGTGAGAGTATATGGGTCACTGGCGACCCAACAGATTAGTGGGGGCCAGTTGTTGGTGCTGGGGAGAGTATTGGCTGGTGAGCAGTTTGCCTGGGGACTAACTCTGCATGCGAGGATGGTGGCGCAGATGGACCACTGTTGGTCTACTAATACGGGGGAGTTTGCCTTCGGGTCCATCCTGGTGGCCTGGTTCTTGGAGAGGGTGTCGATGTTGCGCCCAAGGATTCTATTAGGTGCACCTTGGGCATGTGAGCCACGATTGAGGCGGTGGTCGACTGTGTTGCTGCGTCATGGTGGTGGCGAGGGTGGCCAGTTTTTTACTATAGAGGTGGCACAGGTATGGCGACAGATGCCGTAGGTGATACTTCGGTACCCTTATGCCAGGGTTGACTTCCGGGATGATCCGGATATGGTGCTACCTCCAGGGGAGGCTTTTGACCATCAAGGTATGTTGATTTGATGATGTTGATATGTATGTTTTGTGTTTTTTGAGATAGCATGCCTTATGTATATGATAGAGATGTTGATACTATCTGGTGTTTGTTTGCATGTGCAGATGTGGCACCTCGCAGGTGCGAGGTGGAGTTGCAGAGAGCGCTGGAGAGACCGCCGCGGGGAGAGAGACGTCGACGTGATGATGTCGCGGTGTGACCAGCTAAGCCTAAGAGGGCAGGGAGGAGGAGTCAGTTTGATGACCCTGGTGCTGGGCCATCACATGCTCCTCCGGCGGTGGTCGGAGTTGATTTTGAGGACATACGCCGTCGTATGGAGACGGTATTACAGGATATGCCAGAGGGCATATGGTCGCGCATCCAGGATGAGACTTTCCTGGATCAGTGTGTGGGGGTTCCACCGCCATGGCGGGCCATAGTATGACGGACAGCAATGGTTGTGGCGCTCATGACTAGTCGACTGTCGCTGGGGAAGGAGGGGCCGGCAGGGGGGGGACCACCACCTCCTGGGGAAGGTGGTGGTGGGCCGCCACCGCCTAAGGGAGGAGTAGGCGGTGGTGCGCTAGAGGCACCGTGAGTGGTGCTCTGTATATATATTTTTTGTATATAGGCTGGTGAGCCCATTTTGTACCGAGGTGCTTCATTGGCCTACGGATACTTGTATTTTTTGTATGTAAAAATTCGGATGGCACTATGGACCTTTATATATACATGAGTATACACTTTTGAGATCTATGTGGTGTTTACATGTTTTTGGTTAATGTTTTGATGATGTCTATTCTATGTATATGATGTGACAGGTTTGTGTTTGATATGTTTTTGTATGTGTAGAGGTAGCTTGATGTGATATATGCCATTCTAACATAATATTAGCTAGGTTATCCATAATTTGATTCAAGTGTCTTGGAATATGTGTAAATGTAATGGAATCAAAATGTCGAGATAAAAGCCTAACCTGCAGGTATTTGCGAAAGAGGCAAGGATCACGAATGCAGTACACATTGTTGAGCTGGAGTACGACTAGTTGAGAGTCAAGGAAGACACTAAGGTGACGAATATGATGATGCTAGGCATTGGCCAGGAGGCCAATGACGGCGGTGTATTTAGCTTGGTTGTTGGTTTCTGACCCCAAGCATATGCCGCTTGAATGGAGCATTTCATGTGAAGGGGTGTAGAGAGCCCAAGCAACCGAAGCAAGATTTTGTGTCCAATGGCTGGCGCCATCGGCGTAACCGATGTGGTAGGCTGGTGGATAAAGCATCTGTCAATAGCACAAAGGATAGTTTAGACATGAGGGAAGGAAAAAATATTAAAAAACGCTATGAAATAAATAACCTAAAGTAGAATGACTACGTTTAAGCGTAAAATTTCTTGAGATGCAACCCATTGATGGGTTCTTTGAGAGAGAGGCCTTTGAGAGAGGCCAGAATATAGGCACCTTTGGTGAGGCAATGTTTAATGATGTATGGGCCATGCCAAAGTGACTCGAATTTACCGTGGCCAAAGGTATCATGAGTGATATCGTAAGCCAGGATGAGGTCGCCTTCGCGAAATGATCGAAGATTGACATGGTGATCAAAGGTAGCCTTGGATCATTTTTTAGCTGCCTCATTGTTTTGTAAGGAAGATCCATAATCTTCATCTAGAGACTCCAAGTTCAGCAAGCGCTACTCCATTGGAGCAGTGTCAGGTAATAGCTCAATTGCGGTGCGTAAGGTGGGAATTTCGCACTCAATGGGAAGAGTGGCCTCAACCCCATGGACTAAATGAAATGGTGTGAATCCAATAGTGGTTTTCATAGCCGTTCAGTAAGCCCATAGCGCATAAAATAACATATGATGCCAATTGGTTTTATTTTTATTAATCGTGCGCTGTAACATGGTCTTGAGGACTTTGTTAACTACCTCGACCAGTCTGTTAGATTGAGGGTAATATGGTGAGGAAAACTCGTGAGAGAATCCTAACTGAGATGAGATTTCGACGAAGATTTCATTCTCGAAGTGTTTCCCATGATTGGAAATGAGTTGGAGGGGTACTCCAAAGTGGGATATGACGTGGTTAAAGAAAAAATGCATTGCAGTGTCAGTGGTGTTGTTGAAAGTGGGCATAGCTTCTGCCCATTTGGTGAAGTAATCGACGGTGACAATGATGTATTTGTGACCAGTGCTAGAGGGGAGATTACAAGTCATGAAGTCGATGCCCCATTTACAAAAAGGGCCGGCAGTAATGACAGGGTGAAGAAGAGCGGGGGGAGCTCAGGCTTTGTTGGCGTAGAGCTGACATTGCTCACATATTTTCATGGCATGAATGCAATCATGAAACAAGGTAGGCCAAAAGTAACCGGCTCGAATAATATTTTGAGCAATGGATATGCCCGAAAGATAGCCCCCACATGCGCCGCTGTGGCAGTCCTTTAAGACTCTATTGGCCTCGTCAATGGTCAGGCATCGACGAAGAACGGTGTCGACACCCCGCTAGTATAGGATGTCTCCAATGAGGAGGTAGCGGGGGGCCTGATGGTGAATACGTTGACGATCATCTCGTGAAAGGTGGTTACCGAACTTTTGAGTGCGGAGATAGATGAGGAGGCCTTCGTACCAAGGATCATCCGAAGTGATGTAAAAGAGATGTTCGTTGGGAAATTCGGTGTTGACGGGGGCACTGGTGGTTTTAGAGGGGAGGGCTGTGACAAGTTCGGCGAGAACGAGGGCCTTCTTACTCTTAGGTGTTGAGAACTCGAGGTCGTACTCCTGAAGGATAATGATCCATCGAGAAAATTTGTCGTTAACTTACCGATGGTTGAGCAAGTACTGTATAGGGTTGGAATCTGCGACAACCTTTGTTGTGCGAAGTAGAATGTAGTGGCGCAGTTTCTGGACTGCGAGGACAACTGCAAGAGCAAGTTTCTCTTCATGTTTATACTTCAAGGGTGGCCCTGAGAGGTTTTTACTAACGTAATAAATGACATGTTCATGATTTTCATCATCGAGCTGGACGAGAACGTCGGCTACTGATACAGCGGATGCTGATACGTAGAGGATATAATCACGATTGTAGTCAGGTGCACTAATTAGAGGTGCATTTGAAAGTGTTGTTTTAAGATCGTCAAATGACCGTTGGGAGTGGTTGTCCCAGTGAAATGGGATGTCGTGATGTAGTAAGCAAAGGAAACCATGTGTGCGTATGGCATAATCTGGGACAAAGCGTCTAAGGAAGTTAGCTTTGCCCTGTAGATTCTGAAGTTGTCGTAAATTTCGAGGAGGTGGAATTTCGGTGATAGCTTGGAATTTGAGGGGGTCCACGGTAATACCGCTTTGGGAAACAATAAAACTGAGGAGGCGCCCTACGGTGACACATAACACACACTTGAGAGGATTCAAGTGGATTTTGTACTAACGACACTGTTGGAAGATGATGCGTAAATCATCTAGATGCTGTGTGCGTTGCTTGGATTGAGTTGTAAGGTCGTCCAAGTAGGCGAGGATGATATGATCCAGATCGTGAAAGATGTATGTCATAGCCCGTTGGAAAGTGGTGCCGGCATTATTCAAGCCGAAAGGCATGACATGATATGCAAAAGTACCCCAAGGGGTAGTAAATGTGGTTTTATACTGATCAGCAAGGTGAATTTGAATTTGATTATAACCAGAAAATCCATCCATAAAGGATAGAGCCTCGTGGCCAGCACAGTCATCGATAATTTGATCGATGAAAGGCGTTGGAAAGTTGTCTTTGGTACATGCGTGATTGAGATCATGAAAGTCAGTGCAAACGTGGATAGTGACCTGTTTTTTGTTAACAGGTACAGGGTTGGAAACCCATGAGGTCTAGGCGATGGGGTAAATGAAACCGGCAGCACGTAATTTGTCAATTTTGGCTTTGATAGCCATGGCTTTGGATGGGTGTAGCGGTCATTGTTTTTGGTGAACTGGTGTAATTTTAGGCCAAGTGTCGATGCGATGTTCGACGATAGAGGGATCGAGGCCAGGAATTTCCGTGTATGACTAGGCAAAAATAGCCCTATATTCCTGGAAGAGGGCTTTATATGCCATGATTTCCAGGGGAGTGCAAGCAGCTCCAATGGTGATTTCTTCGACGATGTCATTTTTAATGGAAATGTTGATTTTAATGGTGGGGGAAAAGTTGGCCATGTTGCCTTCTTCAAAAGCATCTGGGGCAGGAAGAGGGTTTTTGAACCAGTCGATAGGCCCTGAGGGGATAAAATCCTTGGTTTCGACCGCATAAACGGGATGTTGGTTAGGAGGCATGGAGGCTTCCTGTGGAGAGAAGAGTGCGTGATGGTGTATCACATCCCAGGGAGAGTCTGGGTGGTTTAACCCTTCGAGTATTTCTTCGTCGCATTGAAAGTGACAGGAATACAAGGGG
>JASDQU010736941.1:503931-518470 GCA_032191745.1 Picea mariana | reverse complement strand
AGCTTCTACAGCTCCTCCTCAATACTTGTGCCTTGCTTCTGGATGAATGAGTGTGTATACAAATGAGATGGAGTGCCTCCTATTTATACGAATCTAGCCAGGTAAACAAGTGTCTCTTCAACCAGGGCCCACCTGTCCTTTTCTACATATAATACTTTAATATTACTTATTATGTTGAGCCGACTTGTCTTCCAAGGTTTTCACACATCTGTTTAGGTTTTCTCTTGCTTCCAGAATATTCTATTATATTCAAAGGTTTATCCATGGAGGTTAATACCTCCCACAGCTACTAAAACATAAACACTCCCTCTTAGGTAGGGATGTTTATAACCATGATTTTCATTTATGGTCTTCATAGCCTTGTTCGCTATGCCATGATCCTCTCCTGATGGTTACACAAACCATGCTACTGGCAGAATCATTATGTCACACATGGCTACACCCATATGGACCTATCAATCTCATCTATGGGGCCACAACCCACTAGAGAACACTATAGCTACACCTCGTAGTGTTTGTCACTGTCATCGTCATGGCCTACACCTGCACAACGTGCTCACCCATGGATACACCCATGTCGTGAGTATCATCATTACTATCATCATTATCCATCCATCTCATATGGCATGGGCAAGACCTACATGGTCTTGCAGATCAGTAGAATCACGAGAGTTGCACAGTTTATCCCATGATCACCGAGATCATATTACAAGCAACACCATCACATTCATACAGCTTCTTGACTATGCCACTAGCGTATCAACAACTTGGAATACCATACCATCTCACTGGAGTAGCCTACAACTCAACATAAATCCTACAACTTGGCATGAAGCCTACAACTCAGCATGAAGCCTACAAATCGACACAAGGCCTACAACTCAGAACGAAGCCTACAACTCGGCAAAAATCCTACAAGATCCTTCTTTTCGAATTCTTCCATCAACTCCCTCTAACTGAGAGAATCCTAGAACCACGCTTCCATCTGTTGCATGCCCCTATGCATCCTGAAAAGTGTCACGAAATCTTTCTTCTTCTTGATCATTGACTCCCTCTGAGTTATTTCAAGTCTTTCTTTCTGTGGTAACCTTCATGGAATACGTAGGATAACCTGCCCGAAACAAGAACAACAAGAGAAAAAGTATTTCCAATATAATATCATTTTATATAATAACATATCAATTTCATGGTAATTCATTATAGCATTACCAAGGTGTCATGCCTGAGAACAAGAACAAGAAATATATCCTAGAGGAGATGTTAGTTCATATTCCAATTAAGTACAATAAGCATTTATATCAATAATACATGCTACTAAGTATTCATTTGTTCTAAAGGATTGCAATACTTAAGAAGAAATAAAAATATCAAACCCGATATGCAAGCCTAGAGTCTAGCTATTTTTTTGCTTGAGTTTCTTTTCTTCTGAGACAAGTATTATTTCCAACCTGGAGAGTGTGTTGTTCCTTTGAATGTATTAGATCTGAGATCTTTTTGGCTCTACAATTTCTTCTTGGACAAAGATCCCTTCTCTTTCTAGAGATTTAGATATGCAGTAGTTTCTTTTTATTGTTTCTCCTACTCCACATTCATGTGCTTGGAAGCTCCAAAAATCAAACTCTTCATCCTTTGACTCCTGCTCTTTAGTCCATGGTTCCATAATTTTTCCCTTTGTTCTTTGCAAAGATGATGCAATCCTTGTCTTCCATACTCTACCAAGAGAACATGCTTTTGTTTTTCCACTCTGATTTTATGGAGGAAGTCATGATTGTCTTTGACTTTGACCTTTACCATTCTTTTGACTTTGACCAATCAAACCTTGACTTTGACCCAAAAATTCCACTTTGACATTTTTTATAGTTGAGGGCACCAGGAGATGCATTTGGTTAGGGTGCACTAGGATATCCAAGAATTGTGCCAAATGCTTCACTTAAAGTTCCTGAACAATCATGTTAGGGTTTTTTGTTGCTGCAAGATCAGAAACCCTAGCTGCAACTGCAATTGTGCTACAACAAGCTTGACGGAGAGATGTGGATCTACCTTCTAGTGGTTAGAATGTTCCAAAGATGGTGTGGGCCCATAACCTATTAGAATGTTTTTCTCATTTAACCATAAGTAATGATACACCATTGCTACCCAACCATAGGCACAAAGTCACCATGAGCACCTTAACCTTTGACAAAAAGAATGATTCCAGGAAGCCTCACTAGAACAAACAGATAAACCAGGGTAGCGCACCTTCTCCAAAGGTATCGCACAAGATAGAGTACCAAAAGACTGAACAGGGAATTACTGCACACTTGCAACTGCTGCAGCTCCTCCTCAACACTTGTGCCTTTCTTCTGGATGAATAAGTGTGTCTACAAATGAAATGGAGTGCCTCCTATTTATACTAATCTGGCTAGGTGAACAGATGTCTCTTCAAGCAGGGTCAACATGTCCTTTTCTGCATATAATACTTCAATATTACTTATTCTATTGAGCCGAATTGTCTTTCAGGGTTTTCACACATCTATTTAGGTTTTCTCTTTCTTTCAGAATATTCTATTCTAGTCAAAGGTTTATCCATGGAGTTTAATACCTCCGACAGCTACCAAAACATCAACACTCTTGACCAACTATATGAAAAAATAACAATTCATCAATAATTAAGTACCATGGAAAAGCTTAATAATTGATGGAAGAATAAAAATTAAATATGTACAATATAGATAAAAATTAATAAACAAAAGTATTGTATATCTCTACAATCTAATTACCTTTCACTTTTCTCATTCTACATTTCCCCAATAGGACCTCCACTTCCAATTTGTTGATGGAATTGACATCCCAAATGAGAGGCACATTCATATATGTTTCTAATTTAGGAAGATACTGACTAATATACACCAAGGATTGATATACCATATAGTCATCGACCATAGAACCCTCAGAATGTGTTATCTATCTAACAAAGACCTTCAATGATTTCAAATGCATCTCCACCATCCACATTGACCTTATGTGTACAGTTCCACACATTTCAATCTCCTCAACTTGGTGTATGAGGTAGTGTTATTGTGCATTGAAAAATGTTGGAGGTAGGTAATTTTGCATTTCACACATTAGGCGAGTGTAATACCCCGGTTTTGAGACCCCGGATTAAATAATGTTTTTCGTTATTTTATAAAAGGCCATAGCACCCAAACAATTAATAGAGGTTGTAGTGTCTAAGGAATATAATACTTGATCATTATTAATAATAAAATATATTTTTGGTTGTAAGACAGACAAGGACAAGAATTATAGGGGGTTATTATTCCATGAGAGAGGGGACTTAAGGGGCTAAGTCTTTTTATTATTTTTTATTTACTCGTAATTGTTTTAATTGAGAGAAGTGGTTACTTGAGATTCTTGGGAGAAGTCCATGTGGTTCTTGATTTCCAATTAAATATATAAACCCATATTTAGGTTGTTTGGGGATTCACACTCTTCATTATGTTCACTCTATCCATTCATTATTTCACTCATTCATTATTGTTCATTCATCTGTGATATTGGTTGGGAAAGGAAAAATTAATTGTTAGGAAAGCAGCCATTTTTTGTTGGCTATAGTAATTATTGGTGTGTTCCAGCCATGAATTAATGTTTGCATGACCGAGATGCATTGGCATGTGCTAAAATTTGTTCACAGTTATGAATCCTGAGAGTCCCAACATGGATATTCTTGACCAGATGTGCCAAAGCACTGGAGCCTTGGAAAGAAGTGGATAGCCTGAGGGAGTGTGGAAGTGAAGGGGGTTCATTGTCTTTTGCTGGTGCAGGATGGAAAGAAGAGAGTCGGTGTACTTTGGATTGATGTGTGTTGAAAAACCTGTGATAGATTGAGTGATGACTGGTTTGGGAAGTTGAGTGACACCCTGGAACTGTCCTTGTGGATTCATATCCCTGGCTCGGGGGTGGCCTGTTGTTGAAACTTGGAAAAACAACATCTATGGTTGGGTGAAATGTCCTTGGTCTGCAACCAGTCAGAGATTGATTTTGTTTAAAGATAAGTTCTCTATGTTATGGTTTTCCTTTGATTGTATATCTATTTCCGTTGTGTATTAATTATTATATCTGAGATTCATTTTTACAATATGCATGCTTGTTCTTTATTGATGTGCATGGCATATTTTCCATTTCTTTTATGTTGTAGCATTAATCTTGATTACTGCATGTGAGTCTTTCATGTTTCTTTATTAAATAAATGTTATCAGAATTTTGAAATCAACTTTGAAGTGCGTTTGAAGTAGTGTGGCCAGTCTGTGGGTGGTTGGGTATGTTACAGATTGGTATCATGGCTTCTGGTTCAAACACCGGACTGGTATGGGTTGAAATGAATGTGAATTGGGAAGGTTCATTGTTGCAAATTTTGGTCTATGCGAATTTGAGGAAAATGGTGAAAATTTTGAGAGAAAATCCCCAAATTCGTGAGAAGAACTGAGTTTTAATGAATTGATACTATTTAATAAGTTTAATGGAGTCGATCTGCAGAATTGTAGAGTTAGATTCGAACTACAAGATCGAAAATTTGAGTTTTAATGGTCACTGTAGTGCTAGGAAGAGTTTGATGAATCGATGGTCGAGATCGTGTTCGATCTTGAGATCAATGGCCCAGATTCATCCTTGAAATTTTTTAAAAATTCTAATGTTTTCAAATTTTGTCAAAGTTACCAAATCGACAGCCAAGATTCATTTTCGACGGTTGCAAAATGAGGAAAATCGACAGTCGATATTCATTTTCGATCATTTGGAAGTTGGGGTCGATCGATGGTCAAGATCAACTTGGCTTGGAGATCGATGATCCAGATTCATTGAGAATTGGTCGAAAATTTTCTAAGTGTTGGAGTTGGACAAGAAAATTTTTCGATAGTCGAGTCGATCGGATTTGGGAAAAGTCTTTTATTGTGCATGGGAAATGGTCAATGGGTCGATGGTCGAGTTGGCCACATTTGGGAAAATTATTTGATTATCCATGGGAAATGGTCGATAGGTTGATGGGTCGTTGGTCGGGTCAACTAGATTTGGGTGAAGTATTTAATTTTCCATGGGAAATGGTCGACGGGCCAATGGTCAGGTCGTTCGGATTTGGGCAAAGTTTTTAATTTTTCCATAGGAAATGGTCGACGGGATGATAGGACAATGGTCGGGTCGAGAAGGATGGAAAAGTGGCAGGTCAAGAGAAACGGTCGATGGTCAATGAAGGAAAGGGGGTGATGACTTTTCATGCTACATCAACATCCATGTGTGGTGTCATGTTAGCCATAATGTCATGTTATAATTTATGTGTCATGCCACTTCAACAATTTCCATGTCAGCAAAGAAGTGGCCAACGACCGATGGTCGGGTTGATCGAATTAAAGAATTTTTTTTATTAGTAAACATGAATGGTTGATGGTCGATGGGCCGATAGTTGGGTCGACCGAATTGGGAGTGTTTCATCTGCCAATGAAAATCGTCGACGACCGACGACCAACGGTCGGGTCGGTCGGTTCAGAGATGTGTTGCGATCGATTTCCAAGGGGTCGATGGTCGATGATCGGGTCGGAAATTGAGGGAGTGAGAGCAGATCAATGGTCTAGATCTCTTCTGAATTAAGATCGACATTGCAAATTGTATCCATCAGTTTCAAAAACAAAAATGAGTATGGATCCATTTTCTTGTTTTTGCCATAACTGGAGAATATTAAGTCATATTGAAACTTATGGGTTTTGTACACAGAGAGGATATCTACAAAACTTCTAGAGAGGGCCATTGTCCAATTCTGTCTGGATTTGTTAGAAATTGCAAAATAGTGGTTTTTAAATAGGCCAAAATCCATTATTTCGAGCCACTTTTGGGGGATTTTTTAGATTTTCAGAGGAAAAGTGACCCCAAATCACAAAATTGGAAAAAATTATTTAGTCGAGATTTTATTTACTCATCAAAATAGACAACTTTGATTTAGTGAATTTTTTCCAGAAGTGCACATCTGCATTTTTTTACTGGAGCATTAGCTTGAAAACATGACAGTTGTTTTGAACTCCTTGTCGTTATTTTTATCTATGTCTCATACAAAATTTTCTCTACTTCTTGACATATTTTTTTCTGTATTTGATATAAGTTGGTCTTTCAATAAAATTACACCAGTGGAGAAAATGCGCAAATGGGGTGAAAATGATTTTTTTAGGAAGCCATAACTTTCAGCTCACAGATCAAAATGAGGCATGAGTATAGTCATTAGAAATATGATTCAGTGGAGAATAACCTAGAATTATTGTAATTGGGAGAACTATGATATATTTCTTCATGAATTGAGCAGAAAAAAGGACATGTAGCATTAATTGAAAAAAAAAAAAAAATATGCATAATTCTAACAAAATGGTTGCTTGCACATTTTGCAGAATTAGGGGATATAAACCTATCAGTTCAATATAAGAATGCAGATTTGGGACATGGAGGAAGGAGAGAGATCCTTCAGTCATGATAAAGAAGTCAAAGGTCAAAATATCAATGTCAGTAATGTAGAGACAAAATCAAATGGGCACTGGAACAAAGGGGAACAAGAAGCATTAATAGAGACTGTGAGAAGCCTAAAAATAGAAATGTAGAGTTACAAAGAAGACAATGAGAGGTTGATGAGAGAATCAACCAAATACATTTTCAAGTGATGCAAAGCCTAAATCAGTTGCATAGTCAAGCAAGGAATGGATTAGACTTGAGGAAGGAGGAAGAAGGCATATATCATGAATGAAGAGTTAACTATAGAAGAGTCGGTCATTCAAGAAGTGCTAGTATAACTCATAGACATTTCTCACCTTCTTACTCAGCAAGGAAATGTTATGCATCTGAAGACTCCATAAATAGTCCAGAAGTTTCTCCTATTAGGCATCAAAGAAGAAGACATGAATTGGATAGGTTTAAAGGAGAGATAATAAAGTTTAAGCCACCATCCTTTGATGGTGAAAGAGAAAAGGAAGATGATGTTGAAGTCTAGTTGCTTGGAATCAGGAAGTATTTTCAGTTGCACAATTACTCATCTAACCTAGAAGCCAGAATTTCCACATACCATTTGCATGGAAAAGCCACAATATGTTGGGATCAACTAGAGCAAGTTGAACACATTAATGAGAGAAGGATCACTTGGAATCAGTTCAAGAGATATTTTCAGAAGGAGTACCTTTCAGAGCACTTTTATGACAAGAAGATGCAAGAGTTATTTGAACTCCAGTTGGGAAGCATGACCATGAAAGATTATGAAAAATATTTCTTGGGATTGGTTAGGTATGTGGGGTTTATCAAGGATGACACGATAAATATATAGATGTTTTGAGTGGATTACCATCCTTTTATAAAGAGAAGATTCAATATGATGAGCCCATAACTTTGACAGAAACCATTAGGAAGTTTAAGTACCTATATGAGCAAGGCAAGGGTAGAGAATCCATGCAGAAATATTGGAAGGATAAGAAGAAAGAGAAATTTGATCAGAGGAGGAAAGGATTCAAACCTCGTTTCAACATAAACAATCATAATAAGAATCAACAAGATCAGTTTGCTAAGGATGAATACAAGAAAGAAGACTCCTTGGGAAAAAGGGGAAGACCGTCGATCAAATGTTGGGGATGCAAAGAAGATCACATGTACAATGTTTGTCCTCATAGAGAAGACAAAATGAATACCATGCACAACTTCCAAGAGGGTATAATAGTAGAAGACATGGGAAGAATATATGCAGCCTTACAAGATCGAAAAGCAAAGTACCAATCCAATATGATCGAAGTGGAAGGTAAGATAATTAATTAGTCTGTTGATATTTTAATTGATTCATGATTAAGCCATTGTAACATTGATCCTAAAATAGTGGATATATTACATTTGGAGAAAAGTAATCTTGAGAAATCAAGTTTGGTTCAACTAGCCACTAGAACCAAAAGAAGGATCAATGAGGTTGTTAGACGTTGTCCAATAAATATGAATGGAGTGAGTATTGATGTTGATATGAACATCATCCCATTAGGATATTATGATATCCTAATTGGAATGGATTGGTTGGATAAGCATCATGTTGTTCTAGATTGTCACAACAAGACATTTACATGTTTTGATGAATAAGGAAACATAACATTGTGAAATGAATTTCAAGACCCATATCTATAAGGGATATTTCATCCTTACAGTTGAAGAGATGTTTCAAAAAAGGATGTCAATTGTATGGAGCTCATGTGGAGGATCCAGAAAAGACAAAAGGGTCAAACCTTGAATATTTTTCAGTATTTCAAGAGCCTGAAGATGTATTCCAAGAAATACCAGGATTTCCACCAAAGAGGGAAATAAATTTCTCTATTGATTTAGTACTAGGAGCTACCCCAGTATCAAAAACTCCTTACAGAATGAGTACACCAAAATTAAAATAATTACAAATGCAGTTGGAATATTTGTTGAAGAAAGGGTACATACACCTAAGTGTTTCACCTCGAGGAGCACCAGTACTCTTTGTCAAAAATAAGGATGGAAAATTCAGGTTGTGCATTGACTTTAGATAGTTTAATAAAGCCACGGTAAAGAACAAATACCCTCTACACAGAATTGATGAGCTCTTTGATGAGCTAAGAGGAGAAAAGATATTTTCAAAGATAGAATTGAGATCGAGATACCATCATGTAAGAATCAAATAAAAAGACATTAATAAGACAACCTTCAGAACTAGGTATGGACATTATGAATTTGTAGTGGTTCCATTTCGACTGACCAATGCACCAATTGTCTTTATGTGCTTGATGAATGGAATATTTAGAAATTATCTTGATAAGTTTGTCATTGATTTCTTGGATGACATACTTGTTTATTATAAGTCAAAAGAAGAGCATGAACACCACTTGAGGTTGGTGTTGCAAGTGTTGAGAGAACATTAGCTTTATGCCAAGCTTAGTAAGTGTTCTTTTTACCAAGAACAGATCCATTATTTGCGACACATTATTTCAAAAAAATGTATAGTAATAGATCCAAAAAAGATTGAATCCATTAGAAGATGGTCAACATCAAGGAATGTTTTAGAAATTAGATATTTCATGGGATTAGTTGGATACTACAGGAGGTTTATAATAGGGTTCTCTAATATTGTTCATCCCATCACTTCTTTTCAAAATAAGAGAATTAAGATAGAATGGAAAATAGAGTGTGAAGAGAATTTTAATTTGCTGAAAGAATTACTTATTAGTGCACCTATTTTAAATATTGTTGACTCAAATGAGAATTGTGTGGTATGTATAGATGCATGCAAAGGACTTGGTGGAATCCTCACTCAAAATGGACATGTCATTGGTTATGAGTCCAAAAATCTTAACAAACATGAGAGGAATTATGTCACACATGATTTGGAGCTTGCTTCCATAGTTCATGCGTTGAATATGTGGAGGCATTATCTCATGGGAAAGATATTTGAACTAAGGATAGACCATGGAGGTTTGAAATATCTTTTTGAATAACCAACTCTGAATGTTAGGTAGACAAGATGGCTAGAATTTTTAAGTGAATATGACTTTGAGATCACACATATCAAGGGAAAAGAAAATAAATTTGTTGATGCACTCAGTAGAAGAGTACATATCATGCATGCTACAGCCATTAGTATGCATCAGTGAGATTTGAAGAGCACAATTTTAGATGTTGTTGTTACATACCAACATTACCTATAGGTGAAAGAAAGTTTACAGCAGGAAAATGTATAACATAAAATTAAAGAGTGCGAGATGAAAAAATATGGACTACTTATGCATAAGAATAGAGTTTGTGTTCCTAGTTCTAAATAACTTAGGAATTTGGTATCAAAAAAATTGCATAATGTTCCATATGTTGGACATCTTGGTTACCAGAAAACAATTGGAGCAGTAAGAAGTCAATTCTTTTGGATAGGAATGAAGAAGGATGTTGTTAATTACATTGTCAGATGTATGGAATGTCAGAGAGTGAAGGTTGAGCATAGACACCTAGCGGGTTTGCTACAGGCATTACCAATTCCATAGAATAAATGGGAAGTGGTAACCATTGATTTTATAACTAATTTTTCCTGGACAACAAGGAAACATGATTCAATAATGGCATTGGTTGATAAATTGACAAATGATACTCAATTTATTCATTTAAATATGACTCACACAACAGCTAATATTGTAGGAATTTACATGAGGGAAATTGTTAGGTTGCATGGGATACCTAAAGCAATTGTTTTAGACAGAGACACAAAGTTTCCTTCAAATTTATAGAGAAGAATTGTTACAAATCTAAATTTTAGTACAACATACCATACCCAGTTGGATGGGCATAAAGAGAGAGTCAACCAAGTGATTGAGGACTTGTTGATAATGTATGTGATGGATAATCCATATAAGTGAGAATATTACTTGCATTTGGTTGAATTTTCCTATAATAATGGGTATCAAGCTTCATTGAAGATGATCCCATTTGAGGATTTGTATGGTATAAAATGCAATACTCCACTGAGTTGGGACAACCCAGCAGACAGAGTAGTACTTGGGCCAAAATTTCTCAAGGATATGAAAGACCAGATGGTTAAGATTAAGAAAAATTTGAAGGCAGTACAAAATAGACAGAAGAATTATGCATATAAGAATAGAACAACAAGAGACTTTAAAGTGGGAGAGCATGTGATTTTGAAAGTGAATCTCAAGAAGATCTCATTGAATTTGGGTAGTTGTACAAAGCTAGCAGCGATATTTTTTGGTCCATTTGAGATATTGGATAGAATAGGGACAACTACATACAGGTTTGCATTTCTTGCTTCCATGAATTGCATAATGTATTTCATGTATCTTTGCTGAAAAAGTATGTACACGATCCTAACCATGTTTGTAACACACCCCCCAAATGGATAGAATATTTTCGGTTTTCTTTCCTTATTCTTGAGGGGAAACACTCCCTGAGATTCTAAGGAGCCTAGCGCAGACTCTCCTTTCCCTTTAAATTCCCCCATATGACCGTGGCTATTGCCACGGTCCTTACCGAGAAGGCACTTCTGCTATTGTGATACGAGGAGTCGTGAGGCAAGCAATCCCTTTCTCTCTTGACTTTCAAAGGGACGAAACCTGAAATGGACCTAACCGCTTATTGATATTAACAACAACCCGGAATAAGTTTGGTACTCTACCCTTCGAGGTTTGCTCCATCGAGATTTCGGGATGTGCGACAACAGGAGGTCTCGCACCTGGGTTTCCTGGGAGACGAAACTCTGAAACCTACATACATGTATATATATATCACTCAGCCTATTTCGGGAATTCACAAACTGAGTTTTTTGGATATGCGACGACAGGAGGTCTCGCACCTGGGTTTCCCGGGGGCTGGAACTCCGAAACACCAAACTCTAAACATGCTCCACTATTTCAGGATTTCCTCCATTGAGATTTTGGGATGTGTGAAGATAGGAGCTCTCACACCTGGGTTTCCTGGGAGCTGAAACTCCGAAACACCAAACTCTAAACATGCTCTACTATTTCAGGATTTCCTCCATCAAGATTTCAGGATGTGCGACGACAGGAGGTCTCGCACCTGGGTTTCCCGAGAGCCGAAACTCCGAAACCTATATATATATATCACTCAGCCTATTTCGAGAATTCATAAACCAGGTTTTTGGGACTTGCGAGTACAAGGGAACCCGCCCTTGGGTATTCCGGGTACCGAAATACCGAAATATCGTAACTTATTTGCACGCTATCGTTTCGGGATTTCGTAAGTCAGGATTTTGGGACTTGCGAGTACAAGGGAACTCGCCCTTGGGTATTTTGGGTACTGAAATGCTGAAATATCATAACTTATCCGCACGCTATCGTTTTGGGATTTCGCAAGTCGGGATTTCAGGACTTGCGAGTACGAGGGAATTCACCCTTGCGTTTCCCAGATACCGAAACTCTGAAATACCAACTCTTAAATGTACTCATCTTATTTCAGGGTTTCTTCCATCGAGATTTAACAAGTTGGGGTTTCAGGACTTGCGAGTACAAGGGAACTCGCCCTTGGGTTTCCCGGATACCAAAACTCTGAAATACCAACTCTTAAACCTGCTCATCTTATTTCGGGGTTTCTTCCATCGGGATTTCGCAGTCAGGGTTTCAGGACTTGCGAGTACAAGTGAACTTACCCTTGGGTTTCCCAGATACCAAAACTCCAAAATACCAACTCTTAAACCTGCTCATCTTATTTCGGGGTTTCTTCCATCGAGATTTCGCAAGTCGGGGTTTCGGGACTTGCGAGTACAAGGCAACTCACCCTTGGGTATTTCGGGTACCGAAATGTCGAAATATCGTAACTTATCCACACGCTATCATTTTGGGATTTCGCAAGTCGGGATTTCGGGACTTGCGAGTACGAGGGAATTTTCCCTTGGGTTTCCCGGATACCGAAACTCCAAAATACCAATTCTTAAACATGCTCATCTTATTTCGGGGTTTCCTCCATCGAGATTTCGCAAGTCAGGGTTTCGGGACTTGTGAGTACAATGGAACTTGCCCTTAGGTTTCCCGGATACCAAAACTCCGAAATACCAACTCTTAAACCTGCTCATCTTATTTCGGGGTTTCTTCCATCAGGATTTCGCAAGTCGGGGTTTCGGGACTTGTGATTACAAGTGAACTCACCCTTGGGTTTCCTAGATACCGAAACTCTGAAATACCAACTCTTAAACCTGCTCATCTTATTTCGGGGTTTCTTCCATCGGGATTTCGCAAGTCGGGGTTTCGGGACTTGCGAGTACAATGGAACTCACCCTTGGGTTTCCTAGATACCGAAACTATGAAATACCAACTCTTAAACCTGCTCATCTTATTTCGTGGTTTCTTCCATCGGCATTTCGCAAGTCGGGGTTTCGAGACTTGCGAGAACAAGTGAACTCACCCTTGGGTTTCCCAGATACCGAAACTCCAAAATACCAACTCTTAAACCTGCTCATCTTATTTCGGGTTTTCTTCCATCGAGATTTTGCAAGTCGGGGTTTCAGGACTTGCGAGTACAAGGGAACTCGCCCTTGGGTATTCCGGGTATCGAAATGCCAAAATATCGTAACTTATCCACACGTAATCGTTTTGGGATTTCTCAAGTTGAGATTTCGGGACTTGCGAGTCTGAGGGAATTCGCCCTTGGGTTTCTCGGATATCGAAACTCCAAAATACCAATTCTTAAACCTGCTCATCTTATTTCAGGGTTTCTTCCATCGAGATTTCGCAAGTCGGGGTTTCGAGACTTGCGAGTACAAGGGAACTCGCCCTTAGGTTTCCTGGATACCGAAACTCCGAAATACCAACTCTTAAACCTGCTCATCTTATTTCGGGGTTTATTCCATTAGGATTTCGCAAGTTGAGGTTTCGAGACTTGTGAGTACAAGTGAACTCACCCTTGGGTTTCCTAGATATCGAAACTCTGAAATACCAACTCTTAAACCTGCTCATCTTCTTTTGGGGTTTCTTCCATTGGGATTTCTCAAGTCGGGTTTTCGGGACTTGCGAGTACAATGGAACTCACCCTTAGGTTTCCTGGATATCGAAACTCCAAAATACCAACTCTTAAACCTGCTCATCTTATTATGGGGTTTCTTCCATCGGGATTTCGCAAGTCGGGGTTTCGGGACATGCGAGTACAAGGGAATTCGCCCTTGGGTTTTTCGGGTAACGAAGCACCGAAATATCGAAGTCTAAAAGGACCATTCTCTCTCGTGAAGGGTTTTAAGACTTACGCCATAAAATCCTTCAGCAGATCCTTGGATAAACCTTCAAAAAGGGTGTCCATGTGGGGAGATCTATACAGGGCATTACTTGAGACAAATAAGGGAATAAATTTCCCGAGAACAGACTTGAAAACTGAATCCATTCAATATATATATATATATATATATATATATATTTACGTAAGCCATAGGTGGTCTTTCCAATATAATCATATAGCCACCATTTCTGATCAAAACGTCGTATAGACAATCTTATACTGAAACCATTCATAATTGCACAAACCAAGAGCATACATGTCAAAATATTAATTTCAAGATACGAGATATAACACTTATCAGAAAAACACCAGGTTTGATGCAATTGCTGAGAGGGGTGCTCGTTTCCACCCAACCGTAGGCTCAACGATTCCGAACGGATTTACCACTAGCCACCCCTGAGCTTAGACCACGATGATGTGAGACTGAGTCTCTGTTCGTCAGAAGTCGAGAATGAAGGTTACTCTCCTTCTTCTCTGCTTATCAATCACTCTGTATATTTTTCCAGAGTCCTTCTGATTTCTCCCCTCTTGTGATCTCTGTCGCGACTGCCCTCTTCCACACCTCTTTCCTGCCTTTTCTTTTCCAGTGAGGTTGCATGTGGCATGAACTTCCCCGCAGTGGTCAATTCTGAGGCTTCCACGGATGGGTGGTTCACCCCCATCCCTCATTAACTCATGAGGAGCCTCTTCACCTACCAACCTGGCGAGTAATTCATTTTGGGGACAATGAGACGCTCTTGATCTTCGGGCCAATGAAGACCAAATA
>JASDQU010736941.1:407162-417889 GCA_032191745.1 Picea mariana | reverse complement strand
TGTCACATCATTGTCACCCAACCATAGGAATCCACATATGCCACCCATGAGAAGGATAACCTTTTTTTAGATAGAATGATTTCGGCAAGTCCACACTTGAACCAACAGATAAACCATAATCATCAACACAATTGTTGTAGTAGCAACACAATACCAATAAAGTGTACCTTTACCAAGAGAAGCTCACAAGAAGAAGATACTAGAAAGACGTGTGCCCTAGCTACCACTGTTGCTCCTTAGACTTACACATGAGTCGTTGCCACAGTTCCTCCTTATACTTGCGCACTGTTTTCTGATTGAGTGAGTGTGTCCAAATGAGCTAGGCGTCTCCTTATTTATACTAGCATGTCCAAGTGACTTTTTCAGGTGGGTTCAACTTCTCTTTCTCAAGCCTTATATTTATTTATTATTATTCTCCTTGAGTCGATTTCTCTTCTAGGGTTTTCACACATCTTTTTAATGGTTCTCTTACTTCCAGAATATTTTATTCTAAGTACAAGGGTTACACTTGGAGGTTAATACCTCTCACAACTACCAAAACATCAACACTCCCTCTTAGCTAGGGAGGTATTAACTAAGATGTTCTTCATGTAATGGTCTCAAACACATCCATCCATCTCACATGGCATGGAAAAAACTCACATGGTCTTGTAGACTAGTCTACAGGTAGCATCACCATAGCCACACATGCTATCTCATGATCAAGCAGATCATGTCTCAAGTAGAATGTCCACATAGGTCATCTCATGATCAAACAGATCATATCACAAGTATCACCAGCATAGCCACACGTGCTCTGTCATAGTCACACACAAAGAGACTATATGATGGTCATGTCACATTCATGCATATAGGGACTCATCAACACATGTAGTATATCTCTAGTGGGCACAACCTCATCGTCCTCTCGAACCTTATGTCATTATAGGGATTTCATCTAGCTCACACTAAACTAGGAATCTATCTCATACAGAACTAGGAAACCATCCAGCTCACACAAAATATGGAATTACACATAATGACGCTACTACCCAATCCAAATAGAGTATGGAAAACCGAAACTCACCAACTCACACAAAATCTAGCAACTAGCCCTAAAGCTAGTTCTTTTGGTTGGCACACCAGACATCCAGCCCACAGTGATTGGGCATATAACCACAAGGATTAGGCGATGTAGTGCACAGACACTACCCATCTAGCCCAAGGATAGGAAACAACTCCAACCACACAGGTTGGATCTCCAGCTTAAAAATATGGGAAACTCGCCAGCCCCGAAGGCTCGAAATATTTTGACCTTGTGCGAGGTCACATTGACTAGTGCCATAGTCAATAACATGCATGTAAATTACCACCCATCGTTGCCACACTCTGCAAGCTACTTCCCTAAGGATAGGAAACAAATCCAACCACACAAGTTGGATCTCCATCTTGAAAATATGAGAAACTCGCTAGCCTTGAAGGCTCGAAATCCGCTGACCTTGTGAGAGGTCATGTTGATTGGTGCCAAAGTCAATAACGTGCATGTAAATTACCACCCATTGCTGCCACACTTTGCAAGCTACTGCCCCAAAAATCACATATGTGACTCATCACTCCCTCTAATAAGGGACGTCCTTCTGGACCACTATTGGGTTCGTGATTTGTTTTTTTTATGATGATGATTGAATCCTTTTTGTACCGGTGTTATATGTGTTATTAACCATTTTGAAGAAGTTTTCGAAGGATTTTGTATCAATTCATCATGGCTTTATAATAGGTATGTGTAATTGATGTTTTGCAATGGTTTTGGGTTAGATTCAATTCGATTTAATGTTTATAAGGATCTAATGCATGATCTATGTGTCACAGGGTGAATTCGCAATGCAATTTTCCATCTGGTACTCCATCCAACACTCCATCTAACACTCCATCCGGTACATGATCCGACGCTCCATCTGGCACGTGATCCAACACTCGAAGTGCAGAGCAGTTGATGATTATTGCATTGGTGGCCTATGATGGGTGAATCGATGACCTGGGTTTTGTGTGCCCTCATGGCCTCCAACTACTCAGCTCTTGACATCTCAGATTAGGAGGTTATGCTAATCACTGAGTGACTCATTCAGTTTCTAGAAGCCAAAGTTATTAGCAACTCATTTAATGAATTTTCTATTTTTAGAGGAGGTTGACCCTTCTAGTGGTCAACCTCTCGAGTTTTAGTTCGCCTATAAATACCTCCAGTAGTCGCAAGACCACACACAAGAATTTTAAGAAGACATTTCATTGTGTAACTGAGACATCTCTACAAATTTATGTTCAGACTGCGTTTTTTTAAGTTAATGACATAATTGTGTTGATTTGAGCTTGTGATTTGTTGTTGAGGAGTAGCCACGATCTGTTGGGGGGGGCCACCAGTGGCCTGGGTGAATACTTAGATAGATAGATCATGTGTTTTTATAATTCATTTCATTTCTCTATTATGTGTATTTTGTAGTTTTAAATATTGTGTTTGTTGTTTATAATTTAATTCTCTAATTCCTCTTTTGCAGGCTGCTTATAGGAGCCGGTTATTTGTTATGATATGTTTCTTATTTCCTAACAATTGTCCTTCAGGTTACTAACTTAAATGATGTATTGAATTTTTAAATTATCTTCTGCAAATTAAAACAGAGTAGTATTTAAAACATAGGATTAGTTTAGATAGAGTTTCTTTTGCAAGCTTCGATGGATAAGTAATTGTGAGTTTTATTAGTTGTAATTATGCTAGATTTGATTCTCAGTTCAAGTTATGTTTTCACGAATTTAATTGGTTTATTAATCTTGTCTTAGTATGCTAGGATAAAAGTAGATTTTGGGATTATAGTTGTACAAGTATTCTAGTTTGAAATGTGAGTTTTAATGATAGGATTAGTTCAGTTATGGTTTTGAATTGTAATTTTTAATTAGAAGAGTGAATTCAAATTAAGATTTTCAATTATGAGTTTATGAGTTTATAGCTTTGCTTGAATTAGTTTTGAGTTTGTAGATTTCGATACAGAGTATTTTCAATGTTATTTTGAATTAGAATTTCTAATTAGTGTTAGTTATGGGTTTGAATTAATGTTTATGCTTTGTAGGATAGAAATAGTTGTGAGTTTCTTTAAGAATAGAGTTCACTTGTCAAGATAGTTTTGATAGAGTAATTTCTTACTTTCTTGTTCATTCAGAGATAGATATAATAGTTGCTTACTTTCTTATTTACTTGTTGTTTTCTTATTTAAAAAGAGATTGAATAGATAGCTTTGAAATAGATTTCTTTTCATTTGATTATTTAGAGATAGTTCATAACCCTAGGTTTTTTAAGGTTACTTAGGCCATATAGAGTTCATAATTCTATAATTGTTTAAATCTCTTCATTATTTGAGTTTATTGGCATTAGATCAGATTAGGTTAGGCTAGGCTATATTAGAGCTCTAGACCTGCATATACAGTGTTGGCACCTCGAAGCTTACGAGCCCCGGGTTGACAATTTAATGTTGAATTAGATAGMAWATATTTTACTCGCCAGCCCCGAGGGCTTGACATCTGTTGACCTTGTGAAAAGTCATGTTGAATGGTGCCACRGTCAGTAACATGCATGTAAATTACCACCCATTGTTGCCACACTCTGCAAGCTACTGCCCCAAGAATCGCATATGTGACTCTTCACTCCCTCTTACAAGGGACGTCCTTCTGGACCATGCCAAGCTTGTCCATGAAGTATACACAAGCCATAATCTATTTCTCATAATCTATTCCTTCTTTCTCGAAGAATCCACGAGCCATGAAGCTTGCCTTGTATTTCTCGATACTACCATATGTTGAGTGTTTTCTCTTGTAAATCCATTTGGAACTCACAACTTATTTCTCCTTCGGTCTTAGAACCACATCCCAAACATCATTCTTAATGATGGAATGGTATTCCTCAATCATGGCATCATTCCATACTTTATTTTTTGCAGCCTCTTCATAACAGGTAGGCTCAACATCAAGGCTATCACATAACAATGCCACATAAATGGAATATGGTTGAGGTTTCTTACTTTCTCTGAAAGATCCATCTGGAGCACCATACTTCTCGACATATTGAATAATTTGACGAACCCGAGCTGGTCTTCTTTTATTTTTATTTGAGTCTACAGGTCTTTGTGGTTTTTCCATGTCATGGTCCTCTGGACCATGCTCCTCTACCACAACATCATTACCAACATATGAGTCTGCAACTCTAGGAGCTACAAGTTCCTCATCATGGATCTCATTTGTAAGATGTTGCATTGATCGATTGAAGGTTGCATCCTCATCGAAGGTAATATCTCTATTAATATCAATCTGTCTGTAACCAGGGATGTAGACTCTATATGCCTTTGATGTTTCACTATATCCAAAAAATACACCCTTCTTTCCTGAAGGATCCAACTTTGATCTCTTCTCCTTGGGAACATGCACATACATTGGACAACCAAATATCCGCAAGTGGTTTACCTTTGGCTTTTCTCCTTTAAGAATTTCTTCCGATGTCTTGTTCCCAAAGGCACGATGAGGACTTATTTTCTCCACATAAACAACAGTCCTAGTTCCTTCTGCCAATAGGTGCATAGGCAAGTGTTTATCATGAATCATGGCCTTTACTTCCTCCATTATCGCACAGTTATTTCTTTTTGCTCCCTCTTAATTCCAAATTCTCTACAGACTGTGTTGAATTCATCTGAGGTGAACTCTCCTCCATTATCTGACCTCAAAATATTTATCTTCCTTTCAGAAATATTTTCTACAAGAGCTTTGAATTCTTTGAATTTGCTAAATACTTCACCTTTTAATTTCAAGAAATAAATCCAAGTCTTACGCAAGAGATCATCAATAAATGAAACATAATATACATACCTTCTAATTGAAGTGGCTGACATCAGTTCTCGTTCCTCAAGAGTGTTTACTTTTTCTGCAAGTTTGCTTACTTTTCTTAGTTTGTTTACTTTTCTCAGTTTATTTACTTTCCTGCAATTTACTTTCCCGCAAGCATGCTTTCTTTCCTGCACAACGTGCTTAGTTTTTTGCAAGGGTGATTTCTTTCCTGCATAGTGTGTTTACTTTCCCGCAATTTAGTCTTCCTACCAGTGTGCTTATTTTACTAAAAGAGTGTTTTCTTTTATTTCTTTTATGCAAGTTTTATTTATTTCATGAAAGTATGCTTCCCTTTTGCAAAGTGTGTTTATTTTTAATTCCAGTGTGTTTACTTTCATATACGTGTGAGTTTGATTTCATTCATACAATCGTATTTTATTTTATGATTTGATTTCTTTCATGTAAGTGTGATTTATTTTATGCAGGTGTGTTATGTTTGGTTTGCACAAATCTTCTTTAAATATGTCTTTCATCTTTTAGGTAGTTGTGATTAAAAGCTTAAAAAAAAATCTATAAGAAACTTTTGGATGTTTTAAACCTTAGACACTAATCCATGTGTGAGGTAGGACCCATCAACCAATATAATGGATTCGAAGGTGACCATTAGTTTGGGAGAACTCTCTCAAATCCTAGTAGTAGTTGTTGAAAAGTCAACAAGAAACATGTGTCTAATTTACTTTTCCCTTAAATAAATTGGACAATAAATATTAATCTATTATCTCATAATTACTTGAAATAATTAGCTGAAATGGCAAATCAATTAACTATGAGAAATTCGAGTTCAAAAGTTGGCTGGTAAGACATGGAGGTGACTTGAAGTTGTAACAGAGTTATAAGTGTAGTTATGAGAGTTGTGAAGTAGTTTAACTCAGTTAAGTGAGTTAAACCCAGTTGTACTAGTTGTAACTGAACTTACACTAGTGAGAGTTCAGTGAATTAATTATTAATTAATTCAAAATCAGTGAACTCACATGCAACTGAAGATTCGCCATGGTTAACTACATGCATGTTAGATCCAGTGGAGACCTAGTTGAGATAACAGGTGAAAGGGACAGTTTGGCTATCAGTTGTGATTTGAGTGAAGTGCACTCATGCAGTCACACATGCAGTGGATATGCTCATGAGCATGTGCAAACTAGGCAATTCGAATTCATTGTGAGAATTTTATTTGCAGGGATTGTGCAGAGAAGGCGGGCTATCTGGAGACAGAGAATTGGCACATGTATTTGCTGAGTTTTTGTATGACAGTGTGAGATGATTGTATTTTACTGAGAGCTATTGGATTAGAGTTTTGTATGAGATTGTTTCATGATCCATGATATGCATAATATATGATAGTGGGGTTTTTAGCTTTACGCTTTCCTAGAAAAACTTATGTGTTATGTGTTCTTGATATTTCACTTTGTGATCGTGGTTTAATTCCCACAATATTATTAGTATAAGCGATTATGTATTTAACAATGGCATATAATTGTTAGATCAGGATAATCGCGGGAAATACTTAATTGGTATTGAAATTTCTACATGGTATCAGAGCCACGGAGCTATGGAAGTGAGTTGAGAAAATAATATTATTTTCGCAGGTCCCGTCTCTGGTAGGGTGCGAACCTTAGTACTGAAAACTTCACACATTCCTGAGTGCATAAATTCTCACACCCTACTCAAAGGAAAGGTGCGAACTTCCTTAAAATTCTCGCAAGCTACTTAAAGGAGAGGTGCGAACCTCCCTCACCCCACAGTGCATTACAATGCGAACTCTCTCAAACAGTTCGCAGGCTAGACATAGATGAGGTGCAAACTTCCCTCAGGCTAGACACAGGTGAGGTGCAAACCTCCCAGGGAAAGAGGGGTTGCAGCAGTTGAGTTTGTGGTTGGATAAAATTTTAATTTGCAGGACTTTCTTGGTGCTACAGTTGATTCAAGATCAAAATTTCTTTCAATGGCTTGAGGTTGGAGTATGCACTCGAGGGCAGCTTGAACTACAATGCTTGGAA
Source organism: Picea mariana (assembly GCA_032191745.1). NCBI lineage: Eukaryota > Viridiplantae > Streptophyta > Pinopsida > Pinales > Pinaceae > Picea > Picea mariana. Next base: position 410,999 of record JASDQU010736941.1, on the reverse strand, counting down.
GGATAGGATGGAAGCAGTACTTGAAGATAATGGCTTGAAGGAATACATTGACAAATATGTTCCTAAGCCGGATGCAACAAACACTGCAAATCTTGATGCATGGCAAAAGAAAGTGGCAAAGGCGAGGAGGATTCTGTTGGAGGGAGTGCGAGACCACATTGTCTCAAGTCTCCATGGGAAATCCACACCACATACAATGTGGAAGGTTTTGACAGATCTGTTCCAAAATAGCAATGACCATAGGAAATTGGCGCTCAAAGATAAACTCAGGAAGATCAAGATGGAGAAGGGCGACTCCATTCCAAAATATCTCACGGAGTTTTTCCAATGTCAGGATGAGCTTGAAAGTGTGGGAATAAAAGTCACCTTTGATGATTTGGTGAGCTTGGCTCTCCTAGGACTTCCCAAGAGTTGGCACAGTTATCAAGACTCTATCAATGGAAGGGAAAATTTGCCAGATTGGGAACGACTATGGTCGGATCTAGTGCAGGAGGATTTCAGGCAGAACATCAGAGATGGATCTTCATCAAGGCGTGATGATGAAGAGGATTTTTCTTTGACTGCCAAGGCAAGGAAAGGGAAAGGGAAGAAATTCCATTCAAAATCTGAGTCTAAAGTCAAGAAGCTGGATTTGTCCAAAGTGAATTTTTTTCACTATCACGAACATGGGCATCTCGCTACTAACTGTCCGCAGAAGAGGAAGAACAAGACAGTTGTTGGAGTTGCAACTGGTGAGGATCTTGTCTCGCAATTTGAACTTGACTTCTCTTTGATCGCATGCATGGCTTCAAGTGCATAGGGATCAGTGTGGTCTTTCGATAGTGGCGCTTCCTACCACATGACGGGAAATAAAGAGTGTTTCAGTGACTTGGAGGAGAAATATCTCAAAATGCATATAGAGATGGGAAGCGATGGAAGATACAATGTGAATGGTATTGGTACCATTACCTTTCAGAGGGGGTCAGGTAAACCATTTCAATTAAAAAATGTTATGCATATTCCAGGTCTGAAGAAAAACCTGGTCTCAGTCACAATGTTGGAGGACAAAGGCTATGACGTTGTTTTCAGTGATGAAAAATCTTTCCTGCGACATAAAGCAACAGGTCAAGTTAAGAAGATAGGGATTCGAGTTAAGAATATCTACATTGTCACACACCCACTACCATAATAAATTTTTTTGTTGCTTCTTGCAGAATCAGAGCCCTCGAAATATCTACGGAGGCCTAGCGTAAGCTAGTTCTCTCTCTCTCTCTGCTCCCATGTGATCGTGGGTCATGATCATAGGTCAAATAACCATGGCTCCTCTCAATAATTCGTGACTCGGTGCTACAGAGATGTCGAATCGTTCGACTCTGCAACCATTGAACCCCGACAAGGCTAGCGACTCGCCAATAGGGACAAATCCCAACAGGATTAGCGAATGGCCAATAGGACGGGCCTTGTCACGTGATTGAGTGGAGTACAGGTGGCAATAGGGAAGCACAACACGATGGGTGGCATGACAGGAGACGGGTCCCACTTCACACGCCACACCATTACAGAACCCCCCACCCCATTAAAGGAAGAATGGCAAGGGGGGTCCAGAATTATCCTGAGCACCATTGATCAAGGTGAATTAATCCCGACCGTTCANAGGGGGGCTCCGAAATGAAGACTCAGTCGTCGATCTGGGCGTGTGGACTCTAGCCATCCAAATCTACTCGCTACTTACTCTAATGCACATTCATGCCCCAGCTTAAAGCCGGCATCTCTTCCTCACATCTGATGGTCGTATAGACCCTGAGATCCTCTGAAATAATCTCATCCATTCCTCAGGACTTATCATCACGAGAGTCCGAACTCTCGACCACGAGGCTCCCGAATTCTTGATCCCCAGTTTCCCGATGTGGTTAATCTCTTGACACGTAGCCTCCTTAAATCGGACAATCCACGACTACTTCGGGGTTTCCACCATGGAAAGTCCCGATCTCTCGTCATCAGGACTTCCAAATTCACGATTCCCAATTTCCTGAAACGGGTAATCTCACGACACATGGCCTCCTTAAATCGAATGGTCCATGACTGCTTTGGGGTTTCCACCATGGAAATTCCCGATCTCTCGTCACCGGGACATCCGAATTCGCGATTCCCATTTTTTTGAAACAAGTAATCTCACGACACGTGGTCTCCTTAGATCATACGGTCTAGATCTACTTTAGGGTTTTCGCCCCTATTCACTGGGGTTTGACCCTCGGGTATCTCCTGACAGATCCAACGACTGTTGGGTTTTCTATCCGAGATCTAACGGCTCAGACAAGTTCCTAACTTGTGCATTCTCCCACGACTCCCTGGACATGGAAAAATCAACGGTCTAGATGTTCTCCTGGACCTTGGGGATCTACAATCCCGATCTCTTCGCTACCCACGAAGACACAGAAAGACAAAGTGGTAAGGCCTTAACATCCTACTTTCTCCTACCAATCTAACGGTCATGGGTGACCACAGATTTCCCGACAGGATTTCGTCCATCGATTCGATACTTATCAGAGATTTCTTAAGGCCTTGCTCCTTCATGTCCTTTCTCCAGGTTCTTGATGGGTGTTTGATAAGGGTATCTCTATGGGGAAGTTTACCCAGGGTACTATCTGAGGCAGATAAGGGTATCGCTCTCCCGAGAACCAGACGTGAAGTCTGAATTAGATTAGTATGCATATCAATAAAAACTTATGAAATAAGAAGCCATACGTAGTCTTTCCATTATAACATACAACTACCAGTACTGATCAAAATATCATACAGACATTCTTATACTAAAATTATTCACAATTTCACAGTTTATGAGCATAATTGTCAAAATACATATATTTCAACAAGCCAAAGGCAAAACACTTATCAGAAAGTAACACCAGGAATTATGTAACTACTGAGAGGGGTGCTCGTTTTCACCCAACCGTAGGCTCAGCAACTCCCAGCGGATTTACCACTAGCCACCCCCGAGCTGAGACCACGATGTTGTGAGACTACATCTCTGTTCTCTAGTGACCAGGAGCGAAGGTTACTCTCCTTCCTCTCTGCTCTCACTCACTCTACATATCGCCAGAGTTCTCCTCTCGCGTCCCCCTCCAAATCGCTTTTTCCCCACGCCTTACCCTCTTGCGAGGTTGCGTGTGGAACGATTTCCCTCGCGTTGGTCAAGTCTGACAGCTCTATGGATGGGCGGTTCACCTCCCTATCCCTCATTAATTCCTGAGGAGCCATCTACCTACCAGCCTGCGAGGCATTTAATTTGGGGCTAGTGAGATGCTTTTGGTTCTCCGGGCTAGTGGAGTCCAAATACTGTATTGATTGACGGTGGAAGTTAATCCCACCTTTCCATGTGCCCTCCACCACCTTTCTGTAGCCATCATGGTATCTTTTTCAGCATATCCCCTCTCAGCAGTCCTGCAATATAAATTCATAATATTATTCACATTCATCGACCTTTTCCACAAGGTCCATTCACATCACATATTCACATTTCTAAGTTTTCCACAGTTCTTGGCTAGTCCAATTATTTTTACAAACTGGGGGAAATAGGGTGTTACAATTCCCTCCCCCTTAAAAGGAACATCGTCCTCGATGTTCTAATCTATTAACATGAATTGCATGTACAAAAGTAAACAAAATCGGATATGCATGTTTCATGGCATCCTCCATTTTCCATGTAGCCTCATCTGGGCGAAAATGTCTGCACTGCACCTTTACCTGTGCAATGGTTCGGTTCCGGAGCGGGGTTTCCTTTCGGTCCAATATGCATTGGGGTTCTGGTATAAATTCTCCCTCTGGTTCCACCTGGATCACAGACCAGTCAATTATATG
>JASDQU010736941.1:387366-407062 GCA_032191745.1 Picea mariana | reverse complement strand
TGTCTTCTAAGGTTTTTGGCTCATCAAATTCAATTATGTTCCAGTATTCCTTGGGTAGCGCACTGATGAAGCGTTGCACCTTCGCCTTCTCTGCTTTGATGTAGGGTACATATCTCAATAAGTCAAGGAATTCTTTTACATATTCCTCTATAGTGAGCTGGCCTAGTTTGAGTTCATAAAACTCTTTAGCCTTCTCGTCGAAATATTTTTTCGACAAATACTTCTTCCGAAAGTACTTTTCAAATTGTTTCCAGGACAGGTCCTCCTCGCGAATCCATTTCATATTCTTAAGATCTTCCCACCAGATGGAAGATTTTCCGTTCAGATTGAAAGTGGCCACTCAGGCTTCAAATTCTCTGAAAAATCATGGACTCTGAAATATTTCTTCAGTCCAAGTAGCCAGGCCTCNAGGGAGGTTTGGCCTTTCTGAATTCCTCAAATTTATGACCCTTGGAATTCTTTTGCTTCTTCTATTTTCTTAGAGAATAGGAACTGGTCCTGCTGCTGGAAGAGCCTGCTGAATCGCCAGCTTCCTTCTCAGAGGAATCGTCTGGCACTGATCCTTTACCTCTTGGGTGGACCTTCCTTGAGGTGCTCCTCTCAGTATGGCCACTGATACGACCATGTTTCTACATCTCAGGTTCATGTTGCATTTGTCGTTGTAGGTCGGATAAGCTTTGCAGTAAACCTGCATTAATTTCAGTTTGTTTTTCTTGTTCTTTCATCATCCTTTCATTGTCAGCCTTGCAGCTTTGCAATTGAACCATGAGACTCCTCACAGTCTCAGCTAGATCTGGAGGGGTCCCTATTGCTCTTCTTTCGTCAAACTCTTCGTCTCTATTGTGGGAGCCTTCTCCCATCTCTTTGTGAGTCACCATTTTCTGCGTCTGTAAATTCCCTTGGCTGATTGTCCGCTTGGGTGAAAAGACAAACGTTGGTTGTTAGTCAAGAGTTAGATACATTTTTATAACCTGCGCATAAATTCATATTTTCACATGTATACCCATATAACAGGGGTTTTTCATTTGGGTCTTAATCCTTATCTATCCAGCCATCTCAATTGCGAGAGACTCTACCTACTTTAGTAGGTAGCCATCGTAACACTAAAACAGGACAACGCAGTTCATGTCCCAAATTACAGATTCATTTTGCAATCCTTCTTCTTAAGGAGAAAATGCAAATGACAATATCTTCTTACGCGGCTCATGCTTGAGCCCAAGCAGGCCAAGTGTTGTAACCATGCTCTGATACCAATTTGTCACACAACCACTACCATAATAAAAAAATTTGTTGCTTCCTGCAGAATCAGAGCCCCCAAAATATCTACGGAGGCCTAGCGTAAGCTAGTTCTCTCTCTCTCTTTGCTCCCATGTGATCATGGGTCATGATCACAGGTCAAATAACCATGGCGTCTCTCAGTAATTCGTGACTCAGTGCTACAGAAATGACGAATCTTTTGACTCTGCAATCGTTGAACCCCGACAAGGCTAGCGACTGGCCAATAGGGACAAATCCCAATAGGGTTAGCGAATGGCCAATAGGATGGGCCCTGTCACGCGATTGAGTGGAGTACAAGTGGCAATAGGGAAGCACGACACGGTGGGAGACGTGACAGGAGACGGGTCCCACTTCACACGCCACACCATTCCGGACCTCGCCCCCCCCCATTAAAGGCAGAATGGCAAGGGGGTTCTGGAATTCGCCTGAGCACCATTGATCAAGGCGAATTAATCTCGACCGTTCAAGAGTTGCACGTTTGATTCTGGACCCCCCCCCCCTCTTAAAGGGAGAATGGCAGGGGGGCTCCAGACTGAAGCCTCAGCCGTCGAACTGGACGGCTGGACTCTGGCCATCCAGATCTACTCGCTACTTACTCTAATGCGCATTCGTGCCCCAGCTTAAAGCCAACATCTCTTCCTCACACCTAATGGTCATATAGACCCTGAGATCCTCTGAAAGAATCTCGTCCATTCCTCAGGACTTATCATCACGAGAGTCCGAACTCTCGACCACAGGGCTCCAGAATTCTTGATCCCTGATTTCCCGATGTGGTTAATCTCTTGACACATAGCCTCCTTAAATCAGATGGTCCACGATCGCTTCAGGGTTTCCACCATGGAAAGTCTCGATCTCTCGTCATCAGGACTTCTGAATTCGTGATTCCCGATTTCCCAAAATGTGTAATCTCACGACACGTGGCCTCCTTAAATCGGATGGTCCACGACTGCTTCGAGGTTTCCACCATGGAATCCTGATCTGTCGTCACCAGGACTTTCGAATTTGCGATTCCCATTTTCCAGAAATGGGTAATCTCGCGACATGTGGCCTCCTTAGATCGGACGGTCCAGATCTACTTCGGGGTTTTCACCCCTATTCACTAGGGTTTGACCCTCGAGTATCTCCTGATAGATCCAACGGCTGTCGGGTTTTCCAGCCGAGATCTGACGGCTCAGACAGGTTCCTAACTTGTGCATTCTCCCACAACTCCCTGGACGTGGAAAAATCAATGGTCCAGATGTTCTCCTGGACCTTAGGGATATACGATCCCGATCTCTTCACTACCCATGAAGACACAGAAAGACAAAGTGGTAAGGCCTTAACATCCAACTTTCTCCTACCAATCTAATGGTCATGGGTGACCACAGATTTCCCGACGAGATTTTGTCCGTCGATTTGATACTTATCAGGGATTTCTTAAGGCCTTGCACCTTCACGTCCTTTCTCTAGGTTCTTGATGGGTGTTTGAGAAGGGTATCTCTATGGGGAAATTTACCCAGGGTACTATCTGAGGCGGATAAGGGTATCTCTCTCTCGAGAACCAGACATGAAGTATGAATTAGATCGGTATGCATATAAATAACAACTTATGAAATAAGAAGCCATACGTAATCTTTCCATTATAACATACAACTACCAGTACTGATCAAAATATCATACAAACATTCTTATACTGAAATTATTCAAAATTTCACAGTTTATGAGCATAATTGTTAGAATACATATATTTCAAGAAGCCAAAGGAAAAACACTTATCAGAAAGTAACATCAGGAATTATGTAACTGCTGAGAGGGGTGCTCATTTCCACCCAACCATAGGCTCAGCGACTCCCAGCGGATTTACCACTAGCCACCCCCGAGATGAGACCACGATGATGTGAGACTACATCTCTATTCTCCAGTGACCAGGAGTGAAGGTTACTTTCCTTCCTCTCTGTTATCACTCACTTTGCATATCGCCAGATTTCTCCCCTCACGTCCCCCTCCAAATCACTTCTTCCCCACGCCTTATCCTCTTGCGAGGTTGCGTGTGGCGTGATTTCCCTCGCGCTGGTCAAGTCTGACGACTCTACGGATGGGTGGTTCACCTCCCCATCCCTCATTAATTCCTAAGGATCCATCTACCTACCAGCCTACGAGGCATTTAATTCAGGGCCAGCGAGCTGCTTTTGGTTCTCCGGGCCAGTGGAGTCCAAATACGGTATTGATTGTCGGTGGAAGTTAACGCCACCTTTCTGTAGCCATCGTGGTCTCTTTTTCAACATATCCCCTCTCAGAAATCCTGCAATATAAATTCATAATATTATTCACATTCATCAACCTTTTCCACAAGGTCCATCACATCACATATTCACATTTCTGAGTTTGCCACAGTTCTTGGCCAGTCCAGTTATTTTTACAAACTGGGGGAAACAAGGTGTTACATACATGCTGGAGGTAGATGGTTGCGATGCCATGGTGAGCAAGGAAGAAAAAGTGGTGAGCTAGGATGAGGGCAAATTATGGCACAGGTGATTGGGCCATCTTCATCATGGAGCCTTGAAGATCATGCAACAAATATCTACTGGACTTCCAATGGGAATACTTGCTCATTTAGATCAGTGCAAGGGGTGCACCTAAGGGAAGTATGTAAAGTCCACTTTTCATGAAAAGGAGAATCGTGCTTCGGTAATCCTGGAGAGAGTTCACGCAGACGTATGTGGACCATTCTCGGTTTCTTCAATAGCAAAACATAGGTATTATGTTATTTTTGTTGATGAATTTTTTCGTAAATGTTGGATAGTCTTCATGCAGAAGAAGGATCAAACATTCTCAAAGTTCCGTGAGATTAAATCATTGGTGGAGAAAGAGTCAGGGAAGCAAGTGAAGGCTCTAAGGAGCGATAATGGTGAAGAATACATCTCTAATGAATTCAAATACCTCTGCAGCAGAGAAGGAATTCGAAGAGAACTCATAGCACCTCATAACCCACAGCAAAATGGGGTCGCGGAGAGGAAGAACAGAACGATCGTGGGTGCAGCACGAGCGATGTTGCATGATCAGGGCCTACCAATGCATTTGTGGGAAGAAGCATGCAATACTGCCGTTTATGCGCAGAATTGTTTTCCTCATAGAATACTTGGCATGAGTACACCTGATGAAGCCTTCACTGGTAAGAAACCTGATGTTTCTCATTTAAAATTTTTTGGCTCATCTGTTTTTGTGCATGTGAACAAAAATGTCAAGAAGAAGCTGGAACTGAGTGCTGAAGTTGGGATATTTGTGGGGTACACAGAAACACCCCATAATTATCGTGTGTATTTTCTGAACATTAAGATGACTATTATGCGTTGGGATATAAAATTTGATGAGGGGAAAGCCATGTGGTTGTCGCTTGAGAGGGAGCTAGACTTGCATGCAGAAGAGGAACTGTTGATTCCCAAAGATGAGTCTCAAGATGTGGATTAGCCACATGAGGAGGTTCATGGAGTGGAGGAAGCCACTCAAGAAGAGCCATCCATCAGAAATGACAGAAAGCGCACCATGGAAGCTGACAGATTGAGACTAGATGTTGCACAAAATGTAGGAGCCCCTATTTCACAGCGCAGACAGAGACAGTCTCCTAATTGATTTGATGGATACATGGCTATCATGAGAAAATGTATTGTGACTGAACCATCTTCCTTTCAGGAAGAAGCGCAGGATCCCACTTGGGTTGATGCTATGATAGAGGAGTATAGCTCCATTGTCAAAAACAGTGCATGGGATTGTCCCAAGACCGGTCGACAAATCAGTGGTGGAGGGTAATATTTTAATCATTTTTCTTTATGTTGATGATTTAATACTAACTGGTGATGAGCAACTGATACACTCATGCAAGGAGGACCTTGCAAAGGAGTTCAAGATGAAGGATTTGGGCCTCCTTCGTTATTTCCTTGGATTGGAAATATGGCAGCGAGATGGTGAACTTTTGTGTCTCAAGGCAAGTATGCAAGGGAGATACTGGGTAAGTTTCACATGGAGAGCTGCAAACCCATGGATACTCCTCCTCCAGGAAACTGGAGGAAAGAGGATGCTACTTTTGGAGAGGTAGTGGATGCTACTGTCTATCAACAGTTAGTAGGTTCGCTAATGTATTTAGTGAACAAGAGACTGGGAATTTGCTATGTGGTTAACCAGCTAAGTCAAGCGATGGGTAATCCTACCAAACTCTTTTGGAAGGTGGGTAAGCATGTCTTGAGATATCTTAAGGGAACATATGAGTATGGATTATGGTACAGACAGATGGATGAGGTGAAGTTGCATGGCTTCATGGATGCAGATTGGGCAGGAAGCCCAATGGACAAAAAGAGCACATCAGGGGGGATCTTTAGTATCGGATCTACAGTTGTTTCTTGGTACAGCAGGAAACAAAGATCTATGGCACTTAGTTCAACGGAAGCGGAATACATGGCAGTGAGTCAAGCTGCATGTAAAGCTATCTGGATGAGGAAGATCTTGGTTGGTTTGTTTGGTTGTCATTTAGATCCGACAGTGATTCATTGTGATAATCAGAGTTGCATTAAACTCTCGATTAATCATGTGTTTCATGATAGATCTAAGCATATAGATATCTGGTATCATCATCTCAGGGATTGTGTGTAGTGGAAGATCATGTTTCTTCAATACATTCCTACGGAAGATCAGGATGCAAACATTCTGATGAAAGCGCTCACCAGGAGAAAATTTGAATATCATAGAGATGGGATTGGGGTGAAGGATAATCCCTTTCTTGTTGAGAGGGAGTGTTGAAAAGTCAACAAGAAACATGTGTCTAATTTAATTTTCCCTTAAATAAATTAGACAATAAATATTAATCTATTATCTCATAATTACTTGAAATAATTAACTGAAATGGCAAATCAGTTAACTATGGGAAATTCGAGTTCAAAGGTTGGATGGTAAGACAAGGAGGTGACTTGAAGTTGTAATAGAGTTATAAGTGTAGTTATGAGAGTTGTGAAGTAGTTTAACTCAGTTAAGTGAGTAAGGCCAGTTGTACTAGTTGTAACTGAACTTACACTAGTGAGAGTTTAGTGAATTAATTATTAATTAATTCAAAATCAGTGAACTCACATGCAACTGAAGATTCACCACGGTTAATTACATGCATGTTAGATCTAGTGGAGACTTAGTTGAGATAATAAGTGAAAGGGACAGTTTGGCTATCAGTTGTGATTTGAGTGAAGTGCACTCATGCAGTCACACATGCAGTGGATATTCTCATGAGCATGTGAAAACTAGGCAATTTGAATTCATTGTGAGAATTCTATTTGCAGGGATTGTACAGAGGAGGCAGGCTATCTGGAGACAGAGAATTGGCACATGTATTTGCTGAGTTTTTGTATGACAGTGTGAGACGATTGTATTGTACTGAGAGATCTTGGATTAGACTTTTGTATGAGATTGTTTCATGATCCATGATATACATAATATATGATAGTGGGGTTTTTAGCTTTACGCTTTCTCGAAAAAACTTTTGTGTTATGTGTTCTTGATATTTCACTTCGTGATCGTGGTTTAATTTCTGCAAGATTATTAGTAGAAGCGATTATGTATTTAACAATGGCATATAATTGTTAGATCAGGATAATCGCAGGAAATACTTAATTTGTATTGAAATTTCTACAGTAGTTGGGATCTCTTCTTTTCAAAAAGAACACATCTTGACAATAGTCAAGAACTTATCTACCTCTCCGTAAATATTAGAAGAATCAAGGTCCTATGAGCTACAAAATKATTTTCCTTGCCAAAYTGTGAAGGAAGCTAAGAACTTATGGACTACATCCGGTGGAGATCCATCACTAAGACCTGAGATTGAGGAGTTCTCAACATCCATCTCAGTAGATCCTTTATGTACTTAAAAAATCAATCATCGAGAAGAAGAGGATCTGCATATCATGATGAAGGAGAGCACATAAATTATTGTTGATAAACATCAAGATTACATTGAAAGTTGGTTTCAAGAGGTCATCGGGCCACAATAATATTCTCTTCTTCAACACCTTCTCATGCCAAAACAAGTAGGTTGGTTGGTTCTTCATATCCAGGTAATCACTACGGTAACTTTTTCATATGTGGATATGAGTATGTTTCTTATCTTGCTTCGCACATGGTTATATTGGAAAAGTTCTTACACTTGAATAAATATTTTCCTTTCTTTTTAGGTAGGGTAGGATAATAAATAAAAGTTGCATGTTGTTAGTTTAGCTTAAAATCTAATGCAACCGCATTTTACATTTTATTTTTAATAAAAGAACTATGAGATACATGTTCCTATGACTTGATCTCATTGATCTCATCAATTTTTAATTTTTTAGAGTGTGGTTTTTGCAAACATTTTTAGAGATCTCTACAAGTATTTATATCACCAAGAGTAGAAAATTTCAAGGAGACAAAAAGGAAGTATTTTCCTTCGAAAATATTTCTATATTTTAGCCTTGTTGTCTGCTAAGCATCAATTGAATAATGACTTGTTGTAATTAGCCATATTTTTGCAAATATTTCCATCTTCTTTTTCTCAAGGCATCTTTAATGGCAATTGCTCTTAACCTCCACCACTAGAGGATATAAGGAAGTGATACCTTGTCTATCAAACTTAGAGTTTACTCATACAATTTCCCCAAGAAATTTGACTAAGTAAGTAAAGTATCTTTATTAAAGAGTAACAAGGAGGTCTAATTAGTGGTTAGCCATGGAAACATCACAATAACTTAAAAAAAAAAGAAAATGAGTTGAACCTAAAGATACCTTTCTTTTCTTTCCCAATGGTACCATCCACTACACACTAAAAATGCTTGATTATACCATATCTTTAGATAGGCTACATCCGCTTAAGTACCCCTTACATCAGGAAAATATCTAAGGAATACATAAACGAGAGTCATCCTCTAACATAAATACCATCCCAATCTTGTATAAACTTTTCAGAGTTGTCTCCCCATCTTCTTTCCAAAAAGAAATCTTTATATTAAAATATTAAAATATGGTGGACTAGTCTTTGAGGGTGTAAGAGGTTAACCAGTCAGGATACTGAATAGGTTTGTTGGTAGTGGGTATCGGCCTGTGGTATGACTAGGTAAACCCGTCGGAGTACTGAAAAGGCTTGCTGGCGGCGAAGCATTCTACCTAGAAAGGATGATAATCTGATAAAAAATAATAAATAAAATGCCTAAATCTTAAACTTGTCCTGATTTATGACATTACTTGTAGACAAAGTTGAAAAGAAGTACGTATGGTTAAGCTAAGGTCAATGAACTCCATAACTCTGCCATTGGGAACTAACTTTAAGACTATCTTAAGACTCTCTCACCTACCTCTTCTTAACTATATGTAGGATGTTCTATCCTATAGGTGGGGCCATATTCTAACCATCTCATCAGATTGATGTGTGAAATTTATCTCTACACTTAACAAGCTATAAATCTTAGGCTATTGGGAGAATTGACTAGTTCCCTATATTTTTTATTGTGAGGTGTCATAATACTTAGGCAGGTGGAGGGGTTTCATGAGCTGACAAATGACAAAAACTTCCTATCTATAATCCATGAGAAGAAGAAGTAGAATCTTTGTAAAAATTATGTATATTTTTTTCATGATATGGGATATTATATCAACAGTTTTTGTTTTATTGAAATGCTAAATTAGATACCAATGACATCATTGTGTGTTATAAGCCTATTGTGAATTTTATTTATTTATTTTATGTTTATGTAATGGAATACTTATTAACTGGTTCTTTGTGACAATTATATATCAATAACACATTGTTAAACTCACTACAGATCTGTGTTACACACCTATGAACAGAGGAACACGGATAAGTTTCTCTGTATTAGGCTAGGTATTTATCTTAGTGTGGTTTTGAATTGGAGTTTTCTAGATGAGATTCTAGGTATAGGGATCTAGGCCAGGGTTTCCAAATCATATGAATTATGCTTATAATCTTATGAAACAATCATAGGAAAGCATGGAAATGGCAGCAAATTGTAGCAGAAGAGCAACAACTTTGGAGGATGATTTGGAGGCCTTCCTCGATGATTTTTAATGAAAAATTATGAATGGAAACATAAAAATGTTCTATACACCCTAGAGTCACTAATTCAATAAAAAAACTTACATCTAACCCCTTCAAAATTGATTTGAAAACAAACTGTCCAAAAGCGCAACGATTGTGACAAAAGTGAAGCGAAAACATAGGGGTCAAAGATGGAGCAATAACTCTTTAAAAATAACACATTTTACAAAATGGGAAGAGGTTTTTTTATATAAGTTTGTTTTTAAGACAAACCTCTCTTAGGTTTTATAAATTCATTCCCATGTTCTTGGAATATGTGCCACAAAAGAATGACTAAAAAAGGTAATTAAATTGGAGAATTTGATTTTCTAAAATAGGCCTCCACGAAAGTTGAATATCTCCCACTATATGATACCTGTGTAAATAATTAAGGAGTTTGTTATTATTTGGTATTTACTTAGAAAAAACCTCCTTTGGTTTTCCAAAATTCATCTTTATTTGGTTAAAAACCTCTGTTGAAAATTATGGCTAAAATAGGTAATTAAATTGGAGAATTTGATTTTCTGAAATAAGCCTCCAAGAAAGTTGAATATATCCCACTACATGATACCTGTGTAAATAATGAATTAGTTTATTATTATTTGGTATTTCCTTAGAAAAAACCTCCTTTGGTTTTCCAAAATTCATCTTTATTTGGTCAAAACCCTCTTTTGAAAATTATGACCAAAAACACGCAATTAAATTGGAGAATTTGATTTTTTGAAATAGGTCTCCAAGAAAGTTCAATATCTCCAAATATATGATACCTGCGTAAAAAATGAAGGAGGTTATTGTGATTTGATATGTCATTATAAAAAAACTCCTTTGGTTTTCAAAATTCATCTTTATTTGGTCAAAAATCTATTTTGAAAATGATGACCAAAAACAAAGTCAAAAGCGTAGCGTGGTCTCGTAGAGCACTTTTGAGTGACTTTTCCTGATCCATTTTCTGATGTAGTAGTGCCTGGACATGTGTCTCTAAATCTTGATGTTCATGTTGGCCTTTTTTAGGATCATCTCCAGGTGTTCATTGACTCTGCCAAGACAATACTCTCTGTCCTTTTCAAATTCTACTGCAATGGTGCATTCAATGTCTTGTTGACATAGTGAAGGTAGATACTATGTTTTCAAAGCTTTCCATTTTCTTCTATTAGCTCATTTCCAATTTAATAAGCCCCTAAATTTTCCTTTCTACTTCTTGAAAAGTCTAGATAAAATGTCCTCCCAAAGTACGAAAGAATGTGGCCAATCCTCATAATAGTCTATTCCACCCTGACCTCATCAAATTGCTTGTCATAACTGAGTTGAAAAAGACAGGGGAAGACATGGGATGAATTCCTCTATTAATTCTCAAACCCCTATCTCACAGTCAAGACCAACAAGAAATCACTTGATTTAGGGACTGTTACTCCATCCAAGCCTCATTCTCCAAAGACTCCAAACCCTCCCACTCAAACTATCTCTTTGTCTGAACAAAAGACCAAGAAACTTGTCGATTCCCCTGTAGCCTCATCAGGAAAGAAAACTAAAAATCCTATTGATAATTATTTGATGCCCTCAACACCTATTGATCCTCAACCCAAGAAGTTACAAGAAGCAATTCAACAATATTTCCCTTTAGTCCCTACGAATAGAAGTGGATCCAATCGGTTCAAAGGGGGATGTTTTCGAAAAAGTACTTGAAGTGCAAGTGGAAAGCCTAATGTAAAACCCCCAAGCACTTCAGATACTATCCAAGTATATTTCGATCATGAAAGCCCCCATAAAATACTCAGGGAAGTTTCTGCAGAGGAGTTGGAGCTCAATAGAGAAGTAAAATCTGAACCTATTCCCTCTCACAAGCACTCTGTTACTCCTACCTCACAGATGACTACATCATCTTCCAAAGTTAATAGACCCTATACATCCATCAAGAGATCCAAGCCCTCCTATGAAACATTTGATCATACTCCAGCTATTGAAAAAATGCAACAAGAAAATGCTCATTTGTTTCAACAGTTAGAAGAGCGAAAGACCATGGATAGGCATCTCCACCATGATAATGTAGTATTACAAGCAAAAGTGAATTCCCTCCAATGATTGGTTGATCAAATGACCAATAACAATCATAGCCTCCATGCACAATTGAAACATCACAAGAGGGCCAAGACAAAGTCTTCAAGGAAAGAAGCTTCTAAAGCTAATCCATCCCCTTCTCAACAAGTCTAGTCATATTGGGTAATTCATTTTTGTTTGCAGCGGGACCTGCAAATCCTTAGGCGTGGGAGTAATGTTGGGTTCATGATTTGGTTGTTTTATGATGATGATTGAATCCTTTTTGTACCAGTATTATATGTGTTATTAACCATTTTGAAAAAGTTTTCGAAGGATTTTGTATCAATTCATCATGGCTTTATAACATGTATGTGTAATTGATGTTTTGCAATGGTTTTGAGTTAGATTCAGTTCGAATTAATGTTTGTAAGGATCTAATGCATGATATGTGTGTCATAGGGAGAATTCACAATGCAATTTTCCATTCGGTACGCAATCTGACACTCCATCTGGCATACGATCCAGCACTCGGAGAGCAAAAGAGTTAGCAGTTGTTGCATTGGTGGCATGTGATGGGCGAATCGACAACCTGGGTTTTGTGCCCCCTCATGGCCTCCAACTACTGAGCTCTTGACATCTCAGATTAGGCAGTTATGCTAATCACTGAGTTGCTCATTCAGTTTCTAGAAGCCAAAGCTGTTAGCAGCTCATTTAATGAATTTGTTATTTTTAGAGGAGGTCGACCCTTCCAGTGGTCGACCTCTCGAGCTATAATTCACCTATAAATACCACTAGTAGACGCAAGACCACACACAAGAATTTTAAGAAGACATTTCATTGTGTAATTGAGACATCTCTACAAATTTATGTTCAGAATGTGTTTTTTTAAGTTAATGAAAGAATTGTGTTGATCTGAGCTTGTGATTTGTTGTTGAGGAGTAGCCACAACTTGTTGGGGGGGGGCACCAGTGGTCTAGGTGAATACTTAGATAGATAGATTGTGTGTTTTTATAATTCATTTCATTTCGTTGTTATATGTATTTTGTAGTTTTAAATATTGTGTTTGTTGTTTATAATTTAATTGTCTAATTCCTTTCCTCTTTTGCAGGCTGCTTATAGGAACTGGTTATTTGTTATGCTATGTTTCTTATTTCCTAACAATTGTCCTGCAGGTTACTAACTTAAATGGTGTATTGAAGTTTTAAATTAGCTTCTGCAAATTAAAACAGAGTAGCATTTAAAACAGAGGATTAGTTTAGATAGAGTTTATTTTGCAAGCTTTGATGGATAAGTAATTGTGAGTTTTAATAGTTGTAATTAAGCTAGATTTTATTCTTAGTTCAAGTTATGTTTTCATGAATTTAATTGGTTTAGTAATCTTGTATTAGTATGCTAGGATAAAAGTGGATTTTTGGGATTAAAGTTGTACAAGTATTCTAGTTTGAAATCTAAGTTTTAATTATATGATTAGTTCAGTTATGGATTTGAATTGTAATTTTTAATTGGAAGAGTGAATTCAAATTAAGATTGTCAATTATGAGTTTATGAGTTTATAGCTTTGCTTGAATTAGTTTTGAGTTTGTAGATTTCGATACAGAGTATTTTCAATGTTATTTTGAATTAGAATTTCTAATTAGTGTTAGTTATGGGTTTGAATTAATGTTTATGCTTTGTATGATAGAAATAGTTGTGAGTTTCTTTAAGAATAGAGTTCACTTGTCGAGATAGTTTTGATAGAGTAATTGCTTACATTCTTGTTCATTCATAGATAGATAGATTAGTTCCTTACTTGCTTATCTACTTCTTGTTTTCTTATTTAAAAAGAGATTGAATAGATAGCTTTGAAATAGATTTCTTGTCGTTTGATTATTTAGAGATAGTTCATAGCCCTAGCTTGTTTAAGGTTACTTAGGCCATATAGAGTTCATAATTCTAGAATTGTTTAAAGCTCTTCATTATTTGAGTTTATTGGCATTATATTAGATTAGGTTAGGCTAGGTTATATTAGAGCTCTAGACTTGCATATACAGTGCTGGCACCTCGAAGCTTATGAGCCCCGGGTTGACAATTTAATGTCGAATTACATAGCATATATTTTACTCACCAGCCTCGAAGGATCGACATATGTTGACCTTGTGCGAGGTCATGTTGACTGGTTCCATAGTCAGTAACGTGCATATAAATTACCACCCACTGCTACCACACTCTACAAGTTATTGTCCCAAGAATCCCATATGTGACTCATCACTCCCTCTTACAAGGAACGTCCTTCTGGACCACGCCAAGCTTGTCCCTGGAGTATCTATGAGCCATAATCTATTCCTCGTAATCTATTCCTTCTTTCTTGAAGAATCCACGAACCATGAAGCTTGCCTTGTATTTTTCGATACTACCATATGTTGAGTGTTTTTTCTTGTAAATCCATTTGGAACTCACAACTTATTTCTCCTTTGGTCTTATAACCACATCCCAAACATCATTCTTAATGGTGGAATGGTATTCTTCAATCATGGAATCATTCCATACTTTATTTTTTGCAACCTCTTCATAACAAGTAGGCTCAACATCAATGATATCACATAACAATGCCACATAAATGGAATATGGTCAAGGTTTCTTACTTTCTCTGAAAGATCCATCTGGAGCACTATACTTCTCGACATCCTGAATAATTTCATGAGCCCAAGTTGGTATTCTTTTCTTTGTATTTGAGTCTATAGGTCTTTTTGGTTCTACCCTGTCATAGTCCTCTGGACCATGCTCCTCTGGCACAACATCATTACCAACATATGAGTCTGCAACTCTAGGAGCTACAAGTTCCTCATCATGGATATCATTTGTAAGATGTTGCATTGATCTATTGAAGGTTGCATCCTCATCGAAGGTAACATCTTTGTTAATCTTGATCTATCTATAACCAGGGATGCATAATCTATATGCCTTTGATGTTTCACTATATCCAAAAAATACACCCTTCTTGCCTGAAGGATCCAACTTTGATCTCTTATCCTTTGGAACATGCACATACATTGGACAACCAAATATATGCAGGTGGTTTACCTTTGGCTTTTCTCCTTTAAACATTTTTTTCGATTTCTTGTTCCCAAGAGCACGATGAGGACTTCTTTTCTGCACATAAACAACAGTCCTAGTTGCTTCTACCCATAGGTGCATAGGAAAGTCTTTATCATGAATCATGGCCTTTACTTCCTCCATTATTGTATGGTTCTTTCTTTATCCTACACCATTCTTTTGAGGATTGTAGGGAGTAGAGAGATCCCTCTTAATCCCAAATTCTCTACAGAATGTGTTGAAGTCATCTAAGGTGAACTCTCCTTCATTATCTAACCTCAAAATATTTTTCTTCCTCTCAGAAAGATTTTCAACAAGAGCTTTGAATTCTTTGAATTTGCTAAATACTTCACCTTTTGATTTCAATAAATAAATCCAAGTCTTACGTGAGAGATCATCAATAAATGAAATATAATATATATACATGTTAAGTGAAGTGGTTGACATCATTCCACACACGTATGAATGTATGATGTCCAAAACTCCTTTGGCTTTGTTGTCACTGCTTGGAAATGGATTCTTCATGTCATTTCCTTCTGCACATCCTTTGCATGTTCCTCCATGATCCACCTAAATCTCTGACAAACCTGTTACCATCTTTCTTACGATTGGTAATGCTTTGTAGTGTAAGTGAACGAACCTTCTATGACATAGCTCAGTTGGATTTACTGTGTTGTGTATTGATGTTGAATATAAGTGTCCCTTTAACTTGTATAGACCTTCGTCTTGGACACTAATCACAATAACATCATCAAGATTCTTCCCTCTTGGCCACATGCGAACTTCACCATCAATAAAAGTGACTTTGAGTCCTTTCTCTTCCAATGCTAAGATGGAAAGGAGACTTTTATTCAAACTGGGTACATACAATACATCCTTTATCTTCAAGGGTTTTCCAGAATCTAACTTCTAGGAGTTTCTCCTACTCCTTTGATGGGATATTGATAGTCATCACTGAGATTCACCTTATGAGGTGAATATTTCTGAACCAGGTCTGAGAGAGAATCATTGTAACTGATCATGTTCTTAGAAGCACCACTATCAATAATCCATGTGTCAATTCCATGCATGAATGTTCCTATAAGAGATTATATCAATACATGTTCTTCAATTGAATCATAATCTATTGTTCTTTTCTAAGCAGGTTCATCATCTTCTACAACATGAGCACATTGTCTCTTATTTTGTCCTTTTCTGGCCTGCTCTTTCTTGAGAGGACAATTTCTTGCAATGTATCCCATCTTCTGGCAGCTGTAGCATTTCTAGATTGAGTAATCCTTTTAATAATTTTGTGACTTTTGAAACTTCTTTGGGGGATGATCCTCTTTCATGATCTTTCCTTTTCTTGCATGTATTGCTAGAGCTTGATCATCATTTCCCAATTTCTCTTGTCTTGTTTCGAGTCTAGCTTATTCCCGAGTGAAATATTCCCAAAGCCTATTGAACCTTGTTAACTTTCTTGTAGATCAGATTCCTTGAATAAATGATTCCCAAGATTTTTGGAGACCATTCAATGTAGTCATTACTAGCTCCGCTTCTTCAACTGTGTCTCCAATAGCTTCAATTTGTTCTTTTATTTGATATACCCTTGTGAAGTAAGAATGAATGGTTTCTGAATTCTACATATTTACATTCTTGAGTTGAGTCCTCAAGGTCATCTTCCAGTTGATATTGTTTCCTTAATACAATCAGGATAAGGCATCAAAAATTTGTTACGGGGTCTTTAATGATGAGACATGTGGGATCAAGTGATCCTTGATATAATATCCAATGATCCTATTTTCCTTAACCAAATTATTATTGTGCTTTGCCTTAGCTTCATATCCCTCCAGCTCTACAACTTCTTATTCAATAAAACCTTCTAGATCATTTTCCTCTAGAATGAGCATCACTTTGTACTTCCATGCTCAGAAGTTTTCAACAACCTCAAGCTTTTCATCAAGCTTAGTACTAATAGTTATTTTTCCCCGGGCACTGGAAATATGACGAAAAAATTAATATTTTGCAGAAATGGATTTTGAACTTACTAGTGGATGCACTATGCCAAGACGACCTCCTTTCTCCAAGAATAAACTTCAACTCAACCTTTAAATGGCAGACGCCTTGACCTAGGGTTTTATGGGAAAACCTTAATTTCTTAGCTTCATAAATTTGCAGATCTAATCCAAGGAAAAGATGCACCCTACTTAGGAGACCTTCTTGGTGAGTTCAGTAAATGCGTGATAAGCTTGAAAATGGGGGAAATTGAGGATCTTATTTCTAGCAGTTAGTTTTTTACGAAGGAAACTAGCTCTGATACCATGTTAAATTTTTTGTATGCTCGTTTAACCATAGGCATCCACATATGCCACCCCCGAGCACAATAACCTTTTCTTCGATAGAATGATTATGGAAAGTACACACTAGAACCAATAGATAAACCCTAACCAAAAACACCATTGTTGCAACAACAACACAATATTAATAAATCATACATTTACCAAGAGAAGCACACAAGAAGAAGATACCAAAAATACTTGCACCCTAGCTTCCACTACTGCTCCTTAGACTTGCGCCCTAACTGCTACCACAATTCCTCCTTAGACTTGCACATTGTTTTCTGAGTGACTGAGTGTGTCCAAATGATCTAGGAACCTCCTTATTTATACTAGCCTGTCCAAGTGACTTTTCCGGGTGGGGCTGACTTCTCTTTCTAGGGCCTTCTATTTCTTTATTATTATTCTCCTTGATCTGAATTCTCTTCTAGGGTTTTCAAAAATTTGTTTAATGGTTCTCTTACTTATAGAATATTCTATTCTAAGTACAAAGATTACACTTAGAGGTTAATTCCTCGCGCAGCTACGAAAACATCAACATGTCATCCCATACTAGCCCTTCAACATTGAATTAATGGAGCAGGATCATGCATTTGAGGCCTAACATACTCAACACTCTAATCTAATCCAATGGTTTCAATTGAGGGAGGATTTTGGATTCTACAATGAATTTTCCCTACATTTTTACATGCATATGCACTTTCCATTTTCAACAACTTGTTAAATTTTATCTCTGCAACTCCTCTTTCGAAGTCAAGCTTTATATGAGATGCTTCATTTTTATGGTTTTGATTAGCCATTACCTAGTTCAATTTATTTAAGGGAATTATAGCTTGGTTTATCTTCTCAATATTGGCTATAATCCTTTAATTTTGAGTGTTATTCTATGCGGTGAGAGCCAAGCTTGGTGGCATACACTAAGATCTTGCACACCATATTTAGGGAAGCAATTGCTTGGAAACATTGTGGGTTTCAACCTAGGAATGGATGGAACATAAGAAACCTGATCACCATAGTTGTGATGGGATGAAGGTAGGCCTCAAACCATTAATTTCCTTCATTTTTTATGTCTTGCATTCCTAAGTTAAGTTTTTAATAGGTGTTATGTGTGCCTTATAATCCCCCAAATCACGGCTTGTTCTCTCCTTGTCATTACAACCCATTATCTCTAGTTTTAGTGTTGTACGTTGAAATCGACCCTACATGCAAAGGTCAAACTATGTTCGACCTATTGCATGGATTTTAGATTGAAGTATTCGGTTTATATATATTTTGATGGTACTATAATTACTATAGTTCATCATGAAGCTTTAAGATTGGGTCTCAACCATGTTTTTTGTATACGCATGATTCTCAATCATTTGGTTTCAAGCTCCAACCTTAGTCAAAGCTTAGGTTTTATATTGTGGCTTAAGGGAAACAAATATGCCCAAATCCCTTTCTTTTAATTTACCTCCTTAGCATTTAATTTAGCAAGACCCAAGACCTGACCCTGTTAGTAATAGTTTCATGTGATTTGGGTAATGTCTTGGTTATGATAACTTGATAATAAAATACCTAGCACTTCATGGTATGCATGTGATTCTTGTTAGTTTTCATGAGTATTCTATCATGGCGGACTTCACCCTTGATGGTGTTAAGTGTAGGTCATGATAGGTTCAATGGTAGATAGTCTTATTGTTTAAATAGAGTGGAGAGTTTAATTGATAAGGGATATATGTTTATGTGGTATTGTTGTCGAGTATGCACAAAAAACCCTAGCTCTATCAATTTGATATTGTTATTGATTTTTTGAACAAATCCTTGTCTCAGTTAGTGGATAACATAAGGGTGTTATTTTTCTTCTAGCATGAGACTAAAGTAAATAATATTGAAGCATGCAAAATGTTGGTGGGATTTTGTCACAAGAGTGAGAAAAAATTCTTACTTGATGGTTTTGAATCAAGCAATGAAAAAAAGATAAATAAAACTAGAATTACAAACCCTAGTAATGTCCATGCAAATTAAACCCTAATTCATGTGAAATATAAAATCTAGATATCCAAAAGAAACATCATTCAACATGAATAAGGAGATAAAGAAAATGAATATTTTATTAATCCAATGGATGGGAAAAGTATAAACAAGCCCTGGTAGAGAGGCTTAATGAAGGAAAATGGGCTCCATATCCCATCCTTGAGATGGATCCTTTGATTCCTTGATGTGCTCCAACTCCAACATTGGGTAGAAAAGAAGGTAAGAAACTATAATGATGAATCAAGAGAATAGGGCTCTTGAGATTGTATTCTCTTGATTTTGGTGGTATTCTAGTAGGATAACCTTACTTGCATGGAATATGATATGAATGGGTGACTGGTGGGCCTCAGAATAGAAACAATAATGTTACCTCTTCCTTATCTTGCTACTTTACTTTTAAACCTAGGGCTCATACAAACTTTATAGGTGTTGTGCAAAGTATATGTAGAGTGCACTGACAACAACCTAGGTCTGAAATTGGTCGAGGGGACTAATCACATGCACAAAATCTAATTACAACATGTGCAGAAAATCTGAACTAATTGCATGAATATAAATTAATCTAATTGTATGAATGGAATCACACCAAATTGAAAAGAAACTAATCTATATGTAGGAAAGAAGAACTAATATGATTGCATGAAAAACGCACTGAGTTGTAAGGAGAAACTAAACTCGATTGCAAGAATAGAAATTAATCTATTGCATGAAAGGAAATGAACCTATTGCATGAAAAAAATGAATCTAATTGAATCTAACCCTTGATCCAATACCATGCTATGTTGTTAACTTATTAACAAATGTTAACATCATAAAAATATATGTAAGAAATGCAAGAAAATTCAACTAAAAATGTACTGCAGGAACTGTAATAGTTCTACAGGAATTGTAACAATCCTAAAGGAAA
>JASDQU010736941.1:336875-351866 GCA_032191745.1 Picea mariana | reverse complement strand
CTGTGTTCAATCCCCCACTTGAACCTCTAAGGACACCAATCCTCCCTAACACCTCCCTGGTTTCTGAATATGAAATACTAAATCCTATTACAGTGATATAGTGTTCAATAATAGCTTACCAGTCTCATCACTATTCTGCAGATTTTGCTACTCAGACTTCCTTCCTGTTTTCCAGCATGCATCTGCTGCCCATTCTGTTCTTCTGCTTTTATGCTCTGTGTGCCATGTTCATTTTCTTCATAGTTCTTCTTTTGTTCTTTTCAGCTGCTACACTCTGATCCTTCTTCATACATGAATCACCTTCAACAACATCCACAACACTCCCCGCAACAACAACAACCCCATATCTTTTTTGTACTGTGTATTTATAGCTTCTGTACACCTTGTGAATGCAATGCATGCAATCCATCTGCATACTCACACTGCGTCGATATCCTCCACAACTCGAGTGCTCTATTTGATCATCATCATGACTCTTCAGCTTCTCTGGCTGTTTTTTTTCACTCGTTCAGCATCATTGTATGTTATGCTGAGATTCCTCAATCTCTCTGGCAGTTGAGACTCTTCGTCTTCTCTGTGACAGTCGAGCTCACCTTCTCTGTTCCAGTTACAAGCTTCAATACTCATCCAGCTCTCAATCACCTCCATGAGCTTCTTCATCCCTCTTGAAGATTACCATAGACTCTTCATCTCCTCTGTCAATCACCCCAAAGTGTCTTCGAGTCCTCTGGCAGAAACCATGAGTGGTTTCTGGAAGTTGCACTGTGACGTGCAATAGTAGCCCTCCGATCTCTTTCAGTTTTAGCTGCACCATTGGATTAGCTGTGATTTATGCATTTCACACTTTCGCAATTCGGAGATTCTGTGATGAGGCATCTTGACTCTTCATGTTGCGAGCTCCGAAAAGGAGCTCGGTTGCTCTAGTTTCCTCCCTTACATGACCACAGGAGGCGACCACTGGTTATAGCGATATTTCACCTTTTCGGTATTTCAGCATTCATATGATCCCATGTTTTGACACTCCCAAACGCGATCCCCAAAATTCCAAGGTGGAGCTTATCTGCACTAGGTACTTCCTCCATGTGACCACACGCAGTGACCACAGGCTGTGCTATAAGGCGCTGCAAACTTATGGTCTTCATCGACCCTGATCGAAGGTCCACAATCTCAATGAATAAATGGTCCAGATATTTTCGCGATCTTGCATCTCACAGTTCCTTACATGTGGGTTCTTGTCACTCCAAGTCGCGATACGTGAAGCTCCGAGATGGAGCTTAGATCAACGATCCATGATTTCGATGAATCTACGGTCCAGATCTCATCGTGAATTTGCATCTCGCAATTCCTTCGATGGAGGTCCTTGTCACTCCAAGTTGCGATAGGTGAAACTCCGAAATGAAGTCTCGGAGCAACAGTCCCGATCAACACTTGATTTGATGGTCATCGGGAATTGTAAATGGGATCCAACGATAAAAAATGCTACTTCTCCTCCCGAGCTTACTTTCTTCCGCTTACTCTGATCTTGCCACCGCTGACCTTTGTCATCGCTGATCTTTGCCATCGTTGATCTTTGTCATCACTGATCTTTTCCATCGTTGTTCTTGCCATCAATGACAAGCTTACTCCCAACTGTAAACCTTCCAACACATATCGATGGGAAAGATGAAGTGGTGAACAAAATTCTTGGAAATTTGTTGAGGATTTTTAGTGGTGAAAATCCCAGACAATGGGATATGGTCTTGGCACAGGTTGAATTTTCCTATAATGATTCGATGAATAGATCAATCGCAAGGATTACTTTCCATATTTTTTATGGAAACTCATGAAAAGGAATTGTATACTTCATAAAGTTTCTAGATTTGAAAGAAAGGAAGAGTGTTGATGCAGGTGATTTTGGAGATCATCTTCAAGAATTACATGAACACGTGAAAAGGAGGCTACAACAGAGTAATTCCGATTACAAAAGGAGGGAATATATGTATAAAATAATGAATATTTTTTATGAAGGTGAACTGGTAATGGCATATTTACAAAAGAAAATATTCCCCAGCAGTACCTATAGTAAACCAAAGTACAAAAAGATAGGCTCATGCTGAATTTTGAGGAAAATTTCTGAAAATGGATATAAGTTAGAATTACTAGAGCAATTGGATATCTCTTCGATATTTAATGTTGCATACTTATATGAGTTTGATAAAGGATAAGAGAGTGATGTTATAGGTACGTTAGATGAATGGAAGTGATAACTACTAGTCAAACCAGTGGAAGAAATGGAATAAATTTTGGGCACAAGGGTTGGTAAGGAAACACGCCGAAAAAAATATTTGGAATATTTAATTAAATGGAAAAACAAGGGATTAGAAGATGCATATGGGTGTCTGATCAGGAGCTAGTACACCATCGAAGTTATTCAACCTTTGAACTAGTGATCTAGATTATTTTGAGAACAACATGAACACAAACATATAACCTATATATAACAAGGAAATACACATAGATAGTGCAAAGAACACAAAGATATAGTGAAAACTAACTTCTATTAATGAACAAGAGAGAAAAAAACTGTAGAACACAAATTGGCAGAATGGGGTAGCCTATCTATGAAAAGAAAGAGATATTGTCTACACTTCATTCACAACAAGCTTTACATCACACTCCATTGCATGCTTAAAGGGCCTCCTTCACCTCAATTATATATGAGAGAGTGAGAGGATAACAATTCCCATGATGCACGTGGGATAAATTGGACTATGTTTATAAAATTCCATAGGCATGTAAAACACTAGGACTTCTCGTGTGGTCACCCATCCTAATACTAATCTATCCTGAGTGTGCTTAGCTGTAAATTCCTAATGGGATCTAGTGCATTAACATTATGTTGTAGGAATGTACATAATACCACTAGGAAATCATTACATGATGTTTGTAATTAACAAATGAATATGACATTACATTCCACTCCCCACCAAAAGGGTGAATATCATGGTTTATAAAAACCAGAGGCTCAAAAATGGAGATTTAGTGGAAAAGGTGGATGGCCACCGAGATCCATATGGATCATTCCTTCCCCCTTAGGAAGCAATTGTCCCCATTGTATCAAGTTCCATTGATATCTAAGGCTTGGTTTGCTACTTGCCTTACTGAAGAAGTTGTCCTGCTTAGCTTGTTGAAGGATATCATGAGCCTATTGTTGGAAGGGTTGGATCCATCCAACCAATATAGCTACATGATATACTTGAGTGTGGGAGGACTCTATCAGTGAAGATGCAACATGAATATTATGAAGGGTTCTGTTATAACCTTTCTTGACTGGGCAGTGGGGAGGCACCCCCATAGGTGCAACAAGAACATCTTGGTACTCTTCTACAATATTTTCGATGTGATTCTGTTGGATAGAAAGGTCTTGGGCTGAGGCTGTAGTGGTTGTGGTTTCCTTCTGTTCAAATTCTTCTTCTTGGATTGCGAAGAGGCTAAACTTTGCAGTATGAGAGATTACTTTGTGTCATTGTTTTGGTGGGACAATAGTCGTAACTACCAATGGTATCCTATATAGAGGACCCCCCAGAATAACAATGAATCTATGGGGTCGAGAATCATAAACAACATGATGCCTCCACATATATGGTTTCCCTAATAGAACATCACAAAATTCCAGTGATCCAAATTTTAGGGGGTATATGGTCTAAATTAGGATGCAAAAGTCATAAAGCTATAAATATAATAGATTGTCCATGTGGATGAAGCAGATTTCCACTTCCTCATTAAGTAATTGGGATAACAGGTTTCCCATATGGGTCAAAGAGAGTCCCACCTCTCCATTATTGTATTGTGTTTTATTTTCCACTACTTAGTTAGTTGGGTAGTTAGATATATTGTTATAATAATAGAGACTCGTTTAATGATCTCTTCACATTATTGTATAGGGTTTTATTTTCCACTACTTAGTTAGTTGGGTAGTTACATCGATTATACTAATAATAGAGACTCATTTAATGATATCTTTTTGACTTTGTCCAATGAACCATTTTGTAATGCTATATAAAGGCCTAGAAATCCTTCTCATAATATCAAGTTACTCATTTTGGCTTCTCTCATATTTTCTATTTTTCATTGTGAGATCAATTAGCTTTGAGTGATTTACTAGTAATTAGTTTTAGAGGTGAGGCTCCTCTTTGAGCCTCACCTCCCGAGTACTTCATTTACATGTTTTTTTCCATGCTTCTTTGGAATTTCTAAGATCCTCCTCTCTCGAAATTCAAGACATCCAGATCTCATCCCTCATTATCTGGATCAGTGGTATCAAATCAGGTACACTCTCCATCGGAATAAGGGTTTGAAGCATGCTGTGGGTTCAAACATTGGCAGAAATCACCAAAGTCCTTTTGGTACTATCGGAATCCATTTTCCAGGCCATACACTATAATCATCATAGTTGTTCCACAAGAACTACAAGGTATTTTTACCCTTATATCTTCGTTCACCATTACAAGGAGAACCATACATGGATTCACTACATCCATACATGGATTCACTACATCTATACAGGGATCCACTACATCCATTGGTATAAAACATTTTCAAAAAAAAATTATGGTGTCCATGTTTCTCATGGAGGTTCCACAACCTCTACAATAGCCCATGCTACTCTACAAACCCTTGGCATCCTTTGTGGCCCTCTACACTCAGCTAGCTTCAAATATATTATGTGACCTATACATAGAATTTAAGAGGCTCTTCTATAGTTCATTAGAAAAATATATTCAATATCTCAAATGGGTATTTCACGGAATCTCATTTCACTTCCTGGATTGAGAGATATCATCGATTGAATCTCGGCATGTATTTAACACAAGAAGGCCATGCGTAACACCATATTCAATAGTATTTTTCATCCTACTGGGGAAACTAAATTAGTAGTTCCATATATGGATGGAAATATCACTTCAATATATAAAATGGGTATTTTTTGGAATATAATTTGGCTTCATGGTTTGATATATATCATCGAATGAGTCTCAACATGTATTTGATCTAGGGAGGCCACACATACCTCCATATTCAATGGTATTTTTCTCCCTTCTCATGAAACTACATAAGGATTTCCAAATATGGATGGAAATATATCTTCAATATCTCAAATGGGTATTTCACATAATTTCATTTTGTCATATGGTTTATGATATATATTTGTTTGAAGCAGTGCATGTTTGTAACTAGCGTGGCCACGTGCCCTTCAAATTCAGACTAGTTCTTCTCACTCCATGGGACACCTCAAAAAATGTTCCATATACCAATGGAATTATCTCTTCAATAGTTCAAATGGGTCTTCGATGAAATTGTATTTCATCACATGTAGCAGAAGTTATGAATATATTTGCAGAAGGATATTCATAGCCCCTAAAGTCATGATTTTTTCCATATTATCTTTAAAATTTTGGGATTTTGTTAAAATTTCCTTATTTTTCTACCCATGTACAATGTCATTGTCAACTAGGTTATGCGTCAACCACACAAAATCCTTCTCTTCATTGGGTATTTTCACATTGTAATCATAATGGTGTAATAATGTGGTTTCTCATTTTAGCATGGATGAAATGATGGGGACCGTGATTTTCTAAGGGGGGAAGGAATAATCTAAATTTTAGGGGGTATATGGTCTCAATTCGGATGCAAAAGTCATAAATATATAAATATAATATATTTTACATGTCTATCAAGGAGATTCCCACCTCCTCATTAAGTAATTGGGCTAAGAAGTTGCCCATATGGGTCAAAGAGAGTCTCACCTCTCCATTATCGTATTGGGTTTTATTTTCCACTACTTAGTTAGTTGGGTGGTTAGATCTATTATTATAATAATATAGACTAATTTAATGAGTTCTTCCCATTATTGTATAGGTTTTTATTTTTCACTACATAGTTATTTGGGTAGTTAGATCTATTATACTAATAATAGAGACTCATTTAATGAGATCTTTTTGACTTTGTCCAATGGACCATTTTGTAATTCTATATAAAGGCCTAGCAAGCATTCTCATAATATCAAGTTACTCATTTTGGTTTCTCTCATATTTTCTATTGTTCATTGTGATATTAATTAGCTCTGAGTGATTTACTAGTAGTTAGTTTTAGAGGTGAGGCTCCTCTTTGAGCCTCACCTCCCGAGTACTTCATTTACATGTTTTTGTCCATGCTTCTTTGGAACGTCTAATCTCCTCCTCTATCGACATTCAAGACATCCATATATCATCCCCCAAGATTTGGATCATCCAGTGGGGAAACATCACACAATACCTCATCCTTAAAGGGCTTGATGTCATAGGACATGAGACATTGTTGGATGACATGAAGATATTGACCCTGGTGAAGAGACTCAATGTTGTATGGTTGTAGGTGTGGTGTTGTTGAAAAATACAAATGCTTGACAATATTTTTTGATATGATTCTCTTTTGGCTTCCACTATCAACAATAAAATGCAGTGGGGTCCCCTTCACCCACATATATGAATGGAAGAGTCACTCCCCCTCCTCAATACCCTCTTCGAGTTGGATTTTTGCAGTTGTGATAGTAGCGGTGGGTTCTATGTCAATAATCTGTCTCCTTTTATCATTTTCTGAACTAGTGTCCAAGTTGGGGTTTGGATATTTATCTTTGAGCTCGAACACCAATGATTTTATTGAGTGACATTCATCAATGTTATGCCAAGAGCTATTGTGGAACTCACACCACTTTCTGGTGTCTTTCCTGGACTTCAAGTTACCATTTTTTTTTCTGCATATCGGGATGGATCTCTTGAGGTTGGCCTTCCTTTCTCTATCCTTCACTATGTGAGTTAGAGTTTCCTTTTCCATACTTCTCTGACTTACTCTACTACTTGAATTTATGCTCAATGTTGACTACATATTGATAAGTATCTCCCTATGAGGAGATGTCAAAAATCCATATCTATTTGGATGTACCTGTGTAGACGACTGTGGTACTTCAAAACTAGGTGTCGCTCGGAGTATTTGATACCCATATTTGAGTGCAATGTATGAAATATGTTGGTGCACTCTATCACTGTCTGGCCTCTTTTCTGACGCAGAGTTGTCCATCTTATGTATTGGTCAACATAGTTTCCGAAAGGGTAGAACTCCTCCTTTAGGGCATCTACAAAGGCTTCCCAAGTGGTTTCTCTCCCAAATAATGTAGATTCATCCACGGTGTACCTCTCCCAGTAACCTTCCCACCAATATATGACATGGAGAATGGATTTAAGGAGCGCGGAGGTAATATTTTCACTGTCGAAATTTTTTTGGACAGAGAAATAACCTTCTAGCAGATTCAACCATTTTTCTAGAGCATCTGCATCTATCTGGCCTTCGTATAAGAGGATATCAAAATTTACTTGTACCTTTAAGGGTGTCACACCTGCAAAATGGATTCTAGTCAAATATTCCTCAGTTACCGCCATCGGTAGTCTTCGAAGGATCTAAGAAAAGTTGTCCATCATCTCATTCCTTTGTCACATGAGGTCTTCCTCGAGCAACATCTTGAAAGGATATTCTGCTTTGTCATCTCTATTTTCTTCTGCCATGGGAGATCACTTGGGCTGGAGAGAGCATTTTTCCTCAAGAGATACTAGCTCGTGACCCAACTCTATATACCCTAACCTTGTTGGGGACCTACTCTGATAAATGACAAGGAGCATCCTACTTTGATACCATTGATCCAGATTATTTTGAGAATGACATGAACACAAAAATATAACCAATATATAACAAGTAAATACACATAGATAATGCGAAGAACACAAAAATATAGTGAAAACCAACTTCTATTAATGAACAAGAGAGAAAAACATTGTAGAACACAAACTGGCAGAATGGGGTAGCCTATCTCTGAAAAGAAAGAGATGTTGTCTACACTTCATTCGCACCAAGATTTACATCACACTCCATTGCATTCTTAAAGGGACTCCTTCACTTCAATTATATATGAGAGAGTGAGAGGAGAACAATTCCCATGATGAATGTGGAATAAATTGGACTAAGTTTATAAAATTCCACATGCATGTAAACCACTAGGACTTCCCGGGAGGTCACCCATTCCAGCACTACTCTATCCTGAGCACACTTAACTGCAGAGTTCTAATGGGATCCAGTGAATTAACACTATGTTGTAGGCATGTACATAATACCACTAGGAAATCATTACATCATGTATGCAATTAAAAAATGAAGATGACATTACATTTTGTTCCCCATCAAAAGGGTGAATATCATGGTTTATCAAAACCATAGGCTCAAAAATGGTGATTTAGTGGAAAAGGTGGATGCAGACCAAGATACATCTGGATCAACCGGTTACCACATAGTTGGAAGTGTTGGGTATGTGCTATATTCTTTGCACGTGCAGTAGTGTCTACATTGCACCATGCATGCAGGGGGTAAAATCCCCCCACATGGATATTTGGGGGCAGTGCCTCCAAGAAAAAAAAATCCTCTAGAAACGTGTCACACTTTTGCCTCGTTTTTCATGTGGCCTCGATTTTCATGTACATTGTTGAATAGTTTTTTGGCACCTGGTTTTTTGTTGATCATTTTCTATTTCTGGTTAAGGATTTAGGGTTGTTGACTAATCCAGGTCATTAGGTTAGGTTTTTTGATGCCATTGGCTCCTATATGTATATTGTATTGTAAATAATGTATCACTATGAATGAATATAGAATATACTAGTTTTCCTGGTTTGGGTTTCCAGGGAAAAAATCTTTGTGTAATGTTTGTATTTTCCATTGTATATTTTATGTTCTTTTACTAAACATTTGTTTGCAGTAAATATTGTACAAGGTTAAAATCTATAGGAAGATCATTATTTTTCTTACTATGGGTGTCTAATGTAGGAGCATCCTTGGCCTTGAGCAATCCACACACTAAAAAAAATAAAAAATATGTGCAAGTAGATTCTAGGAGGAATGAGGACCTTGTTTTTACTTCTATGTTGTTACTTTTATGTTGTTACTCCTATGATTTTACTACTATGTTTTTACTCCTATGTTGTTTCTTTTTGTAATTTTTGTGACTCCTATGTTTTCATGTCAATATATTGTTCATGTGTCTCAAGAAGATCAATCACCAAGTGGAAATCACCTATGACAAAGGAATTAATGAATGAAAAATTGGAAAGACGGTTGGCCACAAACTGCCATGATGGTTCATCTCCCAAGCTTCCTGATAAATGAAATGTCCAGGGAAACAAATCGACAAGAAAGGAATAGGTGCATGAGGGAGGAGAAGAGAAGAGGCTCAGTGCAAGACTACAAATGGAAACAATGTGCGCAGACAACCGGTTCATAAATAACTAGGTCAAATCGATAACTCTAGGTCGATGTAATAAGATTGTGGTTAATGTATCATCTGGGTTTCTTGGTTTCAAATATTGTCATTGATTGTAATAAATCCTTCGATCTGAATAGTGAATTAAATCATTCGCAATTATGTTTCTTGTAATTTCTATGATTCATTGGGCACTTGGAAGGAAGAACAAATCATGTATCTTTTAGTTGTATTGTTGTTAATTGTTTGCATATTTATTCTCTATGTCAAGTCATATTCAATGATATTGTCTTGCTACTCTACATAAAGTGGTATCAGAGAAGGTTTTTCTCTGGGAATTGTACCTAAATTTTATTTTGTGAGATAGGGTACATAACACCTGCTCATGGTGGTTGCTCGACAAGGGTGCTAAAAGTTCAATTTGGGTTATAGAACTGAGAGTGTGGTTTTTAGATGGTTGTGAGACATGTACAACTTGGAATAATGTGACCGCGAAGAAGACGAGCAAGAAGAAGGGGTGCAAGAAATCGATAATTGGAGGATTTGAGATGGAGAATAGAGGAATTCTTTAATCGAATGAATGGAGATGTTGAAGTATATTCAGAGCCAGAAGAAGAAATTGAAGAGGAGTAAGATGTTGAATAAAGAGATATATCAATTAGGTTGATTTCATAATTGAGTAACAGGGGTAGTGCAAAAGTTGAGATTTCTCATTATGATGGTAGTATGAGAGATGTTGTTCTTTTTCACTTGATTGGGAAACTCGAAAGAGATTTCAAGTATGAAAATCCCTAAGACCCAAATTAGGTGATATTTTCCATTAATAAAATGAAGGGACATGAAACACTATGGTGGGATATCTTGCAGAAGGACAGAATGAATAATTAGTTAGAAAGCATTAAAACATGTAAGAATATGGTCACAAAAATCAGGGACAAATTTATTCATGTTGATGACCAAAAACATTTATATAGACAAGTACAAAACCTAAGACAAAGGGAGACATTTGTTCATGAATACATTGAATGGATTCACGAGCCATAAATATAATAACCATCAAATACCAATTTACTTTGACAAGGATGCAAGATCTTATGGATTGTTTAAGTGGGGTTGCATGCTTCACAAAGATTGATTTGAAGAGTGGTTATCATCAAATCCAAATAAGGGAAGGTGATGAGTGAAAAACTTATTTAAGACTAAAGATGGTTTTCTTGAATGGTTAGTTATGCCATTTGGGCTAACTAATGCTCCCAGTACAGTTATGGGGAACATGGATGAATTCTTGGAACCATTCTTGGGAAAGTTTGTTGTAGTATAATTGGATGACATTTTAATATTCAGCGGGAACAAGGAAGAACACTTGAAGCATGTGAGACGAGTTCTATATCAGTTTCATTAGGAAAGGTCGTTGATTAACTTGAAGAAATCCAGATTTGTGTAGACATAATTAATATACTTGGGATTTGTGGTTTTGAAGAAAGGATTGAACATGGATTCTGAAAAGGTCAAGGCTATTTTGGGATGGACAACACCACAATCTACTTTTGAAGTGAGAATCATCCATGTATTGGCAATTTTCTATCAGAATTTCATTAGAAACTTCAATCAAATTTTTGCATGACTTACCGAATGCATGAAGAAGCGAAAATTTGAGTGGACAACAACAACAACGAAGGAATTTACATATTTCAAAAATAAGGTGATGGAGAATCCTGTTTTGGCACTTCCAAACATTGAAAAAGTATTTCAATTTGACTATGATGCAAGCATGACAACAATTGGAGCAGTTTTAAGCCTAGCATCAACATTGGTAAAAGAAAGGTATTTTTGGCCTAGCATCAACAAGTATGTTAGAAATTTTGTTGAATGTTGTATAATTTTCCAAGTAGCAAAGGGAAGAAGTCAAAATATGAGATTTTATACTCCATTTCTAGTACCCAAAGGGCCTTGGGAAGATGTGAGCATGACTTTTGTTTTGGGGCTGCATAGGACACAAAGGAAGCATGATTCCATGATGGTTCTAGTAGATCGATTTTCAAAGATGAAAAATTTCAGAGCATGCATGAAGATAAGTGATGCAACTGAAGTGGTTGTTTTATTCTTCAAAGAAGTTTTGAGACTTCATGGTTTTCCAAGGAGTTTTACTTCAGATCGAGACATGAGATTTCTTGGTTACTTTTGGAGGACACTTTGGAAGAAAATGGGATCCAAACTGTTGTATATTTTATCCTATAACCCACAAAACAATGGGAGAAACAAAGTGGTAAACAGATGTCTTGGAAATATGTTGAGGAGTTTGGGTGGTGAAAATCCCAGATAGTGGGATACGATCTTGGCACAGGATGAATTTTCCTATAACGATTCGATGAATAGATTAACTAGAAAGATTCATTCCATATTGTTTATGGAAAGTCACCAAAATGAATTCTAGACTTTATAAATTTTATAGATTTTAAATAAAGGAAGAGTGTTGATGCAATTGATTTTCCATATGATCTTCAAGAATTGCATGAACAAGAGAAAAGGAGGTTGCAACAGAGTAATTCCAAGTAAAACAAGAGGGAAAATATTCAGAGAAGAACGAAATATTTTGAGGAAGGTGAAATGGTAATGGCACATTTTTGTAAGGGAAGATCCCCCAATTCTACCTATAGTAAACTAAAGTACAAAAAGATAGGCCTATGCAAAATTTTGAGGAAAAATTCTAAAAATGCATCTAAGTTAGAATTACCAGAGGAATTGGATAGCTCTTTGATATTCAATGTTGTAGATTCATATGATTTTCATAAAGGAGAATAGAGTGATGAAATAGGTACATCGGATGAATGGAAGCAACAAATACTAGTGAAACCAGTGGAATAAATGGAATAAAGTTTAGCCACAAGGGTTGGTAAGGAAACCCACCGAAAGGAATATTTGGAATATTTAATTAAATGGAAAAACATGGGATTAGAAGATGCATTGTAGGTGCCCAAGCAAGAGCTAGCATGCCAACGAAGTTCTTCAACCTATGAACTAGTTACCACTTGAGCTAGAAGCTCATGATTTTTCTTACCAAGGGTGTCTGATGTATGAGCATCCTTGGCCTTGAGTGATCTAGATCACTATTTTTTTTTTCTGTGCAAGTAGATTGTAGGAGGAATAAGGACCTTGTTTTACTTCTATGTTGTTACTTTTATGTTGTTACTCCTATGCTATTACTTTGTGTAAGTTGTGTTATTCCTATGTTGTCACTTCAAGAAATCGTCCATGTGTCTTAGGAAGATCAAGTGCCAAGTGAAAATCGCTTCTAACAAAGGAAAGAATGAATGGTGAATTGCGAAGACGGTTCAAAATGAACTGCCATGAAAATTCATATTCTCAAATGATTGAGAAATTAAATGGTCAAGGAAATGAATCGGCAGAAAAGGAAGAGGCACAAGGGCGGAGAAAACAATACACTCAGCATGAGATTGTGTTTGTTGGTGATAGTGCATGTAGAGAACCAGTTTGGAAATAACTAGGTCGAATTGATAACTCACAGGTCGATGTAGTAATATTGTTGTTGATGTATCGGTTGGGTTTTTGTGGTTTCAAATACTGTCACTGACTATATTAAATCCTTTGATTTCAATAGTGAATTAAATCATTCACAATTCTATTGTTTGTAATGTTGGTGATTTGTTGTGAACTCTGAAGGTAGAACAAATCCTATATTTTTTAGTTTTATTATTATTAGTTGTTTGTATATTTATGCTCTATGTCAAGTAATATCATCAGAGAAGGTTTTTCTCTGGGATTTGCACCTAAATTTTCTTCTGTGAGACATGGTATAAAACACCTATTCATGGTGGTTTCTCAACAAGGGAGTTGAAAGGTCAAGTAGGGTTATAGAACTGGGAGTGAGGTCTGTAGATGTTGGTGAGATACATACAACTTGGAATAATTTCACCGCAAAGAGGAGGAGCATGCATAGGGGGTGAAGGAAATCGAGAACTAGAGGATTTGAGATAAAGAATAGATGAATTGGAGAATTTGATTAATGTAGATGTTGAAGTAGATTCAAAGCTAGAAGATGAAATTGAAGAGGAACATGATGATGGAGAAAGAGATCTAGAAGTTAGGTTGATTTTGTACTTGAGTAATAGGGGTAGTGAAAAATTTGAGGTTTCTTGTTTCGATGGGAGTCTGAGGGTTGATGTTCTCATTGATTGGATTGGGGAAATCGAAAGATATTTCAAGTATGAAAATGTTTAGGACCCAAATCGAGTGAGATTTTACATTACGAAACTAAAGGGCCATGCAACACTATGGTGGGATATGTTGCAGAAGGATAGAATGAATAATAAGATGGAAAGGATTAAAACATGGAAGAAGATGGTCACAAAAATTAGGGAGACATTTTTTCATGCTGATTACTAGCATAATTTAGATAGACAAGTCTAGAACCTAACACAAAGGGATACATTTTATCGTGAATATCTAGAATAGTTATTTAGGTTGTCACTCCAAGAAGACATCAAAGAACTGCAATTTCAACGAGTTGCAAGGTATGTAAATGGATTTAAGTATTCAATTCAAGAGGAGATGAGTACACATTATTTTCACACTGTTGATGAAGCCTATCAAGTTTCCTTGAAGGTGGAAGAAATGATTGATAGGAAAAAAAATCCAAGTGGCAGTGGAAGAGGTTCTAAAGGAAAAGGTAAAACATGGAATTTTAAAACCAGTGAAAGGGAAGAAGAATATACCAGTGGCCAAGTCGATAGAGGAGGAACTAATGTTGGGAAACGAAGAGGAGGATTTAGAAGAGGAAAGGGTAATTATGTGGTTACTTGTTATCATTGTGAAGTACAAGGCCACAACAAATATGAATTCCTAGAAAGACAAGCTTCAGGGAGAAGAGATGAAGCACATACACAAGTCACGCAGGCTGATGAGGTTTCTTTTGTTCGGGAGAATGTGATTTTTCTTCAACTATAACAAGGTAATAACTTGATGTTTCAAAGACTATTACTTAAATATGAACAAAATGCAGCAGAAGAGCCAGAACAAAGAAAGAAATTTTTTAAAACCAAATGTAAAGTCCAAGGAAAATGTTGTAATTTGGTTATAGATGGGGGAATTACATAAAACTTAGTGTCCACTGAAGTCATGGACAAACTAAAATTGGAGATTTTTGTCCATCCAACTCCTTACCAGACATCCAATTTTAGTTTTTCCACTAAGGTAATGGAAAAAATGAAATTGAAGAGGTTGGTCCATCCAACTCTTTGAAGATGTTTCAAAGAGTGTTACTTAAATATGAACAAAATGTAGCAGAAGAGCCAGACGAGAGAAATAATTTTTTTAAAACCAAATGTAAAGTCCAAGGAGAATGTTGTAATTTTTTTTATAGATGGGGGAAATACATAAAACTTAGTGTCCACTGAAGTCATGGACAAACTGAAATTGAATAGGTTGTTCCATCCAAATCCTTACCTTGTTTCATGGTTAAAAAAAGGATGGCAGGTGACTATGATTGAGAAATGTTTATTAATCTTTCAGATAAAAAGTCTTCAGGAGTAGGTATTATATGATGTGGTTGATATGGATGCGTGCCACATAGTGCTTGGAATACCATGGATATTTGACCAAAAATTTCACCATGATGGCAAGGAAAACACATATGAGTTAATAAAGATGGAAAAAGA
>JASDQU010736941.1:298463-336768 GCA_032191745.1 Picea mariana | reverse complement strand
ATATGATAAGTATTATTTACATTCTTTACATTATCATACATTTGAGCACCAACTCATTGTGAGGCTACAACCTCTGTTTTGCAAGCTGCAACTTGCTGAGAGCACCAACTCTCTATTTTTCTCTAGCACCCACTAGAAGGAAGCACCAACTCCCTGGTTTCTCTAGCACCAACTATAAGGAAGAAACTACTCCCTGGTTTCTCTAGAACCAACTAGAAGGAAGAAACTACTCCCTGGTTTCTCTAGCACTAACTAGAAGGAAGCACCAACTCCCTGGTTTCTCTAGCACCAACTAGATGGAAGCACCAATTCCTTGTGTTCAATCCCCCACTTGAACCTCTGAGGACACCAGTCCTCCCTAACACCTCCTTGGTTTCTGAATATGAAATACTAAATCCTATTACAGTGATATAGTGTTCAATAACAGTTTACCAGTCTCATCATTGTTCTGCAGATTTTGCTACTCAGACTTCCTTGTTCTCTTCTAGCATGCATCCACTGCCCATTCTGTTCTTCTACTTTTATGCTGTGTGTGCCATGTTCATTTGTTGCATAGTTCTTCTTCTGTTCTTTTCAGTTGTTGCACTCTGATCCTTCTTCATACATGAATCACCTTTAACAACATCCACAACACTCCCCACAACAACAACAACCCCATCTCTTCTCTGTATTGTGTATTTATAGCTTTTGTACACCTTGTGCATGCAATGCGTGCAATCCCTCTGCATACTCACACTGCGTCGATATCCTCCACAACTCGAGTTCTCTGTTTGATCATCATCATGACTCTTCAGCTTCTCTTGCCATTTTGTTTCACTCGTTCAACATCACTATATGTTATGCTGAGATTCCTCAGTCTCTCTGGCAGTTGAGATTCTTCATCTTCTCTGTGACAGTCGAGCTCACCTTCTATGTTCTAGTTACAATCTTCAATG
Organism: Picea mariana; assembly: GCA_032191745.1. Taxonomy (NCBI): domain Eukaryota; kingdom Viridiplantae; phylum Streptophyta; class Pinopsida; order Pinales; family Pinaceae; genus Picea; species Picea mariana. Next base: position 335,833 of record JASDQU010736941.1, on the reverse strand, counting down.
CTCATCCAGCTATCAATCACCTCCATGAGCTTCTTCATCCCTCTTGAAGATTACCAGAGACTCTTCATCTCCTCTGTCAATCACCCCGAACTATCTTCGAGTCCTCTGGCAGAAACCATCAATGGTTTCTGGCAGTTACACTGTGACGTGCAACAATAGCCCTCCGATCTCCTTCAGTTTCAACTGCACCATTGGATTAGCTGTGATTTATGCATTTCACACTTTTGCAATTCAGAGATTCTGTGATGAGGCATCTTGACTCTTCATGTTGCGAGCTCCGAAAAGGAGCTTGGCTGCTCTAGCTTCCTTCTTTACGTGACCACAGACGGTGACCACCGGTTATAGTGATATTTCACCTTTTCGGTATTTCAGCATTCATATGATCCCATGTTTTGACACTCCCAGACGTGATCCCTGAAATTCCAAGGCGGAGCTTATCTGCACTAGTTCCTTCCTCCACGTGACCACATGCGATGACCACAGGTTGTGCTATAAGGCACTGCGAACTTATGGTCTTCATCGACCCTGACTGATGGTCCACAATCTCGATGAATCAATGGTCCAGATATTTTCGCAATCTCGCATCTCACAGTTCCTTACATGTGGGTTATTGTCACTCCAAGTCGCGATACGTGAAGCTCTGAGATGGAGCTTAGATCAACGGTCAATGATTTCGATGAATCTATGGTCCACATCTCATCGTGAATTTGCATCTCACAATTCCTTCGATGGAGGTCCTTGTCACTCCAAGTTGCGATAGGCGAAACTCCGAAATGAATTCTCGGAGCAACAGTCCCGATCAACACTTGATCTGACGGTCATCGAGAATTGTAAATGGGATCCAATGATCAGAAATGCTACTTCTCCTCCCGAGCTTACTTTCTTCCGCTTACTCTGATCTGTCCACCGCTGATCTTTTTCATCGCTGATCTTTGCCATCGCTGATCTTTGTCATTACTGATCTTTGTCATCGTTGTTCTTGCCATCAATGAAAAGCTTACTCCCAATTGTAAACCTTCCAACACATATCAATGGGAAAACTAAAGTGGTGAACAAAATTCTTGGAAACTTGTTGAGGATTTTTAGTGGTGAAAATCCCAGACAATGGGATATGGTCTTCGCACAGGTTGAATTTTCCTATAATGATTCGATGAATAGATCAATCGGAAGGATTACTTTCCATATTTTTTATGGCAACTCATGAAAAGGAATTGTATACTTCATAAATTTTCTAGATTTGAAAGAAAGGAAGAGTGTTGATGCAGGTGATTTTGGAGATCATCTTCAAGAATTACATGAACACGTGAAAAGGAGGCTGCAACATAGTAATGCCAATTACAAAAGGAGGGAATATATGTATAAAATAATGAATATTTTTTATGAAGGTGAATTGGTAATGGCGTATTTACAAAAGAAAATATTCCCCAGCAGTACCTATAGTAAACCAAAGTATAAAAAGATAGGCCCATGCTGGATTTTGAGGAAAATTTCTGAAAATGGATATAAGTTAGAATTACTAGAGGAATTGGATATCTCTTCGATATTCAATGTTGCATACTTATATGAGTTTGATAAAGTATAAGAGAGTGATGTTATAGGTACGTCAGATAAATGGAAGTGACAACTACTAGTCAAACCAGTGGAAGAAATGGAATAAATTTTGGGCACAAGGGTTAGTAAGGAAACACGCCGAAAAAAATATTTGGAATATTTAATTAAATGGAAAAACAAGGGATTAGAATATGCATATGGGTGTCTGATCAAGAGCTAGTACACCATCGAAGTTATTCAACCTTTGAACTAGTGATCTAGATTATTTTGAGAACAACATGAACACAAACATATAACCTATATATAACAAGGAAATACACATAGATAGTGAAAAGAACACAAAGATATAGTGAAAACTAACTTCTATTAATGAACAAGAGAGAAAAAAACTGTATAACACAAATTGGCAAAATGGGGTAGCCTATCTATGAAAAGAAAGAGATATTGTCTACACTTCATTCACAACAAGCTTTACATCACACTCCATTGCATGCTTAAAGGGCCTCCTTCACCTCAATTATATATGAGAGAGTGAGAGGAGAACAATTCCCATGATGCACGTGGGATAAATTGGACTATGTTTATAAAATTACATAGGCATGTAAAACACTAGGACTTCTTGTGTGGTCACCCATCCTAATACTAATCTATCCTGAGTGTGCTTAACTGTAAAGTCCTAATGGGATCCAGTGCGTTAACGTTATGTTGTATAAATGTACATAATACCACTAGGAAATCATTACATGATGTCTATAATTAACAAAGGAATATGACATTACATTCCACTCCCCACCAAAAGGGTGAATATCATGGTTTATAAAAACCATAGGCTCAAAAATGGAGATTTAGTGGAAAAGGTGGATGGCCACCAAGATCCATATGGATCATTCCTTCCCCCTTAGGAAGCAATTGTCCCCATTGTATCAAGTTCCATTGATATGTAAGGCTTGGTTTGCTACTTGCCTTACTGAAGAAGTTGTCCTGCTTAGCTTGTTGAAGGATATCATGAGCCTATTGTTGGAAGGGTTGGATCCATCCAACCAATATACTTGAGTGTGGGAGGACTCTATCAGTGAAGATGCAACATGAAGATTATGAAGGGTTATGTTATAACCTTTCTTGACTGGGCAGTGGGGAGGCACCCCTGTAGGTGCAACAAGAACATCTTGGTACTCTTCTACAATATTTTCGATCTGCTTCTGCTGGATAGAAAGGTCTTGGGCTGAGGCTACCATGGTTGCGTTTTCCTTCTGTTCACCTTCTTATTGGATTGCGAAGAGGCTAAACTTTGCAGTATGAGAGATTACTTTGTGGCATTGTTTTGGTGGGACAATAGTCGTAACTACCAATGGTATCCTATATAGATGACCCCCCAGAATAACAATGAATCTATGGGGTCGACAATCATAAACAACATGATGCCTCCACATATATGGTTTCCCTAATAGAACATCACAAAATTCCAGTGATCCAAATTTTAGGGGGTATATGGTCTAAATTCGGATGCAAAAGTCATAAAGCTATAAAGATAATAGATTGTCCATGTGGATGAAGGATATTTCCACCTCCTCATTAAGTAATTGGGATAACAGGTTTCCCATATGGGTCAAAGAGAGTCCCACCTCTCCATTATTGTATTGTGTTTTATTTTCCACTACTTAGTTAGTTGGGTAGTTAGATATATTGTTATAATAATAGAGATTCATTTAATGATCTCTTCACATTATTGTATAGGGTTTTATTTTCCACTACTTAGTTAGTTGGGTAGTTACATCGATTATACTAATAATAGAGACTCATTTAATGAGATCTTTTTGACTTTGTCCAATGGACCATTTTGTAATTCTATATAAATGCCTAGAAATCCTTCTCATAATATCAAGTTACTCATTTTGGCTTCTCTCACATTTTCTATTTTTCATTGTGACATCAATTAGCTTTGAGTGATTTACTAGTAATTAGTTTTAGAGGTGAGGCTCCTCTTTGAGCCTCACCTCCTGAGTACTTCATTTACATGTTTTTGTCCATGCTTCTTTGGCATTTCTAAGATCCTCCTCTCTCGACATTCAAGACATCCAGATCTCATCCCTCATTATCCAGATCAGTGGTATCATAGCAGGTACACTCTCCATCGGAATAAGGGTTTGAAGCATGTTGTGGGTTCAAACATTGGTAGAAATCACCAAACTCCTTTTGGTACTATCGGAATCCATTTTCCAGGCCATACACTATAAGCATCATAGTTGTTCCACAGGAACTGCAAGGTCTTTTTACCCTTATATCTTCGTTCACCATTACAAGGAGAACCATACATGAATTCACTACATCCATGCATGGATTCACTACATCTATACAGGGATCCACTACATCCATTGGTATGAAACATTTTCAAAAACAAATTATGGTGTCCATGTTTCTCATGGAGGTTCCACAACCTCTACAATAGCCCATGCTACTCTACAAACCCTTGGCATCCTTTGTGGCTCTCTACACTCAGCTAACTTCAAATAGATTATGTGACCTATACGTAGAATTTAAGAGGCTCTTCTATAGTTCATTAGAAAAATATCTTCAATATATCAAATGGGTATTTCACGGAATCTCATTTCACTTCCTGGATTGAGAGATATCATCGATTGAATTTCGACATGTATTTAACACAAGAAGGCCATGCGTAACACCATATTCAATAGTATTTTTCTCCCTACCGGGGAAACTACATAAGGAGTTCTATATATGGATGGAAATATCACTTCAATATATAAAATGGGTATTTCTTGGAATATAATTTGGCTTTGTGGTTTGATATATATCATCGAATGAGTCTCAACATGTATTTGATCCAAGGAGACCACGCATACCTCCATATTCAATGGTATTTTTCTCCCTTCTCATGAAACTACATAAGGATTTCCAAATATGGATGGAAATATATCTTCAATATCTCAAATGGGTATTTCACATAATTTCATTTTGTTATATGGTTTATGATATATATTTGTTTGAAGCAGCGCATGTTTGTAACCAGTGTGGCCGCGTGCCCTTCAAATTCGGACTAGTTCTTCTCACTCCATGGGACACCTCAAAAAATGTTCCATATACAAATGGAGTTATCTCTTCAATTTTTCAAATGGGTCTTCGATGAAATTGCATTTCATCACATGTAGCAGAAGTTATGAATATATTTGCAGAAGGATATTCATAGCCCCCAAAGTCATGATTTTTTCCATATTATTTTTAAAATTTTGGGATTTTGTTAAAATTTCTTTATTTTTCTACCCATGTACAATGTCATTGTCAACTAGGTTATGCGTCAACCACACAAAAGCCTTCTCTTCATTGGGTGTTTTCACATTGTAATCATAATGGTGTAATAATGTGGTTTCTCATTTTAGCATGGATGAAATGATGGGGACCGTGATTTTCTAAGGGGGGGAGGAATAATCTAAATTTTAGGGGGTATATTGTCTCAATTCGGATGCAAAAGTCATAAATATATAAATATAATATATTTTACATGTCTATCAAGGAGATTCCCACCTCCTCATTAAGTAATTGGGCTAACAAGTTGCCCATATGGGTCAAAGAGAGTCTCACCTCTCCATTATCGTATTGGGTTTTATTTTCCACTACTTAGTTAGTTGGGTAGTTAGATATATTATTATAATAATAGAGACTAATTTAATGAGCTCTTCCCATTATCGTATAGGTTTTTATTTTTCACTACTTAGTGATTTGGGTAGTTAGATCTATTATACTAATAATAGAGACTCATTTAATGAGATCTTTTTGACTTTGTCCAATGGACCATTTTGTAATTCTATATAAAGGCCTAGCAAGCATTCTCATAATATCAAGTTACTCATTTTGGTTTCTCTCATATTTTCTATTGTTCATTGTGAGATTAATTAGCTCTGAGTGATTTACTAGTAGTTAGTTTTAGAGGTGAGGCTCCTCTTTGAGCCTCACCTCCCGAGTACTTCATTTACATGTTTTTGTCCATGCTTCTTTGGAACGTCTAATCTCCTCCTCTATCGACATTCAAGACATCCAGATATCATCCCCCAAGATTTGGATCATCCAGTGGGGAAACATCACACAATACCTCATTCTTAAAGGGCTTGATGTCATAGGACATGNGGTGTTGTTGAAAAATACAAATGCTTGACAATATTTGTTGATATGATTCTCTTTTGGCTTCCACTATCAACAATAAAATGCAGTGGGGTCCCCTTCACCCACATCTATGAATGGAAGAGTCACTCCCCCTCCTCAGGATCCTCTTCGGGTTGGATTTTTGCAGTTGTTATAGTAGCGGTGGGTTCTATGTCAATAATCTGTCTCCTTTTATCATTTTTTGAACTAGGGTCCAAGTCGGGGTTTGGATATTTGTCTTTGAGCTCGAACACCAATGATTGTATTGAGTGACATTCATCAATGTTATGCCAAGGGCTATTGTGGAACTCACACCACTTTCTGGTGTCTTTCCTGGACTTCAAGTTACCATTTTGTTTCCTGCATATCAGGATGGATCTCTTGAGGTTGGCCTTCCTTTCTCTATCCTTCACTATGTGATTTAGAGTTTCCTTTTCCATACTTCTCTGACTTACTCTGCTACTTGAATTTATGCTCAATGTTGACTGCATATTGATAAGTATCTCCCTGTGAAGAGATGTCAAAAATCCATATCTATTTGGATGTACCTGTGTAGACGACTGTGGTACTTCAAAACTAGGTGTCGCTCAGAGTATTTGATACCCATATTTGAGTGCAATGTATGAAATATGTTGGTGCACTCTATCACTGTCTGGTCTCTTTTCTGACGCAGAGTTGTCCATCTCATGTATTGGTTATCATAGTTTCCGAAAGGGTAGAACTCCTCCTTTAGGGCATATACAAAGGCTTCCCAAGTGGGTTCTCTCCAAAATAATGTAAATTCATCCACGGTGTACCTCTCGCAGTAACCTTCCCACCAATATATGAAATGGAGAATGGATTTAAGGAGTGCAGAGGTAATATTTTCACTGTCGAAATTTTTTTGGACCGAGTAATAACCTTCTAGCAGATTCAACCATTTTCTAGAGCATCTGCATCTATCTGGCCTTCATATAAGGGGATATCAAAATTTACTTGTACCTTTAAGGGTGTCACACCTGTAAAATGGATTCTAGTCAAATATTCCTCAGTTACCGCCATCGGTAGTCTTCAAAGGATCTAAGAAAAGTTGTCCATCATCTCATTCCTTTGTCACATGAGGTCTTCCTCGAGCAATATCTTGAAAGGATATTCTGCTTTGTCATCTCTATTTTTTTCTGCCATGGGAGATCACTTAGGCTGGAGAGAGCATTTTTCCTCAAGAGATACTAGCTCGTGACCCAACTCTATATACCCTAACCTTGTTGGGGACCTACTCTGATAAATGACAAGGAGCATCCTACTTTGATACCAYTGATCCAGATTATTTTGAGAATGACATGAACACAAAAATATAACCAATATATAACAAGTAAATACACATAGATAATGCGAAGAAAACAAAAATATAGTGAAAACCAACTTCTATTAATGAACAAGAGAGAAAAACATTGTAGAACACAAACTGGCAGAATGGGGTAGCCTATCTCTGAAAAGAAAGAGATGTTGTCTACACTTCATTCGCACCAATATTTACATCACACTCCATTGCATTCTTAAAGGGACTCCTTCACCTCAATTATATATGAGAGAGTGAGAGGAGAACAATTCCCATGACGAATGTGGAATAAATTGGACTAAGTTTATAAAATTACACATGCATGTAAACCACTAGGACTTCTCGGGAGGTCACCCATTCCAATACTACTCTATCCTGAGCACACTTAACTGCAGAGTTCTAATGGGATCCAGTGAATTAACACTATGTTGTAGGGATGTACATAATACCACTAGGAAATCATTACATGATGTATGCAATTAAAAAATGAAGATGACATTACATTTTGTTCCCCATCAAAAGGGTGAATATCATGGTTTATCAAAACCATAGGCTAAAAAATGGTGATTCAGTGGAAAAGGTGGATGGAGACCAAGATACATCTGGATCAACTAGTTACCACATAGTTGGAAGTGTTGGGTATGTGTTATATTCTTTGCATGTGCAATAGTGTCTACATTGCACCACGCATGCAGGGGGTAAAAGCCCCCCACATGGATAGTTGGGGGAAGTGCCTCCAAGAAAAAAAAATCCTCTAGAAATGTGTCGCATTTTTGCCTCGTTTTTCATGTGGCCTCAATTTTCATGTACATTGTTGAACATTTTTTTGGCACATGGTTTTTTGTCGATCATTTTCTATTTCTGGTTAAGGATTTAGGGTTGTTGACTAATCCAGGTCATTAGGTTAGAGTTTTGGATGCCATTGGCTCCTATATGTATATTGTATTGTAAATAATGTATCACTATGAATGAATATAGAATATACTGGTTTTCCTGGTTTGGGTTTCCAGGGAAAAAATCTTTGTGTAATGTTTGTATTTTCCATTGTATATTTTATGTTCTTTTACTAAAATTTTGTTTGCAGTAAATATTGTACAAGGTTAAAATCTATAGGAAGATCATTATTTTTCTTACTATGGGTGTCTAATGTAGGATCATCCTTGGCCTTGAGCAATCCACACACTAAAAAAAATAAAAAATATGTGCAAGTAGATTGTAGGAGGAACGAGGACCTTGTTTTTACTTCTATGTTGTTACTTTTATGTTGTTACTCCTATGATTTTACTACTATGTTTTTACTCCTATGTTGTTTCTTTTTGTAATTTTTGTGACTCCTATGTTTTCACTTCAATATATTGTTCATGTGTCTCAGGAAGATCAATCACCAAGTGGAAATCACCTATGACAAAGGAATTAATGAATGAAAAATTGGGAAGATGGTTGGCCACAAACTGCCATGATGGTTCATCTCCCAAACTTCCTGATAAATGAAATGTCGAGGGAAACAAATCGACAAGAAAGGAATAGGTGCATGAGGGAGGAGAAGAGAAGAGGCTCAGTGCAAGACTACAAATGGAAACAATGTGCGCAGACAACCGGTTCATAAATAACTAGGTCAAATCGATAATTTTAGGTCGTTGTAATAAGATTGTGGTTAATGTATCATCTGGGTTTTCTTGGTTTAAAATATTTTCATTGATTGTAATAAATCCTTCGATATGAATAGTGAATTAAATCATTCGCAATTATGTTTCTTGTAATGTCTATGATTCATTGGGCACTTGGAAGGAAGAACAAATCATGTATCTTTTAGTTGTATTGTTTTTAATTGTTTGCATATTTATGCTCTATGTCAAGTCATATTCAACGATATCGTCTTGCTACTCTACATAAAGTGGTAACAAAGAAGGTTTTTCTCTGGGATTTGTACCTAAATTTTATTTTGTGAGATAGGGTACATAACACCTGCTCATGGTGGTTGCTCAGCAAGGGTGCTAAAAGTTCAATTTGGGTTATAGAACAAAGAGTGAGGTTTTTAGATGGTTGTGAGACATGTACAACTTGGAATAATGTGACCGCGAAGAAGACGAGCAAGAAGAAGGGGTGCAGGAAATCGATAATTGGAGGATTTGAGACGGAGAATAGAGGAATTCTTTAATCAAATGAATGGAGATGTTGAAGTATATTCAGAGCCAGAAGAAGAAATTGAAGAGGAATAAGATGTTGAATAAAGAGATCTATCAATTAGGTTGATTTCGTAATTGAGTAACAAGGGTAGTGAAAAAGTTGAGATTTCTCATTATGATGGTAGTATGAGAGATGTTGTTCTTGTTCATTTGATTGGGAATCTCGAAAGCGATTTCAAGTATGAAAATCCCTAAGACCCAAATCAGTTGATATTTTCCATTAATAAAATGAAGGGACATGAAACACTATGGTGGGATATCTTGCAGAAGGATAGAATGAATAATTAGTTAGAAAGCATTAAAACATGTAAGAATATGGTCACAAAAATCAGGGACAAATTTATTCATGTTGATGACCAAAAACATTTATATAGACAAGTAAAAAACCTAAGACAAAGAGAGACATTTGTTCATGAATACATTGAATGGATTCACGAGCCATAAATATAATAACCATCAAATACCGATTTCCTTTGACAAGGATGCAAGATCTTATTCATTGTTTAAGTGGGGCTGCATGCTTCACAAAGATTGATTTGAAGAGTGGTTATCATCAAATCCAAATAAGGGAAGGTGATGAGTGGAAAACTTATTTAAGACTAAAGATGGCTTGTTTGAATGGTTAGTTATTCCATTTGGGATAACTAATGCTCCCAATACATTTATGGGGAACATGAATGAATTCTTGGAACCATTCTTGGGAAATTTTGTTGTAGTATAATTGGATGACATTTTAATCTTCAACGGGAACAAGGAAGAACACTTGAAGCATGTGAGACGAGTTCTATATTAGTTTCATTAGGAAAGGTCGTTGATTAACTTGAAGAAATGCAGATTTGTGTAGACATAATTAATATACTTGGGATTTGTGGTTTTGAAGGGAGGATTGAACATGGATTCTGAAAAGGTCAAGGCTATTTTGGGATGGACAACACCACAATCTACTTTTGAAGTGAGAATCATCCATGTATTGGCAATTTTCTATCAGAATTTCATTAGAAACTTCAATCAAATTTTTGCATGACTTATCGAATGCATGAAGAAGCGAAAATTTGAGTGGACAACAACAACAATGAAGGAATTTACATATTTCAAAAATAAGGTGATGGTGAATCCTGTTTTGGCACTTCCAAACATTGAAAAAGTATTTCAATTTGACTATGATGCAAGCATGACAACAATTGGAGCAGTTTTAAGCCTAGCATCAACATTGCTAAAAGAAAGGTATTTCTGGCCTAGCATCAACACGTATGTTAGAAATTTTGTTGAATGTTGTATAATTTTCCAAGTAGCAAAGGAAAGAAGTCAAAATATGAGATTGTATACTCCATTTCTAGTACCCAAAGGGCCTTGGGAAGATGTGAGAATGACTTTTGTTTTGGGGCTACCTAGGACACAAAGGAAGCATGATTCCATGATGGTTCTAGTAGATCGATTTTCAAAGATGAAAAATTTCAGAGAATTCATGAAGATAAGTGATGCAACTGAAGTGGTTGTTTTATTCTTCAAAGAAGTTTTGAGACTTCATGGTTTTCCAAGGAGTTTTACTTCAGATCGAGACATGAGATTTCTTGGTTACTTTTGGACACTTTGGAAGAAAATGGGATCCAAACTGTTGTATAGTTTATCCTATAACCCACAAAACAATGGGAAAAACAAAGTGGTAAACAGATGTCTTGGAAATATGTTGAGGAGTTTGGGTGGTGAAAATCCTAGATAGTGGGATACGATCTTGGCACAGGCTGAATTTTCCTATAACGATTCGATGAATAGATTAACTAGAAAGATTCATTTCCATGTTGTTTATGGAAAGTCACCAAAATAAATTCTAGACTTGATAAATTTTATAGATTTTAAATAAAGGAAGAGTGTTGATGCAATTGATTTTCCATATGATCTTCAAGAATTGCATGAACAGGAGAAAAGGAGGTTGCAACAGAGTAATTCCAAGTAAAACAAGAGGGAAAATATTCAGAGAAGAATGAAATATTTCGAGGAAGGTGAAATGGTAATGGCACATTTTTGTAAGGGAAGATCCCCCAATACTACCTACAGTAAACTAAAGTACAAAAAGATAGGCCTATGCAAAATTTTGAGGAAAAATTCAAAAAATGCATATAAGTTAGAATTACCAGAGGAATTGGATAGCTCTTTGATATTCAATGTTGTAGATTCGTATGAGTTTCATAAAGGAGAATAGAGTGATGAAATAGGTACATCAGATGAATGGAAGCAACAAATACTAGTGAAACCAGTGGAATAAATGGAATAAAGTTTGGCGACAAGGGTTGGTAAGGAAACCCACTGAAAGGAATATCTGGAATATTTAATTAAATGGAAAAACATGGGATTAGAAGATGCATTGTGGGTGCCCAAGCAAGAGCTAGCATGCCAACGAAGTTCTTCAACCTATGAAATAGTTACCACTTGAGATAGAAGCTCATGATTTTTCTTACCAAGGGTGTCTGATGTATGAGCATCCTTGGCCTCGAGCGATCCAGATCACTAATTTTTTTTTTCTGTGCAAGTAGATTGTAGGAGGAATAAGGACCTTGTTTTTACTTCTATGTTGTTACTTTTATATTGTTACTCCTATGCTATTACTTTGTGTAAGTTGTGTTATTCCTATGTTGTCACTTCAAGAAATCATCCATGTTTCTTAGGAAGATCAAGTTCCAAGTGAAAATCGCTTCTAACAAAGGAAAGAATGAATGGTGAATTGCAAAGACGGTTGAAAATGAACTGCCATGAAAATTCATATTCTCAAATGATTGAGAAATTAAATGGTCAAGGAAATGAATCGGCAGAAAAGGAAGAGGAATGAGGGCAGAGAAAACAATACACTCGGCACGAGATTGTGTTTGTTGGTGATAGTGCATGTAGAGAACCGGTTTGGAAATAACTAGGTCGAATTGATAACTCACAAGTCGATGTAATAAGATTGTTGTTAATGGATCGGTTGGGTTTTTGTGGTTTCAAATACTGTTACTGACTGTATTAAATCCTTTGATTTCAATAGTGAATTAAATCATTCACAATTCTATTGTTTGTAATGTTGATGATTTGTTGTGCACTCTGAAGGTAGAACAAATCCTATATTTTTTAGTTTTATTATTATTAGTTGTTTGCATATTTATGCTCTATGTCAAGTAATATCATCAGAGAAGGTTTTTATCTGGGATTTGTACCTAAATTTTCTTCCGTGAGACATGGTATAGAACAACTATTCATGGTGGTTTCTCAACAAGGGAGCTGAAAGGTCAAGTAGGGTTATAGAACTGGGAGTGAGGTCTGTAGATGTTGGTGAGACACATACAACTTGGAATAATTTCACCGCGAAGAGGAGGAGCATGCAGAGGGGGTGAAGGAAATCGAGAACTAGAGGATTTGAGATAAATAATAGATGAATTGGAGAATCAGATTAATGTAGATGTTGAAGTAGATTCAGAGCTAGAAGATGAAATTGAAGAGAAACATGATGACGGAGAAAGAGATCTAGAAGTTAGGTTGATTTTGTACTTGAGTAATAGGGGTAGTAAAAAAATTGAGGTTTCTTGTTTCGATGGGAGTCTGAGGGTTGATGTTCTCATTGATTGGATTGGGGAAATCGAAAGATATTTCGAGTATGAAAATGTTTAGGACCCAAATCGAGTGAGATTTTACATTACGAAACTAAAGGGCCATGCAACACTATGGTGGGATATGTTGCAGAAGGATAGAATGAATAATAAGATGGAAATAATTAAAACATGGAAGAAGATGGTCACAAAAATTAGGGAGAAATTTTTTCATGTTGATTACTAGCAGAATTTAGATAGACAAGTCTAGAACCTAATACAAAGGGATACATTTTATCGTGAATATCTAGAATAGTTATTTAGGTCGTCACTCCAAGAAGACATCAAAGAACTGCAATTTCAACGAGTTGCAAGGTATGTAAATGGATTTAAGTATTCATTTCAAGAGGATACGAGTACACATTATTTTTGCACTGTTGATGAATCCTATCAAGTTTCCTTGAAGGTGGAAGAAACGATTGATAGGAAAAAAAATCCAAGTGGCAGTGGAAGAGGTTCTAAAGGAAAAGGTAAAACATGGAATGTTAAAACCAGTGAAAGGGAAGAAGAATATACCAGTGGCCAAGTCGGTAGAGGAGGAACTAATGTTGGGAAACGAAGAGGAGGATTTAGAAGAGGAAAGGGTAATTATGTGGTTACTTGTTATCATTGTGAAGTACAAGGCCACAACAAATATGAATTCCTAGAAAGACAAGCTTCAAGGAAAAGAGCTGAAGCACATACACAAGTCACGCAGGCTGATGAGGTTTCTTTTGTTCGGAAGAATGTGATTTTTCTTCAACTATAACAAGGTAGTAACTTGATGTTTCAAAGACTGTTACTTAAATATGAACAAAATGCAGCAGAAGAGCCAGAACAAAGAAAGAAAGTTTTTAAAACCAAATGTAAAGTCCAAGGAAAATGTTGTAATTTGGTTATAGATGGGGGAATTACATAAAACTTAGTGTCCACTGAAGTCATGGACAAACTAAAATTGAAGAGTTTGGTCCATCCAACTCCTTACCAAACATCCAATTTCATTTTTTCCACTAAGGTAATGGAAAAAATGAAATTGAAGAGGTTGGTCCATCCAACTCTTTGAAGATGTTTCAAAGAGTGTTACTTAAATATGAACAAAATGCAGTAGAAGAGCCAGACGAGAGAAAGAATTTTTTTAAAACCAAATGTAAACTCCAAGGAGAATGTTGTAATTTTTTTATAGATGGGGGAAATACATAAAACTTAGTGTCCACTGAAGTCATGGAAAAACTGAAATTGAATAGGTTGTTCCATCCAAATCCTTACCTTGTTTCATGGTTGAAAAAAGGATAGCAGGTGACTATGATTGAGCAATGTTTATTAATCTTTCAGATAAAAGTCTTCAGGAGTAGGTATTATATGATGTGGTTGATATGGATGTGTGCCACATACTGCTTGGAAGACCATGGATATTTGACCAAAAATTTCACCATGATGGCAAGGAAAACACATATGAGTTAATAAAGATGGAAAAAGATAAAAATTAACCCCAATTCTAGAAAATTGAGTGGAAGCATCAAGAAATTGTGTTGATATAAGCACTAGTAACAACAAAATCATGTTATGTTACACCAAATCATTTTTTCAAGAAGAAGGAAGAGAAAAAAAAAATAGTCGTGAATCAAAAAGAAGTAAAGAAGGAAGACGTGTGATGGGTGTTCTATATGCACTAAAAAACACTAAAAACCCTCAATTAAATTGTCAACCCGGGGTAAGTAAACTTAGAGTTTTAGCACTATATGTGTCAAGGAAGAAAAACTAGAGGTAGTATAGTCTAATTAAGGAGATGAGCTATCTAAGGGCTAATCTATTCAAGAAAACACTATTAATGATCAAATCCTATTAAGAAATTTAAACTATTTACCCTAAGTAACTTTTGAACAAAGGATCGATGGATACTCCTAAGGAAGAAAATGAAAACCCTACTTAAATAAAACTAACTTAATCATGAAAATAAGAAAAATAAAACTATCTATTCAATCTACCTAATAAGAAATAACAACAACAAACTACTTTAATTAACCTACTCAAATTCAATAAGAAACTATCCTATTAAAAAAAGTAAATAGACAAGCAACTACCCTATCAAAGCAAATAAACAAGCAAGCAATTACCCTATTAAAGCAAGTAAACAAGCAAGCAACCAACTAACTAACATATGGTAACTTCTACAATAAGTAAACTAATCAAGATTACTCAATAAGCAACTAATCAAACTAATAAGCAAGTGAACTCTATTCTTAAATTGAACTTCNAAACTACTATTCTATTTAATTCAATTGCATTCTATGCTAATGTAAGAAAATTCATACTACTTAGAGATTCATAACTAAAAACTGAACTCAATAATCAAACTTCGAATTAAAATTGCAACCTAGATCTAGAATGGAAATTGCATAAATTAAATTAAACTAGTCCTATTTTAACAATTTAAATTGCAAAGGGAAATACTCATAAAACATAAATCAAATCCTATTTCTATTTCAGTATATAACAAGATAAGAAAAATAAGAACTAACTGAGAAAACTAGATAAGCAAATTGAAAACTAAATTCAAACATAACAACTAATCATCCATTGAAACCTTGCCAAAGAAACCATTAACTAATTACTCTGTTTTAACTTTGTTTTAAACTCTATTTCATCATTCATAAATTATGACTATCATCTAATCACACAAGGGTTAGTGGCTTAAGATTAAGTTGTTTCCTATTTAGTTATAAAGACATGGAATATCAACTATTCCTCATAAGCAACCTGCAACAAGAAACTGAAACAATTCAACTATAGACAATAATTACACAATAAGTGAGAAAGATAAAAACACATCTACAAGAAATAAAAGAAATGATAATTACATAAATCAAATACACAAATTAGCTAACTAAATATTCACCTAGACTATTGGTGGGCCCCCCAACAGATTGTGTCTAATCCTCAAAGATGAATCACGAGATCAAGCAACATGATTTCAACATTAAAATGAAAAATTCGGTATTACACAATTTTAGCAAAATATGTCTAAAAATGGAAAACGGAGTTGGACTATATTTTTTCTCTCTAACACTATTTTTTTGACCACTGAGGCGGTATTTATAGATTTACAAGCTGAGAGGTTGACCACTGGAAGGGTCGACCTCCTCTAAAAACAACAAAACACATTCAATGCATCTTAACTGTCGGTGGCTTCTAGAAACAAGGTGAGACAAGAATTGCTCAGCATAACAACCCAAATTGAGTTGTCGGAAGATCAGTAGTTGGAGGCCACGAGCACAAATAAAACCCATGTCGTCGATTTTCCCATCACTAGCCATCGATATAACAACCTCTAACTCGCCCATAGCTTTAGTGCAGGATGTAGTGTTGGACGGAGTGTCGGATGGAGTACCAGACTAAGTGTCGGATGGATTACCAGATGGAGTGCCGGATGAAAAAACAATCTACGATTTTTCCCTGTGACATACAAAATGTGAATTAGTTTTCTGGAATCACTAAAACATGTTGAATTACACTCAAAACCATCAGAAAACATGAATCATGCATACCTGGTATGAATCATGGTGATTTAACAAAAAAACTCTTCAAAACTCTTCAAAACAGGAAAATACATATACAAATTTGGTCAAAAAGGATCCAATCAACATCATTGTATTAACCATATTGCGGGCCCAACATTACTCCCACACCTAATATTTTCTAGGTCCCACTGCAGACAAAAATGAATCACTCAACATGACTAGACTTGCGAAGGAGGGGGTGGATTAGGTTTATAAGATTATCCCACTTTCTCTTGGGATTTTTTCTTGGGCCTTTTGCGATCTTTCAATTGCATCCAAATACTATTATTGGTGGCAGTCATATCATCAACCAAACACAATAGAGAATTCATCTTGGCTTGTAGGACAACATTATCATGGTGTAAATGACGACTCAATGTTTCATTCTTTGTAAGTTTGAACTGGAGGGTTTGGATTTTTTGGAGGTTTTTTATGACATGTGAGGAATCCTTGAGATGTATATTATACCCTTTATCCTTTAAACCATGCAAAACAACAATTTTACCTCTGCAAAATTAGTTCCAAAAGTGACTTCCCAGAAGCGCAACAACTATGGCCTGGAAAACTTGTGAAAAATAGGTACCAAAGTGACACCTCTAACTACAAGAAAATAAATCTTGTGTAAAAAATGAGACATGTTTTTGTTTTTGAACATGTCCTTGATAAAATCTTCTCTTGGGTTTCAAAATTTCACTTCCAGTTGTTAGGAAAACACGAAAAGAAAACATGACTAAAACAATAAAAACATAGTATTTTATTTTCTGAAAAACTAGGCCTCTAAGAGAATTGGATACATCCAAAACAATAAAGTATATTAAAACACTAAGAGAGATTATTTTTTTGGGTATTTTATGAACATAATCCTCCTCTAGGTTTCAAAAATAATTTCCCATTTGTTCATAATCCAAGCTTGAATTTGGTTACTAAAAAATTTCAGAAGCACAATGTGCTCTCAATAGAAACACAGTGTGGTATTTGAGAGGGTTTTTGGTTGCCTTCCCAGAGGATTTTTGGCCCAAAAGTGGTATGGTTGAAAATTTTATGATGTATGCTACACAATGGAACCATCAAGCACTACAAATGCCTTCTCCAAACATCTAAAAAACTGACTTGAAGTCATGTTGTCCATATGTGTAGGAACCCTCTTATAGCGACTGTATTTGGGTAATTTCTCTCGAATAATAACAAATTTTCATAAAATGAAGGAGGTTTTTGTTTTGTGGTCTATGACTGAAAAAAACCTCTTTCACATTTGTCAAATTCATCTTCCTTAATTCAAAAACCAATTTTGAAGTAGAACTCTAACTAAGACAATCATTTGAAAATTTATGACAAGGAATGATGACATGACCATGATGAACATTTATGACCTTGGATGAGTGGAGGGAGTAATAATGACACCTAGATAAAAAAATGACCATTTTACAACCAAGATATGTCAAATTGTATTTGATAATTTTATTTTGAAAATATAACAATTTGACCTAATAACCTTATCAATCACATGAAAGAGTAAATTTGATCACTGGTGACTGACATAACTGACAGATAATAACAAAAGGATTGGTTTGTACTGGTAGGCATGGTGACCAAGAGAATTTATATTTCCTTTCATCGATCTGTAACAATTCAAATAATTGTTCCTCTTTTCATAAGCTTGTAATACAGATGGCAGTAAGTATTTAGTAGTTGTTATCGCTCTGTATTTGTCACAAAGAGTATTTAAGTATACGAAGTCTTCTATAGCATAAAAATAAAAATGAAAAAAAATATTATAACACACACAATTATGTCAACAATATATAATTTAGCATACCAATACAAACAATTGTTGATATAATATCCCAAGACGTTGTAAAAAGATAGTATGACAAAATTTTGATAGAAATCCTACTTCCTCTTCTCATGGGTTTGCTATACAAATGGGAAATGCTTAGCGTTTTTAGCTCAGGAAACTCCCCCCAGACTGAGGATATGGAAAGTCCTCGTGCCATGAATTATTAATGGGCTTCTTGGTCTTTACTTTTTTAGAGGGGGGTTAACAATAGGCTTCTTGGTGTTCCTTCTTGATGAGGCTACAAGGGTATCAACAAGTTTCTTGGACTTTTGGTCTGGTAAAGGAATAGCTTGAGCATGAAGATTTGGGTGGAGAAACAATTCCTAGATTAAGAATCTTCTTGCTAGTATTGATTGTAATATGAGGGTTTGCAAATTGGTAAATGAACTCATCCCACATTTTCCCCTATTTTTTCAACTCGGCTAAGACAAGTAATTTGATAAGGTTGTGGTGAAATAGACTATTATGGGAATTGTTTACATTCTTCCTCACTTGGGAATACATCCTCTCAGGACTCTTTAAGAATTAAAAGGGGAAATTCAATGGCTTATTGAACTGAAAGTGAGCTAATAATCGAAAGTGACACGCTTTAAAGACGAAATATCTACCTTCACATGTAATCAATCTGGTGGTGTCTATGAGAGGGTTGATTAGATCCTCTTTTATCCACTCCTTGGAATATCCCTTAGCTCTAGAGCTATTCTGAAATTCATTTTGAAAACCCTATTATAGCTTGCTCTTGGCAGCTAGTGGTGTTTAAACCAACGATCTCCAACTCTTGGGAGCTTTGTGGCTGAGACAATTGATTCCTCAGAGACCATGAACATAGTGAATAGGAGAAAAGGCAGGCTAAGAGTGCTCCATTATTATTTGTTTTTCCATCGTGATCACACAATCCATTCGTCTATCTCACATTCTATAAGGCATGTAATCATAACTCTGTAATGAACAGTTTGTAACGAAAATAAACCAGTTAAGTGGTTTGTTAAGGAAATGCACTGCAGTTTATAACACATAGGGAATTAGCATTTCAAAAATAAAATAACTGTTGATATAATAGTCTGTATTATGAAAACAAAACACATAATTTTTTACAAAGGTTCACTAAATGTTATCATTTGTCAACTCATGAACCCCTCCCCCACACATAAGTATTGTGACACCTCACAATCAGAAATATAGGAAGCCAATCAGTTCTCCTATTAGCCGAAGATTTACAACTTGTTAAGTGTAGAGAAAAATTTCAGAGATTGGTCTGATAAGACGGTTAAAACATGGCCCCACCTATAGGATAAGAGATCCTATATATAGATAGGAAGAGGTAGGCAAGAGAGTTTCAAGATAGTATTAGATTTAGTTCCCAATGGAAAGTTTATGGAGTTCATTAACCTTAGATTAACCATACATACTTCATGTCATCTTTGTCTATAAGTAATGTCGTACATCAAGACAATTTTAAATTTATTTTTTATTTTTTCAGATTATCATCCTCGCTAGGTAGAATTCCCCACTGACAACAAGCTTGTTCAATACTCCGACGGGTTTACCTAGTCATACCACAGGTCAGTACCCACTGCTAGCAGACCTATTCAGTATCCCGATGGGTTAGCCTCTTACACCCTCAGAGACTGGCCCTCCATATTTTAATATTTTAGTATAAGAATTCTTTATGTAAGAAGATAGGGGGACATCTCTGAAAACAACTTTTTTTTTTCAATTGGGATGGTATTTATGTTAGAGGATGACTTTCCGTTATATTCCTTAGTGATTGTCCTGATGTAAGGGGTACTTAAGAAGACGTGGCCTATCTAAATATATTATATAATCAAGTTATTTAGTGTGTAGTGGATGGTACCATTGAGAAAGAATAGAAAGGTATCTCTAGGCTCAACTCACTGTTTTTTTTTTAGTTATTGTGATGTTTCCATGACTAAAGGCTAATCATACCTCCTTATTACTCTTTAATAAATATACATTACTCACTTACTTAGGGTTCTTGGGGAAATTGTACAAGTGACCTCTAAGATTGATGGTTACGGTATCAATTCCTTATATAGTGGTGAAGGTTTTTAAAAGAATATGTTATTTAATGTGCCTTGAGAAAAAATAAGATGATAATATATAGCAATATTTTGAAGAAACATCCTTCCTTTAAATCTCATTGAAACTATCTACTCCTGGTGAAATAAATACCTACATAAATCTCTAGAATTGTTTGTCAAAACCCACACTCTAAAATATCAAATACTAATGAGATCAATGAGATCAAGTCACTAGAACATGTATATCATAGTTATTTTATTAAAATAAAATGAAAAATGAGGTTGCATTAGAATTTAATCTAAACTAACAACATGCAACTTTTATTTATTATCCTACCCTACCTAAAAACAAAGGAAAATATTTATTCAAGTGTAAGAACTTTTCCAATGTAACCATGTGTGAAGCAATATAAGAAACATACTCATATCCACCTATAAAAAAGTTACCACAATGATTACCTAGATATGAAGAACCAAACAACCTACTTTTTTTGGCATCAAAAGGCGTTGAAGAAGAGAATAGTAGTGTGGCTTGATGACCTCTTGAAAACGAATTTCAATGTAATATTGATGTTCATCAACAATATTTTCTATGCTCTCCTTCATCATGCTATGAAGATCCTCTTCTTCTTGATGATTGATTTCTGAAGTACATAAAGGATCTACTGAGATGGATTTTGAGAACTCCTCAATCTCAGGTCTTAATTATTTCCCTCCACTGGATGTAGTCCATAATTTTTCAGCTTCCTTAACATTTTGGCAAGGAAAATCATTTTTTAGCTCATAGGACCTTGATTCCTCTAATAATTTTGGAGAGGTAGACAAGTTATTGACTATTTTCAAGATGTTTTCTTCCTAAAAATAAGAGATCCTAGTTGTTTCTAGGATTTGAGAGAGTTCTTCAAAAATAATGGTGACCTTTGAATTCATTCTCCTGGTGGTGGTAAGCAAACAAAGGTTGTCCACATGAATTTTGGTGCTTCATCTCCTAGGGTTAGGTTTTTTGATGTCTAGGGTTTTTTTCATTCCTATTTACTGTAAAAAGGCCTTCAGAGCCTCATTATAATCATCTTCTGGTGAATGCGAGCAACTATCACATCTCTTCTCAGAGATAAGTTGCCACCATTCTAGCGAGTCTTTCACTCTGTATTTTTTACAGTCTCCGTACATTTATTTCATTAATAGAAATAATGTATTACTGTATCTCTGTGTTTATGGTTTCATATTTGATACATTTTTGTTATATTATTGGATATCCTCGATATCTCTGTGCATATCTTTATTATATCTATTCTCTCATTTCGTGCCGAAAATAATACAGATCAGTGGTATCAGAGCAGGCTGCTCTTGATCATTTTTTTTTCAGTGCATGTCCCCGATGAGGTCCAAGTATTTCAAGTTGGGTCTCGAGCTTGTCTCTCTTGAAGACAATTTCTCTCGCATGCCTAAGAAACCCTCCACGGAAGAAGAAAAGAAGAATGATGGAGCAGATGATTATATCAATATGTTTCTTGAGCAACCTCTCATGCGATAGAGGGACAAAATGATGGAGAATTTCTCCCACATCCTTCAATGCTTGATGATAGCAACAGGTGCATATTCATCAAAAACCCGCTTTGGAAGAACTTCTCCTTTCAACGTACAGGTTGATTTTTGTATTCTCGTATTTGAAGGTCGGATAGATGTGGATTCCCTAGACAAATGGTTAAATCTGTTAGAAGGTTGTTTATTTGTTCATAATTTTTTCGATAGGGAAAATATCACTTTCGCACTCCTTAAATCTCTCCCCCATGTAAAAAATTGGTGGGAAACTTACTGGGAGAAAATTTCCATAGAGGAGTCTGGAATATATGGGGTCGATCCCACTTGGGATTTTTTTGTGGATGTGGTAAAGGAACAATATTACCCTTTTGGAAACTATGAGGACCACTGCATGAGATGGACCACACTGCGGAAAGAGAGGGGCCAAGTAGTTCTAGAGTTCACCAATACCTTCCATACCTTGTGCACCAAGCTGGGTATCAAAAACTCTAAATGAAATTTGGTTTTGAAATACCATGGGGCTCTACACAGATACATCCAAACTGAAATGAATTTTCTGGATATCTCATCACTTGATGTTTCTTATCGATATGTTGTCAAAATTGAGCATAAATTTAAGCACCAGAACAAATGGGAGTCTGGGTCTGCAAATCTGCAACAACCATAGTATGACAAAGACGTCCCTAACAAACAGTCTCCCGAAAACTAGTCCAAGCCACATGAAAAGAAGGGTCACGGGAAGACAAAGAAGGACATCGGAAAATGTTGTGATTTCCACAAAATCCCTTGAAACAACACCAATGAATGTCGCTCAAAACATTCATTGGTAGTTAAGATCAAAGACAAGGAGCTGAACCCTGATTCAAAATCTAATTCTGAAAATACTGGTAAAGAAAAGATCATTAACGCAAACCCCACTGCTATTGTCATGACTGCAACAATTCAACCAAAAGAACCAACAAATCCTGAAGAGGGGGAGTGCCTTTTGCATTCAAAAATGTGGGTGAAGGGGACCCCACTGCATTTCATTGTTGATAGCAAAAGCTAGAAGAACCTCATCTGAGCAGAGGTTGTCAACAATTGGGATTGTTGACAAAACCACACCCGCAACCATACAACATTGGGTGGCTTCGCTAAGGACAATATCTTCCTATCAGCCAGCAGTGTCGATTGTCATATGAAATCCCACCCTTTAAGGATGAGGTATTATGTTATGTTTCCCCACTGGATGTCTATGATATTCTCTTGGTCCAACCATATATGTGGAGACTCTATGTTTCCTATGACTCTCGACCCCTGAGTTTCATTGTTTCTCTAGGGTGACGTAGATGCACCCTTTTCCTCGGCAAAGACCTCTGTGCCAACCTCCCAGTCTTTACTGGATCATTCTAACTTCACCTTCGAGCCAATGTGGCTCTTTCGATTCCTCACTAGAATCTCTGTTCAAAACCTTATTCACGGGTCCTTCCTTTTCCCCTATCACAACTTCTGCGTATACCTAGTCTCTTCCCGACCGGAATTTTGGGTTTCGGGGTTTCGTGATACCCGTTGTCGAGAACCTCAACCTTCTCGATTCCCCAATCTTCGATATCTCGAAATTTCGAAATGGCTTCAACAGCGGTTAGTCCTTGTGGCTACCTCTTGGTCCATGTAACCACTATTTCATATGATCGCAGTCCTAAGTCTTTCGCAATTTCAGACTTTCGAATGCCGAAACGTATGGACCCTTTGTCCTCAGGATTCCCGATCCTCCGAATCCCAATCTCCCGAAATGGTCTCCCTTTCGGGATTTTCCTTCGAAGACCTAGATTGTTTCCACACATCCCCTTGAGATGGACAGTCCTTGTCACTTTGCGGTTTCAGAACTAAAATGCTTATGGGTTCTTTCCCGACCTCTTATATGCTGAAATGACGTCAGTCGGCCCCACAATGGAGCTTTCCACCTTATCGGGGTTTCAAACTTCGCATTTCCGAAATGTGTGTGCTTCCTGTCTTCAGGATTCGTGAAACGCCGAGTCCTGAAATGTCGATGGCTTCCGACCTCCACCACGTGTCCAACTGATGGATGGTCCTAGATCATTCGTGATTTCGCAAAGTTAAATGTTGATTTCCTCCTGTCCTCCTGAACCTTGAAAATCTGACATATGAAATGCCGACGAGCTCTTGATCATTTCCACTTGTCTCGACTAATGGACGATCTTGATTCAGTCTCAGGATTTCGCGACTTGCAATTCCCCGATGGCGTAGTTTCTCTATCAAATTAAAACTCTGGTAGCTGAAATACAGACGAGTGCTTGATCTCTACCATGTGTCCCTATAGATGGATGGTTGAGATCAATATTGGGGTTTCCACTATGAAGTGACCCGATCTCCTGTCCTCTAGACTCCCAATATCCTGAATTCTGAAGTTCTAATATTTCAACGCTTTTCAAGACTTTCACTCTCCCTGCAAGAGTTTAACCCTCGTGCAACTCTAGTCAGATCCTACGGCTGATGGGTAACTAGGTGAGGATCCAACAACTCATGATCTCCTGAGCTTAAAACTCTGGAAACAACCGTAACCTCCTTGCTTTTCTATCAGATCGGATAGCTGGCAGGATTTCACTAATTCTCTATAAGGAATTTTGATCGTTCGTCTCTTCCCTTCGACAAATTAGTAGGTTTGAATCCTTCTGAGGTCTTCCATGACTTCAAACTTTTCGAGAACCTCCTGTATGCATTCCTTGCAGCAACCCTCAATCACTTTGGTGTTGAAATCCTTTAACTCCATGCACTCCTTGCAGTGACAATCCTTCAATAGCTTTTCAGGTTTCAAACCCTGGATTCAAGCTTGGTCTATGCACACATTGTACAACTCTTATGCCTAACTGCACCTTTGAGGAAATGAGAACAAGAGCTAACTTATCTGAGCCTTCAGAGATAAAACCTATGAACCCTTTTGTCAACGCACTCCTTGCGGACAATTCAACTGCACTCCTTGCAGGAACCCTCGCTCAGATAGAGAAACAATTGAAACTCACTTCCTAAGTGTTTCTCTCTCATACTTCAAACATTTAACAAGAAATCATCCATACATAGCATAGAAAGAAAATGTATAATAGAAAGAGTAAAATTATGAACATACGATTCAGCATACACATACAAGAAACAACTACAACACCATGAATCTAAATTAAGACTTATTTTATTAACTTAATCTCTGTACATGGGTGTTTTTCAATTACAGTTTCTCTATTCTAGCTCTGTAAGCTCTCTCCTCCCTCTTGGTAATGTTCTTCACTACTATTCTCTCAATTGGTATCCTCCTTCTATGTTACAATTTCATAATGAGGGTGTCTATATCCGTTTTCCCTCCACTCCTATAAATTGTCAACTCTAAGAATTCAAATCTACCTAATAACATAAATGCCTTCTACCTACTATGGATGAGAGTGGATCACTCAAGGTCCTTTACAATATATAAATACGCCTCTCCTTAACTATCACATTTACGTTTGGCGCATCTATCTTCAAAAGGTTTTAAATAATTTATCATGTGTCAAAATGTGTTGGTGCTTGCCCCATGCTTGCTTGACATTGGCGATGCTCCTGCATCATACTCCCTCACTTGAAAATTTTCATGGGATCCTATCTATGAGCTCTCTCATGTTCTGTCCATGCTTTTGAATCTCTACTTCATTCTCCCAGCTGGCATATTCAACTGGATGTCCTTTCCACTTGACCAAGTATTCAAAGTATTGTTTTCTTATGGTCTTCTTGCTAATTCTTTTGTCTAATATACTTTCCATCTGTGGCTTCTCTGCAACAGACATCTACTTTGTCCACTAGATCCCTGGTTGTTCATCACTTGTTCCTACTTCCTCAGTTTTGTATGGGTAAATATCTGAGACATTGAATATAGTATAAATTTCGATCCCATCGGGTAATTCGATATCATAAGAATTTGCCCCAAATTTCTTCAAGACCTTACATGGTCCGATCTTCTTCATCTTCAGTTTGTTATATGTCCCCTTCAGGAACCTTTCCTTTCTTAGATGTGCCAGAATCAAATCACCAACCTCAAACTGAAGTTGTCTCCTGTGTTGATCTGCCCTGCACTTATACTCCTGGATCGAGTTCTGTAAACGCTCCTTCACCTGGCTGTGAAGTTCTTTCATCGCCTCTACAAAATATTCTGCACTAGTGCTCCTAGTCGCAATCTGTTCTGAATCTCTCAGCTCAGAAATTCCTCTCGGCTACATGCCATAAACAATTTGAAATGGACTTTGTCCTGTGCTTCTATTAAATGAGTCGTTATAAGAAAACTCTACCTGTGGTAATGCGTTGTCCCATTGGCTGTGGTGTTCTGTCACCAAGCTCCTCAGCAAGTCTCCTAAACTCATGTTCACCACTTCTGTCTATCCATCTGTCTGAGGATGATAAGTCGAACTGAACGACAAGTTAGTTCCCATCTTCTTCCATAACGTCCTCCAAAAGTGTCCTATGAATTTAGTGTCTCGATCCGAAACTATGCTCCTTGGTAAGCCATGAAGTCGAATGACTTCTTTGAAAAACAGATTCGCAATGTGAGTTTTGTCACTGGTTTTCTGACATGGAATAAAGTGTGCCATTTTGGAAAATCTATCCACCAGCATAAATATTGAGTCAAACCCTCTTTTTTTTCTTGGCAACCCCAATATGAAATCCATGCAGACTACATCCCACAGCCTCTCAGGTATTGGCAATGGTTGATAAAATCCTGCATTCTGCCTCTTTCCTTTCGAATGCTGGCAAATTATGCATCTGTCCACAAATATCTTGACATCTTCTCGCATTCCTGGCCAAAAATATGACTCATTCAGTTTTGTGAATGTCTTGTCGTGACCAAAGTGCCCGGCCAATCTTCCACTGTGTTTCTCTTTTAGAAAATTCTCCCTCATGGAGCATTTTGGAATACACAGCTGATTACCTTTAAACAGTAATCCTTCCTGGATCATGTATTCTACCCATTGGTTTCTATCTCTGAGAATTGGGTTCTCAGTTGCTTCATACACTCCTTTAAAATCTGGATCATTTATGTACATGTCCCTGAGATCATCAAAACCCAATGTTTTGACTTTGAACTCCTGCAATAGCAAACACTTCCTACGCAAAGCATCAACAACTTTGTTAGCAGTAACAGAAATATGTTTAATCACAAAAGTAAAATTCTACATATACTCAACCCATTTTGCATGTCTTTGATTCAACTTCTCCTGCTGAGTCACAAACTGTAGTGCATGATTGTCACTGTATAAGACAAATTCCTTCGGGATCAAGTAAAGTCTCAATTTCTTCAATGCCTGAATGATAGCATAAAACACCTTATCATATGTGGAGTACTTCACTTTCGATTCATTCAGCTTCTTGCTGAAGTATGCTATCGGCCTGTCTTCTTGACTCAAGACTGCCCCTATCGCAAACCCACTTGCATCGCATTTCACTTGAAATGTCTTTTGGAAATCAGGCAACACCAAAATTGGTTGTTCCATGATTTTCCTTTTCAACAAATTAAAACTCTTCTCAGCCTCTTCTATCCAGTGAAAAGACTTATGTCTTTTCTTCATTGTATCCATCATCGGTGCACTGATCCCACTGAAATTTCTGATGAAATTTCGGTAGAAACTAGCCAATCCGTGAAAACTTCTCACCTCAAATATATTCTTCGGTGATGGCCAATTCTTGATCACTTCCACTTTATCTAGATCCATCCTCAATTTATCTACAGAAATAAAAAAACCCAAATAGATGAGTTTTGTCTTCATGAAAGAGGATTTCTTCATGTTTATTAGCAACTTCTCTTGTTGTAATGTCTTCATCATTGTAGCTAAGTGTTTTAGATGCTCTGTCTCTGTTTTACTGAAGATCAGTATATCATCCAGATACATAATGACAAATTTTCCAATGAATTTCTTCAAGACTTCGTTCATCAACCTCATGAAGGTACTTGTCACATTTGTTAACCCAAACGGAATAACAAGCCATTCATACAACCCTTCGTTAGTCTTGAAGGTTGTTTTCCATTCATCACCTTCTCTCATACGATCTGGTGATATCCACTTTTCAAATCAATCTTCGAAAAAAAATTTGCTCCACTTAAGCAATCCATCAGATCATCCATCCTTGGCAATGGAAATCTGTACCTGATGGTTATCTTGTTGATTGCCCTTGAATCAATACACATCCTCCAACCTCTGTCTTTCTTTGGACTGAGTACTGTCGGAACAACACATGGACTCAAGCTTTCTCTAACCAACCCTTTATCCAAAAAATCCTGGACTTGTCTTTTGACCTCCTCATTCTCTTGTGGCGTTAGTCTGTACACTGCTTTGTTTGGTAAACTGGCTCTAGGTATGAGATCAATATGATGACTCACATTCCTGATTGGCGGAAATGAAAGAGGTAGTTCATCCACTACTATGTCAGTGAACTCTTCCAGCAGTTCCTGAACTTCTTCTGGTAAATCATCTATCCTTGTGCTGGTTAAAGCAATCGTTGGCTTCCTAACCACAATGAATTGTGGTTCCTCCTTCTTCTTTACCTCGTTAAGGAGTTCCTTCCCACTCATGACAAGTACAGTGTTACTTACTTCAGATTTCACTTTCTTATCTTTGATTGGAAGCAACATGTGAGTTCTTCCATTCTTCTCTAGGGTGTATGTGTTCATCCTCCCATCATGAATCACATTCCTGTCATATTGCCATATTCTACCCAGCAATAGATGACAAACATCCATGGGAATAACATCACAGAGTATCTTATCATTATATCCTCCTATCTTAAATTCAACTAAACATTGTTTAGTGACATTTATCCGATGTCCCTTTTGTAGCCATGAAACTCTATATGGACTTGGATGTTCATTCGTCTCCAACTCCAGCTTTTCTACCATCTCCATTGAAACAAGATTATATGTGCTACCACTATCCACAATGACCTTGCATACCCTGTCCTTGGTTTTGCAAGCAGTCTGAAAAAGTATGTTTCTTTGTACTGGATTTTCCACCTCCTTCTCTGGTGTTAAGAGAACTTTTTGTATCATCAGCGATCTTCTTCCTTCAGCATCTTTTGCCTCAACATTCCACCTCTGTTCTTCGGAGATGTGAGTCTCTCCACTCTCTTTCTTCTTATCTGGACATTCATAAGATTTGTGTTGATTCTTTCCGCACGTGAAGCATTCTATTACTCCACCTCTTCCTCTTCCTCTACCTCTAGTACGAGGAAAAATATTATTATCAGCATAATCTCCTCTCTGTTCNATTGCCCTTGCTGTGAGGTTCCACCTCTTTCAGTTCAAGTCTGAGGTTTCTTCCAGTCCTCCCTGGGTTTCTGGTTTTTATCTTGGACAACTGATTTGCCCCTGGCTTGACTCTTTGCTCCCCCTCTTTGACCCTACTTTCGGCTCATCTTCTCTTCAGCTTTTAGAGCCATCTGATAAGAATCTTCCATCGTTCGGATGGTTACCATGCTCATCTCATCCTGAATGTCGTATCTCAGACCATTCATGTATCTGGCAACCTTTTCATCATCACTTTCCCGATGGCCTGCCCTAATGTTCAGCCTGTAGAATTATTTAGTATATTCCTTCACTATCATCATCTTCTATCTCAAATTCTGCATTCTTCGAAATAGATTAATCTGGTAATCCCTGGGAATGAATTTTTCCTTCATCTTCACAATCATCCTATCCCAACTCCTGATTCTCTGCTTGCCTTTGCAGTGTCTGTCGGCTTGTAGTTCATCCCACCACAATGCTACATGTTCTTTCAATCTCGTGACAACACGTCTGACCTTCTTGTCTTCCTTGACATCTTCATAGTCAAAATAAGTGTCCAGAGATGTAATCCAGTCTAGAAGCTCTTCAGCATCCAGGTTTCCCTCATAAACTGGGATGTCCATTTTTGCCCTGGCACCCATCCTTGCTACAGCTCTAATCAAGCGTTCATTTGCGACATCTTCCACTGAAACTTCTTCTTCTTCATGTTCACTTTCATTTTCACTTTCGGAATCACTAATATCCTCAATACCGACTGTGCACCTCAGTGTTGTCTCCATGTACTCAAGTCTGGCGCGTAAATCACTCATTTCTCATGCCATGGCTGGGTCAGGCACCTGCCTACCTCTTCTTCTTGGCATTTCCCTTTCCTCTGGTGGATCGGGTGTTTGCCTGTCCCTTCTTCTTGGAGCCATGGTGAAATTTCCCTTTCCTTGCTACAGAAAGCAAAGAACCCTTTCTGGGCTCTGATACCAAACCTGACGCAGACGCACCCTTTGCCTCGAAAAAGACCTCTGCACTTACCTCCTGGTCATTACTGGATCGTTCTAACTTCATCTTCGAGCCCAAGTGGCTCTTTCGATTCCTCACTCGAATCTCTGTTCGAAAGCCTATTCACAGGTCCTTCCTTTTCCCCTATCACAGCTTCTGCGTATACCTGGTCTCTTCCCGACTGGAATTTCGGGTTTCGGGATTTTGCGATCCCCGTTGTTGAGAACCTCAACCTTCTTGATTCCCCAATCTCTGATATCCTGAAATGCCAAAGCGGCTTCAACAGTGGTTAGTCCCCGTGGCTACCTTTTGGTCCATGTGACCACTATTTCATATGATCGCAGTCCTAAGTCTTTCACGATTTTGGACTTTCGAATGCCGAAACGCATGGACCCTTTGTCCTCAGGATTCCCGATCCTCCGAATCCCGATCTCCCGAAATGGTCTCCCTTTCAGGATTTTCCTTCGAAGACCTAGATTATTGCCACGCGTCCCCTTGAGATGGACACTCCTTGTCACTTCATGGTTTTGGAACTAAAATGCTTATGGGTTCTTTCCCTCGAAACTCCTGAAGTTCCGATTCCCGACCTCTTATATGATAAAATGATGTCATCCGGCCCCACACTGGATCTTTCCACCTTATCGGGGTTTTTGACTTCACTTTTTCGAAATGTGTGTGCTTCCTGTCTTCAGGATTCATGAAACGTCGAATCCTGAAATGCCGATGGCTTCCGACCTCCACCATGTGTCCAACCGATGGACGGTCCTTGATCATTCGCGATTTAGAGAAGTCAAATGCTGATGTCCTCCTGTCTTCCTGAACCCCAAAAATCCAACATACGAAATGCTGATGGGCTCTTGATCGTTGCCACCTGTCTTGACTGATGGATGATCCTGATTCAGTCTCAAGATTTCGCGACTTGCGATTACCTAATGGCACAGTTTCTCTGTCAACTTAAAACCCCGCTAGCTGAAATACCGACGGGTGCTTGATCTCTGCCACGTGCCCCTACAGATGGATGGTCTAGATCAATATCGGGGTTTCCACTATGAAGTGACCTGATCTCCTATCCTCTAGACTCTCGATATCCCGAATTCCGAAGTTCTAATATTCCGACGCTTTTTGGGACCTTCTCTCTCCTTGCGAGAGTTTAACCCTCATGCAACTCCAGTCAGATCCTATGGCTAATAGGTAACTAGGTGAGGATCCAATGGCTCATGATCTACTGAGCTTAAAACTCTGGAANTCAGATCGGATGGCTGGCGGGATTTCGCTAATTCTCTACAAGGCATTTTGACCATTCGTCTCTTCCCTTCGACGACTTAGCAGGTTCGAATCCTTCTGAGGTCTTTCATGACTTAAAACTTTTCGAGAACCTCCTGCATGCATTCCTTGTGGAAAACCTCAATCACTTTGGTATTGAACTCGTTTAACTCTGCACACTCCTTGCAGCAACAATCCTTCAATAACTTTTCAGGTTTCGAACCCTGGATTCAAGCTTGGTCTATGCACACATTGAACAACTCCTGTGCCTAACTGCACCTTTGAGGAAATGAGAACAAGAGATAACTTATCTGAGCCTTCAGATATAAAACCTCTGAACCCTTTTGTCAACGCACTCCTTGCAGGCAATTCAACTACACTCCTTGCAGGAACCCTCGCTCAGATAGAGAAACAATTGAAACTCACTTCCTAACTCTTTCTCTCTCAGACTTCAAACATTTAACAAGAAATCATCCATAGACATCATAGAAAGAAAATGTATAACAAAAAGAGTAAAATTATGAACATACCATTCAACATACACATACAAGAAACAACTACAACACCATGAATCTGAATTAAGACTTCTTCTATTAAATTAGTCTCTGTACATGGTTTTTTTTCAATTACAGTTTCTCTATTCCAGCTCCGTATGCTCTCTCCTCCCTCTTGGTAATGTTCTTCACTACTATTCTCTCAATTGGCATCCTCCTTCTATGTTACAATTTCATAATGAGGGTGTCTATATCTGTTTTCCCTCCACTCCTAAAAATTGTCAACTCTGAGAATTCAAATCTACCTACTAACATAAATTCCTTCTACCTACTATAGATGAGAGCGGATCTCTCAACGTCCTTTACAATATATAAGTATGCCTCTCCTTAACTATCACATTTACGTTTGGCGCATCTATCTTCAAAAGGTTTTAAATAATTTATCATGTGTCAAAATGTGTTGGTGCTTGCCCCATGCTCGCTTGACATTGGCGATGCTCCTACATCATAGGGGTTCACCTCTAAAGAATACCAGAAGTAGTTACGACTATTGTTCCACATAAACAATGTCGCAAGGTAGTATCTCATAATGAAAAATTCATCTTGTTCACAATCTTTTCAAAAGGGGAACAGAAGGACACTGCAATAACTACAACCTCGCCCCAAGCACCTTCTATCCAATATAAGCAAGTCGACAAGGTTGCAGCAAAGAAAACATATTCCTTTGGCACATTGTCCTCTCATGTAGCTCAACTTGTTGAACAACCTCAGCCTCAATAGGTTCATGACATACTTCCGCAAATTGAGCAGCGCGACGTCACCAGCAAGGAAAGCAACTCACCAAGATTCAGATTCAACAAATGTTTTTTCCTCTCCCCTGGGAACTCAACGCAATGGATGCCATTACTTCCTAAGGAGGGAGGATTGATCTAGGTGGATATCAATGGCCACCCACATTCTCCAACTAGCTCAAAATAGTTTTCTGGCAATTTTGGTAATTTACTATTTTTAGCAATTTTTAACTTTTGGGGCCATTTTGAGGCCCTAAACGATGTTTTTGGGAAAACGGGGAGCAATATCGAAGTTCCTTCAATATTGTCTCCAAAATGAATCTCTGCGACGATACCTTTCCAAGGGCTATCATGTGCCTAAAACGAAGATCGCATCCAAAAGTTATGACCTCGGGAAGTTGATGTATTAACTTACATAAATGGGGCCCACATGACTTTTGGCACTTCATCTCTTAGGGTTAGGTTTTTGGATGTATAGGGTTTTTGGCATTCTTGTTTATTATAAAAAGGTCTTTAGAGCCTCATTGTAATCATCTTCTTACGAATGCAAGCAACCGTCACATCTCTTCTCAAAGATAAGTTGCCACCATTCTAGTGAGTCTTTCACTTTGTATTTTTTACAGTCTTTGTACATTTCTTTCATTAATAGAAATCATGTGTTATTGTATCTCTATGTTTATGGTTGCATCTCAGATACATTTCTGTTATATTATTGGATATCCACAATATCTTTGTGCATTTCTTTATTATATCTCCTCTCTCATTTCATGCTGAAAGTAATCCAGATCAGTTGTCACTTCAAGAAACCATCGACTCGTCTAAGGAAGATCAAGAGACAAGTGGAAATCACTTGTGACAAAGGAAATAATGAATGTAGAATTGGTAATATGGTTGAGAACGAACTTACATGGCAGTTCATCTCTTCAACTTCTTGAGAAATGAAATTGCCAAGAAAACGAATTGACAGAAAAATAATAGGCATGAGGGAGGACAAAGGAGGAGGCTCAACAAGAGACTGTATTTGCTGGAGAAAAGTGCACGCAAACAACCAATTCAAAAATAACCAAGTCAAATTGATAACTCACAGTTCGATGTAATAAGATTGTGGTTAATGTATCAGCTGGGTTTTGTGGATTCAAATATTGTCACTGATTGTAATAAATCCTTCGATTCAAATATTGAATTAAATCATCCACATTTCTGATTCTTTTAATGTATGTGATTCTTTGTGCACTCTAAAGGTAGAACAAATATTGTAGTTGTTATTTATATTGTTGTTAATTTTTTGCAGATTTATGCTCTGTGTCAAGTAATATTCACTGCTATAGTCTTGCTACTTTTCATTGTGACAAAGGAATGAGCAAATGGAAAATTTGGAAGACACTTGTCGATGAACTTCCATGACAACTCATCTCCCCAACTTCCTTCGAAATGAAACTTCCAAGAAAATGAATAGATAGAAAAGGAAGAGGTGCGTGAGGGGGGAGAAGAAAAGAGGCTCAACGCAGGACTGTGAATGACGACAATGCTTGGAGACAACCAGTTTGAAAATAACAAGGTTGAATTTATAACTCTAGGTCGATGTAATAATATTGTGGTTAATGTATGAGCTTGGTTTTCTTGGTTTCAAATATTTTCACTGATTGTAATAAATCCTTCTATTCCAATAGTGAATTAAATGATTCACAATTCTGTTGATTGTAATGTATGTGATTCGTTGGGAACTCTCAAGGAAGAACATAGTTGTAGTTGTTAGTTGTATTGTTGTTAATTGTTTGCATATTTATTCTCTCTATCAAGTAATATTGAATGTTATAGTCTTGTTTCTCTGCATCACACTAGCATAAAAAATATTCATGGCTAGGATTCGTCATGAATCAACTCATATCTTCCATTGCTTGGGAAATGTCTAGTCTAGTACAAGCCATATCATAAATCAAGGTACCAAGTTCACTAGCATAAGGAATAGAATCCATATCATCCATATTTGTGGGTGTTATAAGACATTTCTCAACTAAAATATTAGTTCCCATAGAAATCATAAAACTCATTGGTTTGTAGTTTTCCAGGTGAAAACATTGTAGCACTGACTTTACATATTTAATCTGTCTCAACCACATGTTTTTATTTTATCCATCTCTATTGATATACATTCCTAGTATACATTTTGTAGCTCCCAATTCATTCGTATCGAATTTTTCTAAGATATGAGGCTTTAAATTGCAAATCATATCCTTACTATAAAGAAATATTAAAATATCATGTATATATATAGAGTGATATCAATTAAATGAAAACCATCCTATTTGTAATACACATAGTGATTTGATTTGGATCTAATAAATCCCAGTCGTAACCCAAAATAATCAAACTTTTGGTACCACATTCTATGAGACTGTTTCAGGAAATCTAAACACTTTTTTAATTTGCAAACCAATGACTCTTTAACTTTCTCATTGTAGTTCTATAGAAATTTCATATAAATATCCTCCATCAAGTCACCATGTAGGAATGTTGTTTTCACATTGATGTTTTCATCTCTAAATAAAAAGTTGATGCTATAGGTGTAACTCTAATAGATGTTTATTTATCATCCAAGTAAAATATATCAAAAAACTCAATCCCCTCAACTTGAGAATATCATTTCTCAACCAGCATTCAATTGTTCTTTTCAAAATTTCAATCTAGACCAATATTGTTTTAGAACACACATTTACATCCAATGGGTTTCCATCCATCAGGGAATAGTATTAAGTCCCATGTATCAGTCTTTATAATTGTAACCATTTCCTCATCCATTGTCAATCTCCAATACTCCTTATATTCCATCTCCTTTTCTTGTTTAATAGTTTTAGTCTCATTAGTATTAAAAAATAAAGAAAATATACAACTAAAATCAGATGGATGATAATTATACATGTATGGTTTCCTTGTTTTCTAGTCAAAATCCTTGAACTTTAAGGTGGATTTTCTTCCTCCTCTTCTAAACTCTTTGAACCCTCATCCTCATTAGGTCCATTGTGAACTTCTTGTCAATTTTTCTTGGTCTTGGGTTGTACCTAAACTACTAACCTTTTATTATCCTCTTTTAGATTCACCACCATGGGAGAATGCTTAACTTCTCTAAAAGTAACATTCCCTCTATATAAAACATTTCTATCCATAGGATCCCAAATCTTGTACCCTTTCACACAAACACCATACTTGATTAAGAAAAATTTAATGACATTTTTATAGAACTTCGACCACTTCTCCTTAGGCACATTAGCATATGACTCAAACTACAAAAAAAAATATTCTAAACTGATGGATTCTTAGCCATGTATACATCCATAGGTGTCTTATCTAGAAGATCCAATGTGGGACACCTATTAATCAACATGCAGTAGTAACCAATTATGCCCAAAACTTCTTCACTAAGTCTTCTACACTAAGAATACTCCAAGCTCTCTCCATCAATGTTCTCTTCATCCATTCTTAAACTCCATTTCACTAAGGGGTATATGAATTTGTATTATTTCTTGCAATTCGATTATCCTTGCAAAACTTCTCAAACTCTATAGAAGAAAACTTGATACCATTATTAGTCATCAACACATTAATCCTCGTAGAAGTTTTATTTTCCAAGACATATTTAAACTGTTTAAATGACTGAAAACCATAGATTTAGTTCTAATAAAACATACCCATGTCCTTCCATACTAATCATCAATGAATGAAACATGATACAAATCCTTAGAAATTGAAGGAACTTTAACTAGACCAAATAAATTAGAATGGATTAAGTTGAACAACCCAAAAGATTTGTGATAACTTGAATTAAATTGAACATAGTTATGTTTTCCATATATGAAGTGATAGAAAAAATCAAATTCAAGAGAACAACCATTCAATACATGATCATTAGATATAGACATATGTTTTGATTGTGAAGGTGTAGATTGTAATGATCCCAAGCCAATTTTTTGCTTGAAACCACTAACCACCACTGATTTGTTTGATGTGTAAGTGTCTATTGAGGTTTTTTGGTTATTTAAATGATGTTTATACCAGATTCATCCAACACACGCAAGATCAAAATATAATCAAGATATAGAAAACACAAGCATAGATCTGACCTTTATTATAGAAACATGAATCAGATACAATAGAAAGAAAAGATTTGGAATAATCCTCAAATGGCTCCAATAGATAACAAATATGAGCTGCTACAAAATGCTCCCACTGATACAAACAAGCCTCCAAAGGCTGAATAAAAAATGAAGTTCAAAACAAGCAGATTTGAATGCCAATCCCTCCAGCTGAAGAATGCCACGCTCCAATAGAAGGCTGAAACTCTCAATAAATTGGCCCTACTGAATGAAGACTCCAAACGAGTCCAAACTTGGCCAGATGATAGATCAAGGTGATAGGATCACCCTCTTGAAATATCAAGCTGAACATCCAAGACAGACTCCTCCAAACTTTGAATCTTCTACTGAAGTTGCACCCTCCTAGATGCCTAGAACCCTAGGTAATTTGACCCTGATGAGAAAAGCCTTCAAATGCCCTGAAACTCCCTAGGAATGTAGATCAGGCTATGGAAACCCTGTAGGATAAGTTTCAGACTCATATTCCAAGTGAAGCTCTCTAGATCTGAGATTTACTGAATCATAGGATGCCCCCTTTTGCCTCCAAGACGTCCCAATCTGAAGCTAAATATTTGATGGTGATAACTCTCCAGAAAAACCCTCAAAATGATGGTTGTGCCCCTT
>JASDQU010736941.1:279780-296166 GCA_032191745.1 Picea mariana | reverse complement strand
AGTTAGTGCTTCCTTCTAGTTGGTGCTAGAGAAACCAGGGAGTAGTTGCTTCCTTCTAGTTGGTGCTAGAGAAACCAGGGAGTAGTTGCTTCCTTCTAGTTGGTGCTAGAGAAACCAGGGAGTTGGTGCTTCCTTCTAGTGGGTGCTAGAAAAAAACAGAGAGTTGGTGCTCTCAGCAGGTTGCAGCTTGCAAAACAGAGGTTGTAGCCTCACAATGAGTTGGTGCTCAAATGTATGATAATGTAAAGAATGCAAATAATACTTATCATATAAAGAAGAAGAGGTTTTTACCCTGTATGGGTTTCCTTGGGAAATATCTGTCTTTGTGTTTCTCATATATGTGACTGATGCTGAATGTCCCATTGTTCATTTCCCTGCATTACTGTTATCATCATTGAGTGCCTTATAAATATTTTAAAAGAAGCATAATTGTTTAAGCACGGTCACAACTGATTCACCCCCCCTCTCAGTTGTTCAACAATATGTGCATCATAGGATGAACTATACAATAGTTTGGATCCCATTTTCTTCCAAAGTGTCCTCCAAAAGTGACCAATAAATATTTTGTCTTGTTCTGAGGTAATACTCCTTGGAAAACCATGACATATCACAACTTCTTTAAAGAATAAAACAACCACTTCAATTGCATCACTTCTCTTCTTCCACACTATGAAATGTGCCATATTTGAAAACCTATCTACTACAACCATCATAGAGTCATGCCTCCTTTTTGTCTTAGGAAGCCCTAAAAACAAATCCATGCTAACATCTTCCCAAGGCCCTTTAGGTATTGGAAATGGAGTATACAGTCTCGTATTTCGACTTCTTCCCATTGCTACATGGAAAATTATACAACATTCATCAAATTGTTTAACATCCTTGTTGATTCTAGTCCAAAAATACATTTATTCTACCAGTGCTATGGTCTTAGCCATGCCAAAGTGTCCACCTAAGCCTCCACCATGTAGTTATTTGATAAGATTCAATCTTACTAGTGCTTAAGGAATGCACAACTATTGATTTTTAAACAAGAATCCTTCATGTATGTGATAATCAAGGAACATTATTCTATCAACATTCCACAGTTCCTTACAAGCCTTCCACGCTTCTCCAAAATATGCATATTCTTCATACAATTCTTTCATTCTTTCCAATCTCACCACTTCAACAGATAAAGTGTTAAGTAGTAACACTCTTCTACTGAAATCATCTGCCAGTTTATTTGAATTTCTGGATATACGATTCAAAACAAAAGTTTAACTTTGTAAGAATTCAACCCATTTAGAATGTATTTGATTCAACTTACCTTGACTATTGTTGTATTGCAACGCCTTGTGATTAGTAAAAAAAACAAGTTCTTTGGGAAACAAATAGTGTCTCCACTTCTTCAAATCTTGCAACATTGCATAAAATTCTTGATCATACATAAAATAATTTATTTTAGCATCATTCAAATTTTCTCTAAAGAATGTTATTGGTCACCCATCTTGACTTAAAACACTCCAATTGTTTTCCCTCTTGCATCATAGTCAACTTTAAATACTTTGTCAAAGGTTGGAAGTGCCAAAACATGCTTCTCTGTCACTTTCTTTTTCAAATCTGCAAATCTCTTCATAGTTGTTGTTGTCCACTGAAATTTTGCCTTCTTCATGGATTCAGTAAGTGGTGCATAAATTTGACTCAAGTTTCTAATTAACTTCCAATATAAACTCGCCAATCCATGGAAGCTTCTCACTTTAAAACTGGATTGTGGGGTTGGCCATTCCAAAGTAGCCTTCACATTTTCAAAATACATCTTCAATCCTTCCTTGGAAACCAAAAACCCAAATTACACTAATTATGTATGTAGAAATGTGCATTTCTTCAAGTTAATCAACAACCTTTCCTCTTGCAAATGTTTTAACACTTGTCTCACATGATTCAATGTTCTTCCTTTCTCCCACTAAAGATTAAAATGTCATCCAAGTATACTAGAACAAAATTTCCCTGGAATGGTTTCAAGTATTCATTCATAAAGCCTTGTAAATCTTTCTGACAACATTATTTATCCCAAATGGCATAACTAACCATTCAAGCAAGCCATATTTAGTCTTAAAGGAATTTTTCCACTCATCACCTTCCCTTATCTAGATTTGACAATAACCACTCTTCAAATCAATCTTTGTAAAGTATGCAACCCCACTAAAACATTCCATAAGATATTCCATCCTCATCAAAGGAAACCGATACTTGTTGGTGATTCGATTTATAGCTTGTGAATTTGTGCACATCTGACACTCTCCTATTTTCTTTGGGGTCGATACTATTGGTACTGCACATGGGCTTAAACTCTCTCTAATCAATCATGTATTTAGTAGATCTTCTACTTGTTTGTTCACCTCTTCACTCTCTACAGGATTCGTCCTATAAAGTTCCTTGTTAGGTAATCTTAATCTGGGAATCAAATCAATTTGATGAGAAATACTTCTCATAGGAGGTAATCCCTTTGGTAAATCATCAACAAAATTTTCCTTAAATTCATCCAAGAAAGGATTTGTTTCTATAAGTACAACATTTGGATCCTCTCCCTTCTTTACTTATTTTGGAATCACTACTAAACGAAATCTCTCTATTCATTCTTCCTGCAAAATCTCTTTGGAATAATATATCATGATTTTGTTGTTACTAGTTCTTATACCAACACAATTTCTTGTTGAATCATTAGGGTTAATTTATATCATTGTCCATCTTTCTTGAACTCATATTTGTTTTTCTTTCCATCATGGTGAACTTTTTGGTAAAATAGCCACGTTCTTCCAAGAAGTATGTGGCACACACCCATATCAACCACATCACATAATACATGCTCCTGAACACTTCCTATCTGAAAGCTTAATAAATATTGCTCAGTCACAATCACCTACTATCCTTTTTTCAACCATGAAACACGATAAGGAGTTGAATGGACCAACCTCTTCAATTTCAGTTTGTCCATGACTTGAGTGGAAACTAATTTTTTTGTACTTCCCCCATCTATAATCAAATTACAACATTTTCCTTGGACTTTACATTTGGTTTTAAATATTTTTTTTCTTTGTTGTCGCTCTTCTGCTGCATTTTTTTCATATTTAGGTAACACCCTTTGAAACATAAAGTTCTCACCCTATTCTTTCTTAAGAATTGTCAAATTATCTCCAACAATAGAAGCCTCATCAACCTGCGTGACTTGTGTTTGTGCTTCACCTCTTCTCCCTGAAGCTTGTCTTTTTGGGCATTCAGATTTTGTATGCCCTTCTAATCCACAATGATAACAAATAATCACATACTTACCCTTTCCTCTTCCGAATCATCCTTTTCCTTTTCCAACATTACTTCCTCCTCTACCACTTTGGCCACTGGTAGATTATTCTTCCCTTTCACTTATTTTAAAAGTCCATATTTTACCTCTTCCTTTAGAACCTATTCCCCTACCTCTTGGCTATGTTTTCCTATCAATATTTTCTTCCACCTTCAACAAAACTTGATAGAATTCATCAACATTGAAAAATTAATGTCTACTCATTTAATACTGAATTGAATGCTTTAATCCATTTACATACCTTGCAACTCATTGAAATTTCGGTTCTTTGATGTCTACTCAACTTGACATCCTAAAGAACTCTTCGGTGTATTCACAAACATATGTATCCCTTTGTGTTAGGTTCTATACTTGTTTATATAAATTCTACTGGTAATCAACATGAAGAAATTTCTCTCTAATTTTTGTGACCATCTTCTTCCATGTTTTAATCCTTTCCCACTAATTATTCATTCTATCCTTTTGCAGCATATCCAACCATAGATTCGCATGGCCCTTTAGTTTTGTAATGGAAAATATCACCCGATTTGGATCCTGGACATTTTCATACTCGAAATATCTTTCAATCTCCCCAATCTAATCAATGAGAACATCAACTATCATACTACAATCATAACAGGAAACCTCAATGTTTTCACTACCCCTGTTACTCAAGTATGAAATGAACCTAACTATTGGGTCTCTTTCTTCACCATCTCATTCCTATTCAATTTCTTCTTCTATATATGAATCTACTTTAGCATCCCCATTCCTTTGAATCTCCAATTCATCTACTATCTATCTCAAATCCTCCAGTTCTCGATTTCCTTCACCCTCTCTTTATGCTCCTCTTCTTCATGGCGACAATATTCCAAGTTTTATATGTCTCACCAATATCTACATACCTCACTCCCAGTTCTATAACCCAACTTGACCTTTCAACACCCGTTCCGAGCAACCACCATGAATAGGTGTTCTGTACCCTATCTCACAGAAGAAAATTTAGGTACAAATCCCATAGAAAACCCTACTTTGATACCGATTGATGTAGAGAAGAAATATTGTAGCGTTGAATATTACTTGACAGAGAAAACAAAAATGTTTTTGGTGATGTTGATCACCCGAGGCCAAGGATTCTCCTACATCATAGTGGTAACATCAGACATGTGTTTTGACATAGGTCCATGTCTTGATATGTGTGGAAATTGTCCCAATCCTTATACTATTGAATTTTCTTTAGTTAAATGAATTACTAGATTAAATTTCTTTTATTAATTAGTTATGTAATTAGTTAATTAATTTATTTAAGAAACATGCTAAAAATACTTAGCATGCATCATGTATTCTAAATCTCAAGTGAGTGTGAGAAGTAATGTCAATTGTATATGAATTTGGATATTAGAAATAGATTGTAACTCATGATTATAAAATCAAGGCTAGGAGAAGGAGGAAGAAACAATTCACACTAATGGTGAAGGATGACCTTTGCTAGTGTGCAGTCTCCATGGTCACACTCAGGAGTAGAGAAGGACCTCTGCTCGAGTTCTTGTATCATGAAATACATTGATTCAAGAGGACCAAGGATTACACTTGATAGGAGTTGTGTTGAGAGTGTCAACACATAGATTATTGGATCGTAGAGGAATTTCATTCAAGATATTGGATAGGTGAAGAAGGACATTCATCTAGAGATCATACAGGTCAAGGAGAAGAGATAACATAGGAATACACAGGTGGGTTTTAGTAGAAGGAAGTCACAGGAAAGAGTCAGACCATACGGAGCTTGTTGCACAAACTTTTAGTACATATCCACGAGTCATATTTAAGACAGTCATGGATATTCACAGGTGACAAAAGGGAAAGTCACAGATGTTCACGGGTCACAGAAGGGCAAGTCACAAATTTCTAGAAAAGCATGCCAGAATTGGTCGTACAACAGGTCAAATATTTCCAGGTTAGTATGGAGCTGTATTTATCTCAGTGTTCCATTATCCTTGTTATGGGAGCCATGATCTTAGCATAATAAAAATATTCTCAGCACCGGTTTTCCCTCCGGGGTTTTTCCAAGGGTATTTACCCAAAAATTTTAGTGTTCGTGTGTGCTTGATTTAGTTTCCTAGTTTATGCTTTTGTTGCATGATATTGAGTTGAATATTTCAGTAGTTTTTTTTATTTTTTTCTGAATTTCCAAAATGATTACAATAAGGAAATCACTAGATAACAAAGTACCTAGGTGTTGGAGTAAGAATTTCAACAAACATACAGTGAAGAGGGTATTTAGTTATTTTAAAGGTCTAAATATTCCATTTGATATCATAATTATGTTTTAGGGGACCCATACTCAATGGATATACAAAGTAACGTGGATTTTTATTGGGCATTGAGCGAACAATTTTTTGATTATTTGGTTGAGCATTAAGTTTTACTAGAAAGCATCAATACATGGACCCTTTGTTCACTATAGAGGCATAGTGTATCACTACATCTCATTTCTGTAAAGGGGCCATTTGACATATGAAATTGTGTTTAAAAGTATATCTGAGTTGGAGAATATTACACTTAAATGTGATAGTAACATTCCCATTTGTCTAGCTAAGAACCCTAAATTTAATGTGAAGACAAATAATATAGATATCCAATACCATTTTGTTAGAGAGGTTCTAGATGATGGAAAAGTGATACTATAGAACATTGACACTTTGGAGAATCTTGCCGATGCTTTGAAAAAATCGATAAGTACATGTAAATTCAAGTGATGCTATGAGTCTATGGTCCTTATGCCCCTTAGAAATTAATTGACAATTTGATGCATCCCCCCTCATACTATTGCAAGGTATATGACAAGTAGGATAATTTTGAGATAGTTTTGTTATACACCTTGCAGTCCTATATTGGTGTAGGTAATGATTTCTAATTATAATGGAATAAATGTTGACTAATAACAAGGAATATTCTCAACAATTTCCAAGAAGAAATGTTGAGTAGTGGAAACGAATAAATGTAAATCACTAGCAAGCAATGAATGCTAAGAAACATTAATTGGCCAATTAATTGGTGGTGATTTCCAACATGTATAATTAAGAAACCATAAACATTTTATTCCTTTATTATTCCTATTTATTCAATGTTAGGGTTCTAGGAAAATAGGGTGTGAGTTTTAACTCACTTTTATGCCGATTTTTTTCCAGAATACTTATGCTACTATTAAATAATCTAGTTGATAGTATGGAGACTTTGTAATGTATTGTAAACATTTGGTTGTTAAATAATACTTTGAGCATGATTTAGAGTGAGTTTTTTTTTCCTCGAGGCTCACATAAATTATTGTCTATGAGTTGTATGTTTTTATGTTGTATATTACTGCAATTGTATTCATTTAATTTCTACATATTTTTATCCCATTGATTAGCATAGGAAGTGTATTTTACACATCTAATTTCTATAAAATCTCATTCAATTATGTAGAACTCAAAAATCAAAACTTATCTATATGTAATTTTTCTTTTGATTATTACTATAATATTTATATTCACATTAAATTTTATTTTTATGTAAAAGTCACATTTAAAATAGTTTTATTTATGCATAAACAAAAAAATATATAATATAATTTTAAGGCTATGAACAAACCAAACATTAAATTGGTATTTGAGACGCCATTATTTATGGAACAAGG
The DNA here is from genome assembly GCA_032191745.1 of Picea mariana. Classification (NCBI taxonomy): domain Eukaryota; kingdom Viridiplantae; phylum Streptophyta; class Pinopsida; order Pinales; family Pinaceae; genus Picea; species Picea mariana. Next base: position 289,174 of record JASDQU010736941.1, on the reverse strand, counting down.
GACCTTCTTCTCTTAGCTATTTGATTGTTAAGATCTACCTAAATGTACATATATAAATACCCTACATCCTTCCAAAATTGAATCTGTAATCTTTAAAGAAAAAAATTAAAATTTTAACTATCTTTATAGTAAATAATAAAATTAGAATAAAATAAAAATAATAATCTTTATAATAAATAATAAAATTAGAATAAAATAAAAATAATATATTTAATTGTAAACAAACAAGAATACGATTTAAATTTATTAAAAATTATAGATTGTCACCTAAGGAGAATATGTTGTAATTGGCACGTCTCAACGTATATTTCAAAGAAAACATAATACGATTTTAATATAATGTTATCGTTTCATATACATTATTGAAGAAAACTTTATTTGAATTGTGAACTATTGTGAACTAAAGAGAATATAATTTTTTAAGCATATTATGAACATGACATATATGAGTTTGATTTATTAACACTATAGAATAAAGGAGATTGTGATTTTACTTTATTCAATGTATCATTAAAGGAGATTCTGATTTTATTTTATTCATTATATATAAGATTTTAATTAAATTTAATAAGATATGATTTGAATTATAAATGAATAATAATATTATTTTAATTTATTATCATTATTATATAAGAGTATAAATATTTTTTTAATGAAAAGAATATAAAAAAATTTCATTGTATATATGATTTTAATTTAATTATTATCATCTTTATATATATTATTTTGATTTTAATTTATCATCATTATTATTTATAAAATCATTTTAATTTATTATTAATTTTATATAAATTATTTTGATTTTAATTAAAAATAATATTTTTTTAATAATAAAATAAATATGATATAATTTTAATTCACTATAATGATTGTATATTTTTCATTTAAACTAAAAAGAACATAATTTTAATATTTATCATCATTACATATATGATTTTAGTTTAAACTTAGGAAGATATCACTTGAATCATTACTGATATATGCCAAACCGATCAATAATATTAAATTATTAGTATGGTCGCTAACCTCATGCCAACCAATTATTTTAATATATTAACATCATTCAGAATCTATGCATCATTCATTAATTTAATATATTAAATTATTAGTATGGTCGCTAACCTCATGCTAACCAATTATTTTAATATATTAACATCGTTCATAATCTATGATTTTCACTGACAAATCAAACTTTTTCACATTCCACACTTTAATTTTAATTGCTGATCGATGCCATCCATCGTCAATTGCATGTCGTCATGTCAAATAATGTCAATTCAAACTCCATTGTCAAAGAATGTCAGTTCAAACTCCATTCTCTTCAAACAAATGAATGATCCCAATTTATTAACATCATTGCGAATCTCTTCCATAGAAAAGATTATCATTTTGAATGACAAAASTAGATTTTCGAGCTCCACTCTTCTACCTTCTTGGTTATATATAAATAATCGTTTTTCTTCTTAGAGAACTCTTCTTTTTGATAAAACGGTGGTAACCTAGATATTCAAATTAATTTTCTTCTTCTTATACCTAATATTCTTGTAGGATCTGCCTCCTTTCATGATAGGTAATTAAGTTTGTAATTCGGAGAATTTCTTGGAATATTATTCTATGTTACTCTAAATGATTTTGGAAGAGATTACGATCCAAATATATCACCATTTCAAATTTATCCTTGGTGTTAATCTTTCGACATGAGGGTATCATAATATTCATAAAAGGGTATGAATTATTGATCGTGTGGAAATCCTAACATTTTAAGTAGTGATATTACCCACCCTTGGAACTAGAGGGAAGGAAGCAAGAATACATTTGGATTCAAGTGTCGATGACAATGCCTAGATCATTCTCTCTACTAATGAGGTAATGGTCTACACATTTTCCTCTCAACTAATGAGGCAATGTCTTGTTAGGATGATGGGATGACTTAATTGATCAATTCGAGTTCTCTTTCTATGGAAGAGATGTGCAATACTAGTTGATTATGCATATAATATACCTAATAGATAGGAACTTCTTCACTCTATCGTCAGGTTAGAACATGGTTTGAGGAAGTCTCTAAAAATTTCTCAATGTGAGTTTTTTTTCCAAATAAGTTGAATCATGATCATAAGTTTAATTCCAGGTTGGGCATTAATTTGCATGTTTATTTAAAAAAAATTACTAGTAAGTGTTTTCTAAACAAGCGAAATCTTAAGTGGAAAATTTTTGAAATACATTTGAGTCTTGGTTTGTTAGAACATAGTATAAAATTATGGAATATGTCAACTTTCCATAAATTTTCACAATACTTATCCCCTCCTTGAGCTTATATTTCTCCCCCTATAGGGACCAAGGAAACCAAATAAAAAACAAGGACTAGGAATTTTCTAGAGGAATCGATGTCAAATAAGGAGGATGATTAGAATAGGGTAAATAAATAAACAACAATTTCCATACAAGAATCTGTTCTTTTACATAGGGGATAGTGTAAAAGATATGGATACTAGGGTTTCCTCGTGGAGGGAGGGAGGTGTACTTGAAACTCTTCTAGGTGAAATAAAGAGACATCATTAAATTGATACCTATTTTTCAAATAAGCCTATAAGAACCCTAATCTCTTGTCATCTAACATACAATTAGCTACCATGGATCCTTCTTCAAGGGATCACAAATAGTTAAAAGAAACAATGACAAAAAGGGAAGAATTAAAGAATATTTTAAAAACGGATAGAAATTACTTTCACATTAATTATGTAATTTTAGTTTTGTAAATGTAATGAACACCTATAAATTTGTAAGTGTAGTATGCACCAATACTTGATTGTATGTATATCATTCTTTGAGAACTTGAAGAAAAACATTTTCATTCTACAATTGAATAGAATCTACAATATTCTTTTGGAAAAGGAATGTTAACCATGGAGCAGTCTAATCAACAATTAAATCGTATTCTAAGTTAGGCATGATTTCATTTATAAAATTTTCTTATTCCTAGTAAATTTATGATTATTAATAATGATGTAATTGATAAAGAAGAGAGAAAAAAAGAACATTGTTAATTTAAGCCATTACATTTTATGTCATGCATTATTACTTTGTGTGCAAAATGTATTACATTATTTTTCATCTACAATAGAAGTTTTTGGTTACTACGAATCTATAGTATTGTTTTCTTTCCATTTGGTATCAAATCCATGTTGGGAGATTTGACAGGTCAAAACTAATTACATGTTTTCAATTTTCAAAGATCAAGATAATAATCAATGGAAACAATGAATACTTCACTATTAGTTACTCCATTTAAAGAATAACAATATGAATATTGTGAAATAAAAATGTAGTCATTAATGGTATTTAAATATGCGTGGGACACATTTTGAGAAGTCTATGATGATACCTGACATTGGAATCCATTGAAAACATAAGAGAGAAGTGATAAGAGATAGTGATCCATAAAAGAGTTACTTATATCCCACTCACTTCACCAACATAGACACTAGGAAAAATTCTCTATATTTTCTCTATCTCAACCTTATAATATAACATGCTCTATTCTTAGAAATGCCACTGGGCCTCTATCCCCTACCATGTATAAGGACCTCTCTTCTTCTCCTAGCTGCAAGTATTTCTCTCAATGTATCCTACACGCAACACCCAACCTGGAAATAAAAATTAGGTCAAAGGAAAACAATGCTCTACAAAATCTCTAAATTTGGTTACTAGATACCAATGCTAATCTCCACTTTTCTAATACTCTATCTCTTCAAAGTTAATTGCTATATAAAGCCTCTTCAATATTTGAATTGGAAACAAATTAAATGAGAATCTTAATTATGTGTTCGGTCTATTCTATGGAATGCAAGAACCATACCTCATTACACCAAGAGGTTTACCCATCGGATATGAAAAAAAAAATTGGTATAACCATGTGCATGAATTCTAATGCACCCTATATTGGATCACTAGTTGTAGCCACTTCTTGTACACTAGTTGAAATTGAAATGAGAGTTGAGACGAATGAATCAATTTAATTTATACTATAGGAACATTAATATATATGAAAAATTAAAGTTTGACATACCACAAGGAGTGAGACACATTCAATCCAAATAAAGAATATGCTTTTTTTATTTGCAGCTAGTCAAGAAGAATAGTGTGTGGAAATGTGAGAATCAAATTCTCAATTAGAGTAGGCCAATATTTTGTTTCCAACAAACTAACAACAAGTCCCTTCAATTCTTATTCACCTGGAATAATATTATCCATCAAAAATATATCTTTAGAAAACTCCAACACCATAAACAAAGATGCACCATATTCAAGTAATCAATCTATGAATCCACTAGTGGAAAGACGAGAGTCTAGTTCCAATTTTGCAGCAATGAAGAGATCAACTTAGTTGATGATTAAGGAGCCCGAAAAAAAGAGAATATACTCAGTGAGTGAAAAACAACCTTCTACAATAGTGCACAACCCCTACATACTCCATATGATTGTGTGCATCCTGTGGATAAGGGATAACACCCAACTAATGGAACATATTGACTTAGACATATGGATTTGATTAGGTAATATAGGAATTTGATCTAGAAAATATGAATTTTCCTAGAGGGAGTGTGTACAGTCTGTGGGTGATAGAAAAAGTTCTAGCAATGTGTGCAACAAACTAAAAGGAGAAGAAATTATTAAATTTGAAGACGAAGAATGGAAACTTAGTGTACAATTTGTAATAGAAAAATTATTATAAACATTGATCTCAGACACAAGGGTGGATAGTATAACACACTTGATTGTTGGATTTTGATTCAATGGATAATTCCTACGACCCAAATCCAAATATGCATAAGAATGAAAGGTCTGTCACAGCACTATCCCAAACAATACTAGAATGATGGGAATTTGAGTCTTATTGAAAACATATTTCATACCATCGCTTTTTGTTGATGTACCCACCAAAAAAATAAAATCAAACAAAAAGTTTTGAAACATTGTGTTTGTTGTGGAAGACAATTATTATAACAAAGATCGTGATTTATTTACTTGTTGTGTTTGAAATCAATAGAGAAATGATTTTGTATCAGTTGAATTTACTTAGAGACAAAACCATTGAGGGATGGAGTGTATATTTACTGAAATTAAGCATGCATACAATGACATGGAATAGAAAACATTACATAATAAAGAAAACACACCATAAAAACAAGGATATTTTACCTTGGAAACCCAAATGGGAGAACTAGCTTCGAATGGGGCTTAGTTTCTTCATTTTGGAAATCTTTGGTAAAAACAATTCATGGATTTCTCTACCTCTTCCTCTCTTAGTCAAAATACCCATTGAGAATGAAGGAGAAGGAAGAAATAGGGATATATAAGGGGTAAGGGGAAGAAAAAAAACCATGACCCTTCATTTCCCCTTTCTCAACCTTCTCGCCTATTTTTATTTTCTTTAATATTTTAACTATCCCATTTTTCCTTCTCACTCTCATTTTTCCGTTATTCAACTTTACATTTACATTTATTTACACATTTTTCTTAACCTTCAATAATTGATAAATTAGATTATGGGTATTTATTCTTACACACATTCATCGATTTGGATCCAACAAACAAAGAATACATATGACCTCTCAATTTTTTAAATCCAAAGTTGTAACATCCCGCTCTTCGCACACATGATTTGACTTATTCTTTGAGGATACTTGCGTGCAAGTGATCCAGTTTAATATATGGTTGTTTGTTTCACTTATGGATTCTAATGATGATGTGGTTAGATTATGATGTTATGTTATTGGATATCTATGTATAGAGAGGTGCTATTGATAGGTTTCTCCTGAGTGTGCAGGACACTTGACAGATTGAGGAGGTTGATGGTATAAATGGAACTCCTTGGACTCTGGATCGAGTCAGGGAGTGGACGATATATGGTTTGGGTATTTATATCTATGCATATGTGACATATGATCGGTTATATTATGATGTTGTTTATGGATCGTTTTCAATGTTTCATTGATGGATGTAGGTTGACGATTGCTTGCTAATCAGACTCACATAAGGAGTAAAGGGGCCATGCATAGAAGCCATATTGAGGGAGATGGTTGGCAACAACCTTGCCACAACCTACTATCACTCTCATCATGGCTCGAATTGTAGGTTAATGATTACCTAGTTCGAGAGATCCATGATGTCGTGAAGGAAAACTGAGACAGTAGCTCACAAAGATTCTAAGGGGCGTGCAATAAGGCAAGGTTCTTATTCCTTAGAGGCGCTTAGTCTCTCTTATGGTCTCTTGATGGAGTATTGACTCAAAGGGTTGGAAAACTACCAAAACAAGTCAAAGTCGAGTGGCACCCTTGGATCATGTAGTGTGTCTTGAAGGGCACGTTGCATAATTAAAACTTGAATAAAGGTGATTGGCACCCTTGGAGCACGGAGCGCATCTTGAAGGGAACGTCGCGGTTTTTAATAAAGGTGATTCAAGGAACCTTGGTTCCTAGAATTTTTTTTTTTTTTTGACATTGTCAAACTTCAAATAATTATTAAATGGGTAAATGTTCTATTAATTATAAAATCTCCTTAATTAATTATAAGCCTAGTTTAAAAATTTGAGCCTAAGTCTAAAGTGAGTAAGAAGACTAAAAATCAAATTATAAATTTAATAAATGGTGGAGGATGAAGAAAAATTAAGTTAGGGATTGAAAGAGTAAAAATTTATATCTAAAGATTTAACTATGTAAATGTGTGCAAATAATAACAAATTAGAAACTAAGATAAGAAATGAATCAATGTAAAAAGAATGTGGAAGCATAGAAAGGTATCTAGTCTAGTTTAATTAAAGAACTTTCCTAAATTAAACAAAACTAAGTTTTAGAAAGGAGTCAGTCTTTAAAAGGGAAATAGATGGAATAAAGGGACAACTAGGAGTAATTTTACGAGCACTTTTAGGATTTGTGAGGGAAATTGACATTTAATTAAGTTAAATAGTGAATTTTAGGTGCAACTAAGGGGACATGTGACAAGTATACGGGGGAGAGGAATTCCTAATTAATTAAGAAAAATGAATTAAATGTGAAAATGGCAAGTGGTCATTAAGAAAAAAATCTATAAAAGAAATGGCTGAGAGGAGGAATGGATGAGGACTGGTATGAGGAAATTTATGCTGCCAAAATTTCTTTGATTGATTTTACTTGTGAGAGTTGGGATATATAGCTCGAGAAAGAGAGTGGTAGCTCGACCTTGTGAGGTGATATGGGAGCTACATTTTTCTGGTTGTGTTTGTGTGTGACCCCTTTACGGTGAGGTCTCAATGATTAGAAAGCGGGAGCAAGGAGGAAGCACCAGCTACTGAAGAACATCATCAAGTACATCTCAGACGATGGTTATTGAATTTATCAAATTTGAGATTTTAATTAGGATTTAATTCGTTCAATCGTTCTTTCTTTTATTTCTTATTGTGTTGAAAATTTTGGGAGGGATTAGACAAGCCCTCATTGTTTATAAATTCTAGGAGTGATTTCGAATGAATTCTTTGTTTCTTTTAATTATTACTGAGTTTGACAAGTTGTATATAAAATGTTGATCCCCACCATTCTAGTTGAGATATGGCCAGGACTTTTTCCCTTTGATATGAACCCAACTCTGTTCAATTCTTACTCTTTGGCAAAGTTGCTAACCCTAGCTCCAAATTTAAATGGATTGATCTGCATATTTTCTTGGTTATTTATTCGCTTATTGCCTCTGTAATTTACTGGAAATTTTGCCCAATGATTTGACATCTACCCTCTATAATTTATTCATGTGATCCCTACATTTTTCTTAGTTATTATTCAGTAATTAACTCTGATTAATGTTGTGAATTACCTTGGAATCCACTCGACATTTTACCACTTACTCTTCTTGGAGTTACTTCACACACACCTAGGATTTGTTTTTCCTATGGATTTTGCTTGTTTATTAGTGATAATTATTCATTATCTAGTCTCCTTTATTTTAGGGGAGGATATTCCACCTAAAGAATATTCTCTTTCAGTTGACACCTCAGTTTCACTAGTTGAGTTGAGTTTAGATGTTGCATTGATTTTGTCACCATGCAACATTGGGATCATCACCATGCTAATTCAACCTTTCCTTGGTATCATCACCAGACTAGAACATTACTCATGATTCCCTAATATTCTCCTCAGTTCACTCTATTTCAGTCAGTTAACTGAAGACTGATAGACTAGTTAACTCAGACTAGGTCACAATTCACTCCCATAACTGCGTTAGAGACTAGAATAAGTTGTAGTTTACTCCCGTAACTATGGGTGTGTGTCTAGATCACTCTAGACCACCACTATGGTGCATTAGTTACTCATTTATCCTATATCTATTGTAAATTATTAACTCTTTGAGTGTGGAATACAATTAATGAGAATTCTTCCATTCTTTCTCTCCTTCTTCTTCTTTCTCAATTTCTCTCTACAAATGTGTGTAGTATTTTCTAGATAGATCTATTCTATGTGGTTTCAACACATTTACATGGTATTAGAGTCAAAGGACTACTAATAAAAAGATACACCAAATTATTTTTGCAGGTACTGAAGATTGAAGAACGCAGAAAAGATTGATTATTCACCGACAATACTTCTCACACCTCATAACTATTTGGAGTGGAAGCCAAAAATTTTGCTTCTGTTCAGATGTAGAGGCTTGAACCAAATAACTATGGCAATGGAAGTAGAGCATGATTTTTCTGATATGGCCATAGGATGTATCCTCTGGTTTATTTCTCCTGAAATTCTCCATCAAGTATATATGACTCAAAGAATCAACTCCAAATGAATTATGGAGTAGATTGGAGGTTCTATTCGGGAATAAATAAGATTGTGAAGATTTCATGCATGACGTTGAACAGATAGAGCCAGAAGAGAAGACATCAGAAGATAAAGCCTCTTATTATGAAGAGTCTTTTACAAAACTATTTGCACAAATTTGTATTCCATTAATTGAAGATGATGTCTACTCCATTTCATATTTTTTTTTCTGAATTTTATGTGGAATATATATGACATGCATTTTAAGAATCACATGCAAACAATTTTCCATGTGCAATGCATGCATCTCAGGAGACAAAAAGGGAGCCACGCACATGAGTCTCAATTCTGATATTTTATACAGAACATTTACAGAAACAAATTGTATATTTGAATTTGTCACATAAATATATCCAATTTCAAAAAACAAATTGTCTGAAACAGAATCCGGGAAGTGAAGTTATGATCATTTTAAAATCAACAAAATTTCAGCATTTTTTTGGAAACGACCGAACGATTTTCAAATTTTCATCCAAACTTTATTTGGATCTTCTTCATTACAAGAAGAGAATTTGGATATGTATGGACATCTCAATAGTGCATCTACTTCATTAGAT
>JASDQU010736941.1:262256-272817 GCA_032191745.1 Picea mariana | reverse complement strand
GTGATGTTTAGGGGGGGTGTTGGAGTTACTTCACACACACCTAGGATTTATTTTTCCTAAGGATTTTACTTGTTTATTATTCATAATTAGTCATTATCCAATATCCTATATTTTTTGGGAGAATATTCTCTTTTAGTTGACACTTTAATTTGACTAGTTGAGTTGAGTTTAGATGTTGCATTGGTTTTGTCACCGTGCAACATTGGGATCATCACCATGATAATTCGACCTTGCCTTGGTATCATCACTAGACTAGAACATTACTCTTGATTCCCTAATATCCTCCTCACTTCATTCTATTTTAGTCAATTAACTGAAGACTGGTAGACTGGTTAACTCAGACTAGGTGGCAACTCATTCCCATAACTACCTAGAGACTAGACTAGGTGGCATTTTACTCCCGTAACTGTTGTTGTGTGTCGAGATCACTCTAGACCACCACTATGGTGCATTATTTACTCATGTATCTTATATCTATTGTAAATTATTCACTCTTTGAGTGTGGAATACAGTTAATGAGAATTCTTCCATTCTTTCTCTCCTTCTTCTTATTTCTCAATTTATATCTACAAATGTGTATAGTATTTTCTAGATAGATCTATTATGTGCAGGTTCAACACATTTACAACACTCAAATATTTTTACCCTTAATGCACAATGATTCATTCACACTTTTCTCATCATTTTACTACGTTTTTTTTTTGTTTCTACAAGGGTATGGCTCCACACAATCACACTATGCTCAACAAATTTTTTTATTCACTTCCCTCTGTGTTTTCTATGCTCCTCTTGTATTTTGATTCACCCAACATATTAATTCTCATTGTATTTTATTGCAGGAAACACCTCGGTGTTTTTTTTCATGCATTTCTGCCCAGCAAAGGTAATATCTCTTGGATATTATCCCTTTGTTCTATGTTCTTTTTCCTAGAGAAAATTGTCCCAACATCTTTATTCTCATTGCGATTTACTCCGAGAACATCTCTACATTTGCATGCATTTTTTCCTCACAAGGGTTGTTATCCTAGTGATTTCTCCTTAAAAAACTCTGCATTTTTTGGGGATTTATCCAAGAATTTTTCCACTATTCAACCCTCTACATTTTTGCAGAAAGTATCTGAGTGTTTTACCCAAACTGGACTACAACTCCCTTGTCCTCAAATGGCAGGTTTCCAAGTAATAATCCTCTACGTGTGCAAGATTTATCTCTGAGTTTTTTTAAAACTAGTCTACGTTTTATCCTTAACTAGATTGGCCCCCTTTTTTCATAACTATCTCTGTGAATTGTCACTTATTTACCCAACAGGTTAACATTTAAGGAAAGTTGCATGTGCATGGAACCTGTTTTTGTTTAGTTGTCCAACTCATAATTTTAAGCCTTCAATTTAGCTTGGTATCGGGGTAAGTGATATATGATATTTTAGTTTTTATCAGTTTTTGTTTTATGTTATTAATTATTAAATTAAATGTTTATTGAATGATCAACTTAAGGTTTATTTAATGATCAACCTAAATGTTTATTAAAGGCTCAATTAAATGTTATTAAATGTTCAACTTAATGTTTATTTAACATTGAACTTAAAAGTTTATTAAAGGTGCAATTAAAGGTTATTTAAACGTTCAATTTAAATGTTGATGTCTGATGTCTGATATGTTCCATTACCTCATCAGTCATTTTAAAAAGGGGCTTAGGCCTACATGAATAAATACAAGGAACAAACCATTGATTATCCTAGCGCTTGAATAATGCTAAAGTGTGATAAACTAAATGATTAAATTTGCTTGTGCGCCTTGAATAAAGTAAACATGTGATTTCTTGTAGTTATTCCTTTGCAACCTAGAATTAATAGATTAGACGCTTTGCACGCACTAATATTATACAATAATGTAGGTTGGTTAGATATGAGACTTCTTGCGCACAACCAAACCTTGATGTAAAGAAAGATTTCTTAGATATTGGACTGCTTGCACTATGAAAAATTAGTTGATGTGTAATGACTAAGTAATGGGTTCTCTGGGGCCATTGAATTAATGTTGATACCAGATGGATTGAGTGATTATTTCATCTGTGCCTTAATTTAATAGATAATTACCTTTCACCATTGATTATGTTGTGATTAAAGAATTGGATTTCTTGTGCATTGGAATAATGGTGGACATACAATGATTTAGCTTTGATTACTCCCGCACATTGTAATAATGGTGATGCATAATTAGTTTATTCATAAAATTTACTTGCGCACATTAAATTAAGCGAGCATGTGATTTCTTCGTCAGTATTCTCTTGCACCTTGTATTTAATATTTGTGTCATGAATTGGCTTTTAATTAATCTTGTGTCACGAATTTATTAGATATATGATTGATTTAGTGACTAGTTTTCTCTTGCACAATTACTTCAGTTGGCATGTGATCATTATAGAATTGTTTACTCTCATGCACAACAGATATTTAAATGTTGATGTATGATTGATAATGATAATGATTACCCTTTTTCCATTATTAATTGATGAATAATATTGATGGATTGTTCTAGTTGATGTTGGACTTGTTTGTTAGTGGGATGAAGGAGACTGTTGTGGGCGATGTGGTAGGGTTAATGAGGTCCTTTAAGAGTATGCTATAGGCCTTGATTAGCCATATAGATAGAAATGATTCTAGGGCACTTGTACCCCCTGAGGGTCCATAACATGCCCCGGCCGGTACTAGTAGTGCTCACCGAGAACTCGAGAAGGTCAAGTTTCCTGAGTTCTTGGGTGCCATGGATGGAGTGACCATTGAGGCATGGTTGGAGAACATGGTGATGTGATTTTCAATTCACGACTAGACCTCCAAAGTGAAGGTTCTCATGGTGTTCTTTCAGCTGAAAAGGAGTGCTCTTTTATGGTGGAAGATGCTCCTGCAAGAATTGAACATGGCCGTCGAAGTCGTGTCATGGGAACTGTTTGAGGAAAAGTTCTGAGAGAGGTATTTGTATGAGGAATTCATTGAGTTCCATATCAATGAGTTCAATTCCTTGTGACAAGGAGGTCTTATGGTGCCTGAGTATGAGTCACGTTTCATGTATCTACTTAGCTATGCTCCACATCTGAACACAGAGAAGATCAAGGTCAACAAGTTTGTGTTCGGCCTTAACGTCACCATTCGTGCAAAGATGAGGATCCTAATGTGTCATAAGTTGCACGATGTTTTCCATAAGTCCCTCATAGATGAGGAGGAGTTGATCAACAAGGGTAATAGAAGAACTCCTACGAGACCGACGAGACAAGCAACATCTGGTGCACAACAACATCATACACCAGCTAGACATCCATCAGGGTATCAAGGCACTCTGAGAGGATCCATGTTCATGACACCACAATGACCGATGCCTCAACAATGAACTCCCTACATAGGAACACAAAACTAGAAACAACGTCATCTGCAACAACAATAGTTTATGCATGTTCAACAGAACAAGATAGGATTTCACACTGGTGGGCCATCAACTTCTACTTCAGGGACCAGGAGTACTAGACCAAAGACTAGATGTTGGGCCAGAGCATATAGGTCAGTCGGACATACTACAGTAGGATATTTGGGAAAGGCAAAATAGATTCATGCAGCGGTGAGTAACCATCAGGCCGAGGACCAATCTACTATGCTTGAGATGTCAAGTACCATCGTTTTGTAGACATTTAGTATTTTTATAGATCCAGGTGGTCCATAGAGATTTATTTCTGGTGCAGTGCTAAAGAGAATTAAGGTAAAGGAGGTCAAACAAAATGAGTTTATTTATGTGTAAGTGGCTTTAGGATCCAAGTAGAAGGTTGGAGGGAAGGTTACGAAATGTAGCCTTAACCTAGGAGATTTTTTCACAAAGGTCAATCTATACATCACGATCTTAGGATCTTATGACGTCATGATCAATATGGATTGTTTGGAATCGCATGAGGTGATACTCAATTGTACGATGAAATGGTTGAGTTTGACCAATGATGAGGGATAGAGATGAGTGATTGTAGGAAGAAACTGAGTTTCCCTAAGCTTCATCTCTTCCCTACAACTACGGAAGAGAATGTGCAAGGGATGAAAGTTATATGTAATAGTAGCGTTGAACAACAAGGGCATGGAGAAAGGATTGGAAAACCTTTTGGTAGTACGAGATTTTACATACATGTTCCCAGAAGAGTTACTAGGTTTACCTCCTCTAAGAGAGTTGGAATTTACCATTAACTTAAAACCTAGAACTAAACCGATAGTAAGGACGTCTTATCGGATGTCAACGCCTGAGTTATAAGAGTTGAAAATGCAACTGAAAGGGTTGTTGGACGTACGAATTATACGTCCAAGTGTGTTACCTTGGGGTGCACCTATTATTTTCATATAGAAGGAGGATGGGTTGTGGAGACTCTGCATTGACTATCATCAATTGAACAAGGAAATGATTAAGCACCAATATCCATTGCTAAGAATAGATGATTTGTTTGATCAAATGAAAGGTGTGACGATGTTTTCTAAGATCGAATTAGGATCAGAATATCACCAGTTATGGATCAAGGAGGAAGACATTCCTAAGACTGCATTCAAGATGAGGTTTGGAAATTATGAGTTTATCTTTTTACCGTTTGGACTGACAAATGCCTAAGGGGTATTTATGAACTTGATGAATGGGATGCTCCGTGAATACTTGGACAAGTTTTTTCAAGTATTCATTGACGACATTTTGATATATTCTCGGAGGATGGAAGAACATGTAGAACATTTGCACCTAGTACTAGAGTGTTTACGAGAGAACAAATTATACGAGAAACTATTGAGATGATCTTTCTATCAATCGAGGATTCATTATTTAGGGCATTTTATTTCTAGCGAATCCATTGTTGTGGATCCAGCAAAGGTAGAGGCTATTATGGAATGGTCCATGCTAAGGAATGTACTAGAAGTACGTAGCTTCATGGGATTAGATGGATATTATTGACCATTCGTCGAAGGTTTTTTGAAGATAGAAAATCCGATCATGGAATTGCAAAACAAAAATAAGAAGTTTGTATGGACCGAGAAATGTGCAAAATCATTTTGAAGGCTCAAGGAGTTGTGGACAACAAATCCGATACTAACAGTCCCTAAGATGGACGAGGACTTCTTTGTATGCACAGATGCATCCAAGGAAGGCTTAGGCAGAGTATTGATGCAAGATGGTTGAGTAATCACTTACATCTCAAGGAAGTTAACAAAGCATGAGGAGAACTATGTGATGCACAATTTGGAGATATTTTCCATTGTGTATGCCGCGAGAGTGTGGAGACACTACATGATTGGATGGAAATTAGAACTAAAAATAGACCATTCTGGTTTGTAGCACATTTTTATGCAAAGTGACTTGAACGCGTGGAAAAGGCATTGGTCAGAATTGCTTAGCGAGTATGATTTTTAGATTACCTACATAAAAGGAACAATGAACCGAGTGGCAGATGCATTGAGTCAGAGACCATGCATATTTTCATTGATACCTCTTCACGAATCTTTGAGAAATATTCTAACTATACAATGCTATGATGACTAGTGTAAAGAGGTTAAGGAAAATACCATATATGACACCATGTTAGGACCAAAATTTGAAGGATTTGCTTTAGACAACGATGGATTGATGAGGTATAATAACTAGATATAAGTACCACCTAACGACGAGTTTAGAAGTTTGATATTAAATGAAGCCCATAGAGCAGTGTACAAGGCTCATCCAGGAGTCACGAGGATGAGGGAAGACCTTAAACCTTTATTCTTATGGAAAGGAATGAAGGAAGACATAGTTAGCTACGTAGCGAGATGTCTAGAGTGTCAGAAAGTGAAGGATGAACATAGACATCTAACATGATTAATACAGCCACACGTTATTCCATAATTGAAATGGGAGGTCATTTCTATGGAATTTATTGTGGTATTTTTGTTCATGGCAAGGAGGCATGACTCGATTTTCATGGTAGTTGACACTCTGATGAAGAGTGCACATTTTGTCCCTATGCATACGATGTATCAGGAGCCATATATAGCTATATTTTTTATCAGTGAGATTGTGATATTTCATGGTGTGCCTAAAAGGATCATATC
Organism: Picea mariana; assembly: GCA_032191745.1. Lineage (NCBI taxonomy): Eukaryota > Viridiplantae > Streptophyta > Pinopsida > Pinales > Pinaceae > Picea > Picea mariana. The sequence goes on along the minus strand of JASDQU010736941.1, from coordinate 266,728 downwards.
TGATCGAGGACCGGTTTTTACAGGACGATTTTGGACTAGTTTCCAAGAGGCCTTGGGAACCCATATTAACTTTAATACCGTGTATCACCTAGAGAAAGACAGGTAGACAGAAAGAACAAATCAAATAGTGGAAGATATGTTGTGTATGTACATGATGGACCAACATAATTTTTGGGAAAAGTTCTTGCCAATGGTAGTGTTTGTGTATAACAACAACTATCAAAGCACCATAAAGATGGCATCATTCAAGTTTCTTTAGGGGTGATCATTTCAGATGCCTTTGAACTGGGATCGACTTGAGGACAGGGTCTTGGTAGACCATAAACGATCTAAGAAATTTAAGAACAAATGAAAATGATAAGACAAAGGATCAAATAAGCACATGATCGATAGAAGAGTTATGTCAATGTGCATCGCATTGACCATAATTATGAAGTTGGTGATTGAGTCTTATTACGAGTGAATAAGCACAAGAGTTTGATCAAGTTTGGAAAGGGTTATAAAATCTCTCCTAGGTTTGTGGTACCTTTCAAAGTTGTGAAAAATAAAGGGCCCACGGCCTATCGACTAGCCTTGCCTGATTCTTTGAGGCGTATGCATGATGTTTTTCATGTATCTATTTTGAGACATTACATTAGTGATCCTACACATGTGATTGACATGAGTTCCTTGTAGGTGTCAGACGATGGTGCACTCGTGAAGGAGCCAATCTGCATTCAATACCATCACATTTGATAGCTACAACATTGAACAATCAATCAAGTCAAGGTCTACTGGGACAATTATAGTCCACCCTTAGCTACCTGGGAGGATGCATATGATATGCGCCAATAGTTTCCATTTTTATTTGATAGTTGGACATTTAGATATTTTCAGATGCTTTATTTACTGCAAATATATACTGTGAAACTTTGGGAGGAAGTTTAAAACAAGAGGGGGTACATGTAACATCCCACTCTTGCACGCATAGGATTTGACTTGTTATTTGAGGACACTTGCATGCAAGTGATCCAGTTTAGTATATGGTTGGTTGTTTCGCTTATGGATTATGATGATCATGTGGTTGGATTATGATGTTATTTTATTTGATATCTATGTATAGACAGGTATTATTGACATGTTTATCCTGAGTGTGTAGGACACTTGAAATATTGAGGAGGCCGATGGCATCAATCAGACTACTTGGGCTCCAAATCGAGTTAGGGAGTGGACTATATATGGTTTGGGTATTTCTATTTATGCATATGTGACATATGATGGGGTATATTATGATGTTGTTTATGGATCCTTGACAATGTTTTGTTTATGGATGTAGGTTGACGATTGCTTGCTAATCAGACTCACATAAGGAGTAAACAGGCCATGCACATCAACCAGATATTGAGGGACATGGGTGGTAGCAACACTGCCACAACTTACTAGCACTCTCATCATGGCTCGAATTGTAGGTTAACAATTAACTAGTTCGAGAGATCCACGATGTCATGAGGGAATATTGAGACAATCTCTCACGAAGATTCTAAGGGATGCGTAACAAGGCAGGGTCCTTATTCCTTGGAGGCCCTTAGTCTCTCACAAGATCACCTAATGGAGAATTGACTCCAAAGGTTGGACAACTACCAAAACTAGTCAAAGGAGAATGACACCCTTGGTGCACATAGTGCATATTGAAGGTCACACCACATAATTAAAACTTGAATAAAGGTGAGTGACACCCTTGGAGCACGTAGTGCGTCTTGAGGGGCACATAACAATTTTTAATAAAGGTGATTCAAAGAACCTAGGTGCCCAGAACACTATAATTTGTTTTGACATTGTCAAACTTAAAATAATTATTAAATGGGTAATTTTTATATTAATTATAACATCTCCTTAAAAAATTACAATCCTAGTTTAAAAATTTGAGCCTAAGTCTAAAGTGTGTAAGAAGACTAAAAATTAAATTATAAATTTAATAAATAGTGGGGGATGAAGAAAAATGAAGTTAGGGATTGAAAGAGTAAAAATTTATATCTAAATATTTAACTATGTAACAGGGATGATTTTAAGGATGGAAAATTATTTTAAAATGTAGAAACCTTTGCGAATCTTACTAATCCTTCATATGCCAACTATAAATGTTTAGCGATATTTTTGTAAAAATATTCAAATTTCTAAGGATTTTATATAGTTTTTATAAAATTTTGGCGATTTTTAAGGTAAAATAATTTTATCCTATAGAACTTGGGTGAATCACTTTTAAAATAGTGAATCTCGTTTCTGGAAAAACCATGGAAAATTATCCCATGAGCAAAATTTAGCCCCTAAAATCATCCATGCTATGTAAATGTATGCAAAGAATACCAAATTGGAAACTAAGATAAGAAATGAAATAAATGTAAAAAGAATGTGGAAGCATAGAAAGGTATGTAGTCTAGTCTAATTAAATAAATTTCCTAAATTAAACACAACTAAGTTTTAGAAAGGTGTTAGTCTTTAAAAGGGAAATAGAGAGAATAAAGGAAGAACTAGTAGTAATTTTAGGATCACTTTTAGGATGGGTGAGAGAAATTGACATTTAATTAAATTAAATAGTGAAATTTTGGTTCAACTAAGGGAATTTGTGACAAGTGTATTGGGAAGAGTAATTCCTAATTAATTAAAAATAAAATGAATTAAATGTGCAAATGACAAGTCGTTACTAAGAAAAATTCTATAAAAGAAATGGCTGAGAGGAGGAATGAATCATGACTGGTATGAGTAAATTTATGCTTTCAGAATTTCTTTGACTTATTTTACTTGTGAGAGTTTGGATACCCAACTCGAGAAAGAGAGTTGTATCTCAAACTTGCAAGGTGAGCTGGGAGCTAGAGTTTTTTGGTTGTGTTTGTGCGTAGCCCCTTTGCGGCTCAGGGGGCTCATGGGGAAGAAGAGTAGCCCTAGTGTTGGATGGGAGGTATCAGTGGGGTCTCAATGATGAGAAAGCAAGAGAAAGGAGGAAACACCAGCTGTCGAATAACATCATCAAGTACATCTCAAACGACGGTTATGACATTTATCAAATTCGGTATTTGAATTAGGATTTAATTCGTTCAATTTTTCTTTCTTTTATTTCTTATTGTGTTGAAAATTTTAGGAGGGATTAGACATGCCCTTGTTGTTTATAAATTCTAGGAGTGATTCCGAATGAATTCTTTGTTTTTTTTTTATTAATACTAAACTTGACAAGTTGCATATAGAATGTTGATGCCCACCATTCTAGTTGATATCTAGCCATGAATTTTTTCCTCTGAACACTAAGCTCTGTCAGAATCTTACTCTCTGGAAAAGTCGCTAACCCCATTTCAGAATTTAATTGGATTGATCTGTGTCTTTGCTTGGTTATTTATTCACTTATTACCTCTGTAGTTTACTTGCAATTTTTTCCAATGATTTTGCATCTACCCTCAAAAATTTATTCATGCGATCCCTGCATTTGTTTTGGTTATTATTCAATAATTACCTTTGATTAATGTTGTGAATTAACTTGGAATCCTCCTAACATTTTACCACTTACACTCAACGATTTTTACCCTTAATGCACAATGATTCATTCACACTTTGATCAACATTTTACATTGTTTTTTCTGTGTTTCTAGAGGGGTATGGCTCCACACAATCACGCTATTCTCAATGATTTTTTTTGTGAATTTCTCTCTGCGTTTTCTATGCTCCTCTTGTCTTTTAATTCACCCAACATATTAATTCTCAATGTGTTTTATTCCGAGAAACACCTCGTCGTTATTTTCATGCATTTCTACCCAAATAAGCTAATCTCTCCTAGCGATTATCCCTTTGTTCTCTTTGATTTTCCCTGGAGAAAATTCTACCAACATCTTGATTCTCATTGCAATTTACTTTGGGAACAACTATGTGTTTGCATGCATTTTTTCCCCAAAGGGTTGGTATCCTGGAAATTTCTCTTTAAAAACTTATACGTTTTTTGGGGATTTAGACAAGGGTTTTTCCACTATTAAACCCTATGTGTTTTTGTAGAAAGTATCTCTACATTTTACCCAAACTGGACAATGACTCCCTCGTCCTTAAATGGCAGGTTTCCAAGTAATAACCCTCTGCATGTGCAAGATTTATCTATGAGTTGTTTTTAAACTATTCTGTGTTTTATCCTTAACTAGACTTCCCCCCTTTTCTCATAACTATCTCTGCGAATTGCCACTTATCCACCCAATGGGTTGAAATTTAAGGCAAGTTGTGTGTGCATGGAACCTCATTTTCTTTACTTGGAAAACATTTTAATCCTTCAATTTAGCTTGGTATTGGGGTAAGTGATATCAAATATTTTAGTTTTTATCAGTTTTTGTTTTATGTTATTAATTATTCAATTCAATGTTTATTGAATAATCAGTTTAAGGTTTATTTAATGATCAACCTAAATTTTTATTAAAGGTTCCATTAAATGTTATTAAATGTTAAACTTAATGTTTATTTAAGGC
>JASDQU010736941.1:249197-262206 GCA_032191745.1 Picea mariana | reverse complement strand
AATATTTTAGTTTTTATCAGTTTTTGTTTTATGTTATTAATTATTCAATTCAATGTTTATTGAATAATCAGTTTAAGGTTTATTTAATGATCAACCTAAATTTTTATTAAAGGTTCCATTAAATGTTATTAAATGTTAAACTTAATGTTTATTTAAGGCTCAACTTGAAATATTATTAAAGGTGCAATTAATGGTTATTTAAACGTTCAATTTAAATGTTCATGTCTGATGTATGATTTGTTTCATTGCCTCACCGGTCGTTTTAAAAAGGCACTTAGGCCTACCTAAATAAATCCAAGGAATGAACCACAGAGTCTCCTAGAGCTTGAATAATGTTGAAATGTGATAAATTAAATGATTAAATTTGCTTTCTCTCCTTGAATAAAGTAGACATGTGATTGCTTGTAGTTATTCTTTTGCGACCTGAAATTAACAGATTAGACGTTTTGTGTGCACTGAGATTATAATATAATGTATGTTGGTTAGATATGAGACTTCTTGTGCACAACGAAATCTTGAGGTAAAGAATGATTTCTAGACATTGGACTACTTGCACTATGAAAATTTATTGATGTGTAATGACTAAGTAATGGATTCTCTGGTGTCATTGAATTAATGTTGATACCGAATGGATTGAGTGATTATTTTGCCTGCGCCTTAATTTAATAGATAATTATCTTGCACCATTGATTATGTTGTGATTAAGTAATTGGATTCCTTGCGCATTGGAATAATGATGGACATACAATGATTTATCTTTGATTACTCACACACATTGCAATAATGGCGATGCATGATTAGTTTAGTCATAAAATTTACTTGTTCTCCTTAAATTAAGTGGGCATGTGATTACTTCGTCATTGTTCTCTTGCACCTTGAATTTAATGTTTGTGTCATGAATTAGTTGCTAACTAATCTTGCATCATGAATTTATTAGATATATGAGTGATTTAGTGACTAGTTTTCTCTTGCACCATTACTTCAGTTGACATGTGATCGTTCTAAAATTGTTTACTCCCACACACATTGAATATTTGAATGTTGATGTATGTTTGATAATGATAATGATTACCCTTGCGCTATGATTAATCGATGAATAAGATTGATGGATTGATCTAGTTGATGTTGGAATTGCTTGTTAGTGGGATGTAGACACCTCCTTGTTCTTGAGAATAGTCTCCATCCCTTAGACCTTAAATGGTTAAAATCAATTGGAACCTAAGATTGAGCATTGCTTCTATGTCCTGAAGGTCCTAACCTTGTAGGGAAGGTTGGGCGGGTAGTCATTTTTATTCATTATCTGATTGAATTTTGGTGTAAATTGTTTCAAGATGACTATGGTGTGCTAATATTCTATGCTAGTTATGTTTATGTGTCACTATCATTCGTTGACTCATCATGATGAGTATATGGTATTGCCTTTACTTATGATGTTGTTGTGATCATGTGTTGATGTTAATTTATTAATGCGAAAAAAAATAATTTACATGTTGTTCTTCACTTTTTCTTACATGTAACAGAGGGCTGTTACAAAAGTGTTCTAGATATAATCAATTTTCCTAGGATTATTACGTCAAAAATTGTCAAGGAAGATTGCAAAATATTACAATGTTCTTAGCAAGGAACATATAAATTCTATTGTTTCTAGTCACAAAAGGTGAATATAGAAACTGAGAATATTCAAATGAATAACAATGAGAAGATACTTAATTCTTATGTTTGATACCAAGACATTGTTATCTAGTTGCACACCCATGGAGACGCCATTGTGAATAAATAATTACATCCTTACAAGTGAAATGAAATTGAGTACATATTCCATTTAGATCATTTACATCAGATCCAAGTTGGGAGATCTTAATGTTTTCTACTAATTGTAATTTTTCAGTGTTTGAAGATTAAGAGAGATGTCAATGGAGACAACACGTACTTCAATATCGGTTCCCTCATTTATTGGTGAATGCAAAAAATATTGAAAAATCAAAATAGAGACATTGATGGTGTTTAAATATGCATAGGACATATTTCAAGTGGGGTATAATGAACTGCAAAATTGAATGGATTTAAAACACAAGAGGGAAATGATAAGAGACATGAGAACAATAAGGATGCCTTATCAATTTTTTTTAAACAAAGTTATCTATATGTGAGCAGTGTTCCTAAAATATTAGCAAATGAAAATAACCGAGGAATCTTAGGACATATCACAATGTGCTTACTAAGTAAGATAGAAATTCAAATTTCTTTAGTTATACAATGTCCATAGAGAAGTTGAGAATATTCAGATTCAGATGAATGATAATGATAAAATTGTTGGTTCACTTTTTTTAGTTCAAAACATTGTTATCTAGTTGCACACCAATGTAGATACCATTACAGATCATGAAGTTTGTGAAAAAATTACTTAGATCCTTACTAGTAAAATGGAGTTCAAGAGCTCTTTCCATGAAACATTTTTAGTATATAATGGGATCATTATTATATTATGAAACTATTTCAACATAAATTTAGGGAAAAAAATTCTTCATGAAGAAAAAACATGGAAAAGAAAGAGAAAACACCTTGAATCACTAAGAGAAAAAGAGGGAGTCAATTAATTATTCAAGAGAAATATGTTAAGAAAAATAAAATATGGATGTGACTATGTAGGTAAAAGGAATATTGAATTCCATTACTACCAAAAGTGTGATTATTTTTAAAAGTAGTATATTCTCAAGTATACCAACACACAAAACAAGAAGACAAATTTCACTCAAGGTGAAGGGGAGCTTTGCAATGTATCTAATACATTTATTTTTTATATGATAGAGAACTTCTACGATGATGTTTAGTTCCTCGCTCCGGGTTTCTCCAATCATATGATATGAAGAAAGAAAAAAAAAAAAAAAATGATTTTGAATAATTTTATGAATCATTAAGAATAATATCTTATTTTCTATGCACACCAAACAAATGTGAGGTATGAATTGTAAAATATTCGAGACAATATTTTTGTTTTGGTCTTAACAATACTATTTGTAGGCCAATTGATTAAGAACAATTATAAATTATTATTTTATAAGGAGATTCTAAATATTTTGATAATAATTATGGTGGAGGGTTAGTCACAATATTTCCCATAAAAAAAAATGCACTCACCAAGATCATTTGTATTGAAAGAAACATTGAAAACAAAAATGAATAGTGGCATAGAATTTAGTTCCATTTAAATTCAAGATTTATCTTGAATATTGAAGTGAAGGATGAGCATTGTTCTAGTCGTGCACAAGATGAGAGGCATAGAACCATCTATCTAGTAGGGAAATCATGGTAAGCTTCATAACCATTGTAGTTGGCTCATTCATATATTTTTATCCCATGCAAATAACAAGTGTTGGTAGATTTTTTTATTTTTCATCCATATATTTTTATTCCATGACAATAACAAGTGGATTCTTTTATTTTTCCACATAAATATATGATTATTCTCGGAAGACATGGATTTATTTCTTGAAATGCAACAAAGAATATTTTGGGTATTTTGTGCATTTTAATTTTTTTTTATGAAAATGAAGGAGGTTATTATGTTAAAAACGTAATGAAGAACAAAGAGGGTGAGTTCAATTTGAAGGAACTTAATTGAGTTCAATTATGAGAACAATGGAATCAAAATGAAATTGAAAGTATCATACAGATAACAAAAAAATTCTATAGATTGGATTTGAATGACCATGAGAGGTGTCGTAAGCTCTCGGTTAGGCCCCCTTTTTTTATTTTAAGACATCCTGGTAAAATCGATGTCGTAGGTCACATTTTAGGGTTTGCGATGGGGTAGGGATGCTCGACCCCCACTAGGGTTGGTAGCTGGAGGCATGGTATAGGATCCTGGGGATCTGAGTCTAGGTGAGTAAAGGATCTCCAGGGAGTTGGAGAGTAGGGTTTACGATAGGTAGAGGTGCGTGCCATTTAATTTTTGAATGAGATGGCGACTAATGTAGATGACCAATCGTTGGAATATTCAGAGGAAATTTGGTGGATACTTAATGGAATGATCAAATCCGATGCAGAGTAAAGGGCAGGCCTTTTGAGGTATAAACAGTCTTCAAGGATGACAGGTGAGAGGGCAGGGATAATGGGTGTTGAATGGTCCGACATTACTGAACTAGAGACATTTGGTGGTTATTATGGCATTCCGTTGAGGATTAGTAATTTTGATACAATAAATGATTTTTTTTTTCTAGGGAAGCGGTTTTTTGGAGGAGTTCCAAGGCCGATAAGGAGCTAGTTTCATTCCTTTCTTCATGTTCCACAGAGGGGGATAGGCCGAAGCTTTTGGTGGGTGGGGATAAGTTACGAATCCCTGGCTCGAATGGAGTGGTGATNAGATAGTGGAAACAATCCTGGCGGTCTTAGAATGCGCGAGAAGGATAGGACAAAATAGGGGAAGATGTGACACTTTGTTACTCCTGGAGGGGAGAATATTGGCGATGCTCTTTCACAGCAAGGTATAGGGGGGGTGGAAGTGTTATACAATCGGAAGGAGGTAGTGGAGGAGCAGAGACGTCACTTGCAGGGGAGAATCCATATGCAGGCAGACTTGGTGGGCTCTGCAGCCGTGAGAGAAATAATACATCCACAGGACCCAGGGCATGGAAGCTGCACTAATCAAAGCTCTCGGTGACCCTTGGTAGGGATATAGGGATGGATGTGGTGAGTATATTTACCATGCATGGTTGGTAGTTAAATTAATCTATTGGGCTATGGGGGAAAATATTATACACACCTGGGTTGATGCCACTTGGGGATCGATACTAGGATATGTGTCAGAGACTTACATCTTAGTGAAGGGATGGTTCTGTTTCATTTTTAGGTCATTGGAAGATGCAGAGAGGATGATTCAACAGGTCTGGGTGGTAAACGAAGGAACTCTGATTCTAAAATGGTGGCACTTGGCGTTCAACCCTGAGAAAGAGATCATTAGACTACATCACTTGTGTGTGCTTCTTCGAGGGTTCCCTCTCACTCTGTGGAATTTAGAAGCTTTTAAATTAATCAAAAATGCTATTGGCAAATTCCTACATGTGAATTCAAAACAGATGGGGGGTTTCGACCATCAAATGGGAAAGCTATTGGTTGAATTGGACACCTTCGAAGGATTTCCCAAGGATATTGAGATCACATTGTAGGGTCTAAAGCTCCAACAAAGATTGGATTATGTGAGTGTTTCGTTCCGTTGCTCGGGCTAAGCGACCGGACACCTGCACCATCAATGTGAGGCAGCAGTAACCTTTTGCAGTTGGATGTTCGAGGTTGACAAACAAGGATATATATATTGAGATGGAGGATCAGAGCGAATAGACTGATACACAAGTTATGGATAGTGTTGATAACTATGGTAAGTCTCCTTCTTGTGCTCTAAATCATCTTAATAATATAATTTCCTTAATTTCACATGAGGAGTCGGGTCTAGTTTTAGATGATAATGTTCAAACAAAGAGTTTGGAAGGTGTCGATCAACTAGCAGAGGATTTAATAGAGAACGTTTCAGTGGATTCTACAGGGTTGGGAGAATCGAACAAGCCTGTAGTTGTTATAACCCTAATTTGCACCAGACATGCTTACCTGGCATCAAGCCATCTCAGACTTCTTCTTTGCCAAAACACTGTTGAATAACTCTTCTTAAAAACCCCTTTTATAAAGGCCCACGCGCCATGCTCCATTATTGCATGCATGTACATGCTAGTTGACCCAAGACAACCCACGTGTACCTACAAAAGAACGAAAAAAATAAAGTTGTTGACGGAACACACAACTTTGGGTGAGTTAACTAAACCTTTCAGCCATGCATGGCCGAGGGTTTGACCAAATACCTAGCTTCTTCTAGCCTATAAAAGAATGGTTAGGGGTCCCATTTGGAAGAGGAGAATCGTAGTAAAGAAAATATACTCGATTGTGCATTCCCTTTGTCCCAACCTTTAGCCTTCCTTGTGCAAAGAGAAATATAGAGCAAAGAAGTTGGAGGACAGTTGAAGAGAAGCCCGGGACCAGGTTCATGGAGCAGTGGCCAGCTTCACCATTGTAAGTTGATTTGTTGAAGTTAATAATAAATAAGTACTTTTCCCGTCCCACCATATGAGGTTTTCATGGTTTATTGCATACATGTTGATTGAATCTCTAACCCATTAATCTATATATCAAATGCATGAAAATTTATTTGTTTGTCTTGTGTGAATGTAGGTCAGCCTTGGGAGGAGAGCTGCAGTCAAAGAGAGATCAAGCGTGAAGAAGGATTGTCATCAAACGCCCGGAATAAGGTATGCTCACTTGATCTTCTTAACTATGTATTTGCTTAGGCATAGTGGGGATTAGGTCCGGACGATGGTAGAAAGTAGTAATCTTTAGGTCTTTTCTGCATGCATGACAAAACCCTAATTTCTAGTCCGTAGAGGGATTTCCCACTCACAACAATAGTTGTAGAAGCGGATATAGGCCAAGTGAGAAGTTGAACCTCCTAAATTCCTGAGCCAAAAAGAATTGATAATTTTGACCTGACGGGTGTTAAGACACATACTTTTTCTCCTGAGCCAATTAGCAATGTTAAGAATGACCTGTCGGGTATAAAGACACAATCCTTTTTTCCTAAGCTTGACAGACTTGATAAGATCGACCTGTTAGGTGAAAATACACAGATCTCTTCTACGCTCTTGGGAGTAGAGGGTTTGTAAGGGGAGATTGGTAGGGCATGCCTAGCTCTGGATAATCCATCTCTAATTTGCAACCAAAATCTATATCTGGTTGAAGGACTCAATCTGGCGGAGTGTGAGGGAACCCATCCAAAAATATTTGATAATTTTGACCTAACAAGTGTAAAGACACAGACTTTGTTTCCTAAGCCAGTTAGCAATGTTAAATTTGACTTGTCAAGCGTAAAGACACAATCCTTTTTTCCTAATCCTGACAACATTGATAAGAACGACATGTCGGGTGAAATTACACAGTTCTCTTCTTCCCTCTCAGGATTAAAGGGTTTGCGAGGGGAGACTTGTAGGGTAGGCCTACCTGTGGTTAATCCAACGCTGATTTGCGACTGAATCAATATTCAGTTGAGGCACTTAATCTGGCGGATTGTGAGGGAACACATTGTTGTTTCAACGGTATGGAATCATATGGTAAGGGACTCTGGGATTCTTTTGTGGCCACAAAAAAAAAGAAGGACATTCTGGTTATGGGGACTTCTGAGGGAATTCAATTGATAACTAGACTGGATCTAACTGGAATGATGGAAGTGGAGAAATCACTAATAAATTTTATACCCTCCTATAGGGAGGTACTCACCCAAACACAACTTCCAATCTACACTGGTGGGGAGTTACTAACTAACCCTGGAGAAAATATTGGGAAGGAGGGGGGTTGTAGGGATCAAGTGGCTTGTAGTTGGGGGTGTGGGGATGCCTTGTTAAAAGAGACAGTTTTAGGAGGACTGGAAACAAATTTCTCACCCATTAAAACTAGGAGTGCACGAAAGTTGGGCAGAGAGAAGGAATGATCATTTTTTCCTAATCTAGATGTTGTAAATGGTCCTAGGGCACTTAGAGTTCAGAAAGCCTTGGATAGGGTGGAAAAATGATCGTGGCTTCCTTGAATGGGAGGGGAGTGGGGGTATCCTTAAATTAATTAACCCTCAATAGGGTCATAGAGAAAAATAAACCAGATGTACTTTTCGTTCATGAAACTAAGGTAGGAGAAGTTAAAGCTAGGGAAGTCTTTGCCAAGCTTCTCCCTACTTGGCACTTTTGTGGAGTTGATTCTATTGGTCTCTCAGGGGGATTTTTATTATCTTGGAACCCCTCTAAGGATGAATTTAATGTGTTTTTTATGCTAGCAAGGATTTTGCTGGAAGGCATTGTTAAAGACACTAGCTTAAAGGTGAAGTTGATCAACCGTTATGGACCGTATGCTAGCAAAGTGATTTTTTGGGAGGGTATAAAAAGGACTGGGATCCTAGATGAGGAAAAATTAATTTTGGGGGGAGACCTTAATTTTACCATCTCTAGTAGGGAAGTTTGGGGTGTTGCTGCAAGAGTGGACCCGTTACAACATTATTTTAGTCTTTTGGTACAAACTGGAGGTTTAGTAGATGGGGAGATAGTAAAAATTCTTTCGACTTGGAGGAATGGAAGAAAAGGAAACAATTACATTGCAAAAAAGGCTAGATCGATTTTTGATATCTGAGAAGATTGTCTCTTTAGGAATCAGTTATCGATCCTAGACTTGCAATGAAAAGATCTCAGATCACATGCCAGTACTGCTACAGTTGGAATTTGGGAGTGATATAGTTTTCTACCCATTTAAATTTAATGCAGTCTGGCTGAAGGAAGAAGACCTTGTTAGTTTTGTTAGAAACAGATGGGAGGATTTGTTGGGGACAAAGGTCTTGACACCTTGGAATCATTGGTAAAGAAGCTAAAAGGGATTAAGATCATGGTAATCGTTTGGGAAAGAAAGAAAAAGTAAGAAGGTAAGAAAGAGTTGATACGATTAGAATCCAAATTGGATAAATTATATTCAGAATTTCTTGGAGCTTTTGTTGAGAAAAAGGCTAAGATATCGGTTCTGGAAGAAAAGGACACTTTTAGAACAAGAGGAGGATACCAGAGACAGAAAAGTAGGATAAACTGGTTGGCTGCAGGTGACAGAAATACAAACTTTTTGCATTCTTTTGCAAACTCAAGGAAACAAATTAACTCTATATGGGATATCACTAAGGAAGACATAACTACCATATCAAACATCACTCATCTTCAAAAGGAAGTTGTTGACTTTTTCCAGAACATGTTTAAAGCACAAGGAAATCTAGCTATGACAGATCACCTTGCAATAATAAATAACTATCCGAGGATGTTTTATGAGGAAGAGGGAAATAGTTTAGCTGAACCTGATACCTTAGCTGAAGTTTTAACAACTCTAAAAGGTTTTAAGTGCTCAGAATTTGGGTCAATTTCGAGTCCTTGATAAATTCAGAGCTAATAAATTTGTTTGGAAAATTAAAAATCTAAATAGAAATCCAGAAGATTAGATTCGTAATTGATCTCTATATAAACTAAATGGTAAGTGACAATTTGAATCGTGTATTGTCTTGTAAAATGTACTCGCAAATACGATTTAGTCTTTCGAAGATCTCTGTATGAATTTTGGAATTTTGAAGTAGAGTTTCATGGATCATTATGAAGTTAATGTAATCCAGAAATGAATTCAGTTATTCTTTTCCAATTCGTTTACACCATTGAAGTTTGAAATTATTGAAATTGTTGTATAAATCGGTCGCGGAAAAATTGATTTTTATAATTTGAAGTTATAATTTCTTTATATTAACTGTAAAATTTTTGCAATGTCGAGTTGATTAAAGCTATGATTGTTGCATTTTAGTTGAAATCGGGAGTTAATTTTGTAGATTTGATTTGGAAATTCCTGATGATCGCTGCAATGTCGAGTTTGGACTTGGGAAAGTAAAATTGGGATCGTTGCAACCTAAATTCCAAATCCCTAAGTGCAACCATTATGATAGTCATGTATATATATATATAGTTGCATGCTGGAACTAGAGTGTAGGATCGTTGCATTTTCCATTGTAAAACTGGAATTAGGAAATCACTGAGACGTTGTAAGGTTTTACTATTCCTAAAATCAATTTGATTTGGGCACTCGAGGGTTAATTGAAAAATCCAGGAGTTTGTAGTTCCTTCATAGTCGTTGAGAAATTAATTAACATTTCGGGGGACAAGAATCGTTGGCTTCTCTTAAGTTATTGCAAGGTGGAAAATTTAGAACTTGTGCCAATGTTAACCTTTTTTGTATTTCGAAAATTGATTGGATAGGGTTGTTGTAAGATCAAAATTTTATATCCGGAAGTTTAGAATATTTCTATGGTCTCTCTACAATTTTGTTTTTTTATTTTTCTGACTTAGTATTTCGTTGGTGTTTTTAAAAATATTTTGAAATTCATGGATTTAGAGCTTTACGCCTATTATTGTTTCCAATTGGAAAACATCGAGCTCTGTTTAGACTCTTCGGGTCACAACCATTCACTAAGTCAATTCTTGCTTTTAAAGTTTAATAATACGGTATTGATTGAGTCTTCGTTATGCGTTACGGGAATTCTTAGAGGATACGCAATAGCGTTACGGGAATTCCTTCTAAATCCCGTAGGGTCTTACACTTAATATCCTCAAGATAGAGTGTATAGTTTTAGATCTAAGTAAAAGATAAATGTACTTCTCAATTGTTTACACACTTAATTCGTGCCGTTTTACGATGTCATCTTGTGAACTAAACCTTTTTGGGTTCCTTAAAAACCTCACTAGAATGGAGTTCATTATATTCTGGTTACAAAAGTTACACACTTAAGTCCGGTAATACAATTCTTCTATTTTCAATCCGAAATGGATTTTTTCTTATAGAAGAAGAATTTCCTTACCCATTATCATAAAGGAAATAATTGGTAGTGACGATTGGGAGTAATAGTAATTCTAGTAAGAGTGATTTAATTGTTAATAATTGAGTTTAGCAAACTCTTTTATCATTTTACTTCTTGGATTAATTTCATTGAGTAATTGATCATAAATTTAATTGGTTTATGTATTAAATTGGAATTTATTTAATTACTTGAACCATGACAAATCCTTATTTAAGCTATGCTTATTATAATGGAACTATGAGAATAATTGCACGTACAAGGTGTATGCTGTTTTAAAAATAGATATTTTATTTAGTCCTTAATATTTAAGATTTCCTTACGATGTTAAGAGTGTTATATTGAATTTGTTTTATTCCTTATAAGTGAATGCTCCTTGTAAGAAATGATACTTATAAATTTTGGAAAATTATTGATTAAAATAAAAGTATATTTTGTATCCCATATATAATCAGTGGAATATTTAGGTTTACTACTAAATGAATTGAAGTAAAGAGGCTTGCATCGATTCAATAAATGTAGTATTTTGAAGATTGCAATTGAACTAGTAATGAATTATTGAATGGTATATAAATGTTTTAGGATAATAAATATAATGTAACTTATGCTATTAGTGAGAGAAGTTCTAGTTTCAAGATATATTCAATAAATGTAGTATTTTGAAGATTGTAATTGAACTAGTAATGAATTATTGAATGGTATATAAATGTTTTAGGATAATAAATATAATGTAACTTATGCTTATATTAGTGAGAGAAGTTCTAGTTTCAAGATGTATTGGTTCCTCCTCATTTTATATATATATATATATATATATATATATATATTATTTTTGAATAGATTATATAATTATTTAAGCTTTTTAGATTTGTGTAACTATATTTTATTGAGTTTATCTCTCATGGATGTAATAGAAATTGAATTTTGTTAACGAGTTAGTTGTGTCTTGACTAATTTTTATGGGAATATATATCTCCATGTTCTTCAGAACAGTCACCAATACTCAGACCTTAAATGGAAATATCAATTGGATTAATCTTGGACTTGAGCATTGATTATGTGTCTTGGAGGTCCTAACCTTGCAGGGTAGGTTGGATTGGTAGACATATTTTGTGATCTTTATGTGATGTAAATGATCTATTAGTTATAGTGATGTTAAAATTGATTGTTGTCTTGTTGTGATGTAGATGACAATAAAATGTGTATTATTAAGTATGTTCAAGTCGCATAACACATGATCTAATTGTTGTTATTATTTCAAAAAAAAAAATTACCATTATTGTACTCACCAAATTTTGATGTCGTAAAAGAGGAGACGTTACATATGGTACCATAGTGGGTTCAACCCTACGACATTGGAGAGTTTCACCTTCTAGTGTATTAAAATTAAATTATTAAAAGATGTATCTATAATTAATTTTGAAAGTTTCCCATGCAGGTAATCATGATTAGAAGACATAGGGGAAGTAGATGACGAGGTAATAGAGGAAGAGGTGTGACACCTATGATAATATCCACACCAGAGGGATCTAACCCTAGGGTATATGAGCAGATGACTGAGAAAGATAAGGTTTTTGTGGGAGATGTGGTAGGTATGATGATATCCTTCCAGAGGATGTTAGAGGATTTGATCATCAGTCTTGATTGAGACGAGGGTAGGAGATATGTGTAAGATAAGGTTTCACATCACCGTCCAATGCTTAGTAGTATTCTACATCGAGAACTTGTGAAAGTTAAGTTTCCTGAGTTTATGGGTGCCACAGATGGCTTAGCCACATTGGCATGGTTGCAGAACATGGAAATGTGCTTCACACTTCGATATTACACCTCCGACATGAAAGTCTGGATTGTTAGTATTTAAGTTAAAGGGTAGTGCTCTTATATGGTGGAAGACACTCTTACCTCACTCAAAACATGGTTGTCGAAGATGTGTCATGGGAATTGTTCGAGAAATAGTTCTGGGAGAGGAATTTGTTTGAGGAATTCACTTAGCACCAACTTAATGTGTTCAACTCCCTACAATAGGGTGGTCATACAGTTCCATACTATGAGGATAATTTCATGGAGTTACTTAGGTATGATCCACATCTGAACATGGAGAAACTAAAGGTCAACAAGTACCAGAGGGATCTAACCCTTGGGTCTATGAGAAAATGACTTAGCATATAAGGTTTTTGTGGGAAATGTGGTAGGTATGATGATATCCTTCCAGAGGATGTTAGAGGATTTGATCATCAATCTTGGTTGGGACGAGGGTAGGAGATATTTGTCAAATAAGGGTTCACATCACCATCCAATGGTTAGTAGTAGTCTACATCGAGAATTTGTGAAAGTTAAGTTTCCTAAGTTTATGGGTGCCACAGATGGCTTAGCCACGTTGGCATGGTTGCAGAAGATGGAAATGTGCTTCTCTCTTCGATATTACACCTCCAACATGAAAGTTTGGACGTCAGTATTTAAGTTAAAGGGTAGTGCTCTTATATGGTGGAAGACACTCTTACCTCACTCAAAACATGGTTGTCGAAGATGTGTCATGGGAATTGTTCGAGAAATAGTTCT
>JASDQU010736941.1:221230-246937 GCA_032191745.1 Picea mariana | reverse complement strand
ATGTGTAATGACTAAGTAATGGGTTCTCTGGCGCCATTGAATTGAGTGATTATTTCATCTGTGCCTTAATTTAATAGATAATTACCTTTCACCATTGATTATGTTGTGATTAAAGAATTGGATTTCTTGTGCATTGGAATAATGGTGGACATACAATGATTTAGCTTTGATTACTCCCTCACATTGCAATAATGGTGATGCATGATTAGTTTATTCATAAAATTTACTTGCGCACATTAAATTAAGCGAGCATGTGATTTCTTCGCCAGTATTCTCTCGCACCTTGTATTTAATATTTGTGTCATGAATTAGCTTTTAATGAATATTGTGTCACGAATTTATTAGATATATGATTGATTTAGTGACTAGTTTTCTCTTGCACCATTACTTCGGTTGACATGTGATCATTATAGATTTGTTTACTCTCACGCACAATGGATATTTAAATGTTGATGTATGATTGATAATGATAATGATTACCCTTTTTCCATTATTAATTGATGAATAATATTGATGGATTGTTCTAGTTGATGTTGGACTTGTTTGTTAGTGGGATGAAGCAGACTGTTGTGGGGGATGTGGTAGGGTTGATGAGGTCCTTTCAGAGTATGCTATAGGCCTTGATTAGCTGTCTAGATAGATATGATTCTAGGGCACTTTTACCCCCTAAGGGTCCACAACATGCCCGAGCCGGTACTAGTAGTGCTCACCGAGAACTCGAGAAGGTCAAGTTTCCTGAGTTCTTGGGTGCCATGGATGGAGTGACCATTGAGGCATGGTTGGAGAACATGGTGATGTGATTTTCAATTCATGAATAGACCTCCAATGTGAAGGTTCTCATGGTGTTCTTTCAGCTGAAAAGGAGTGCTCTTTTATGGTGGAAGATGCTCCTGCAAGAACTGAACATGGTCGTCGAAGCCGTGTCATGGGAACTGTTTGAGTAAAGGTTCTGAGAGAGGTATTTGTATGAGGAATTCATTGAGTTCCATATCAATGAGTTCAATTCCTTGCGACAAGGCTATCTTATGGTGCCTGAGTATGAGTCATGTTTCATGTAGCTACTTAGCTATGCTCCACATCTGAACACAGAGAAGATCAAGGTCAACAAGTTTGTGTTCAGCCTTAACGTCACCATCCGTGCAAAGGTGAGGATCCTAATGTGTCATAAGTTGCACGATGTTGTCCATAAGTCCCTCATAGATGAGGAGGAGTTGATCAACAAGGGTAAGAGAAGCACTCCTATGAGACCGACGGGACAAGCAACATCTGGTGCGCAACAACATCATACACCAGCTAGACATCCATCAGGGTATCAAGGCACTCTGAGAGGATCCATGTTCATGACACCACAATGACCGATGCCTCAACAATGAACTCCCTACATAGGACCACAAAACTAGAAACAACGTCATCCACAACAACAACAGTTCATGCATGTTCAATAGAACAAGATAGGGTTTCACACTAGTGGGCCATCAACTTCTACTTTAGGGACCAGGAGTACTGGACCGAAGACCAGATGTTGGGCCAAAGCATCTAGGTCAGTTGGACATACTACAGTAGGATATTTGGGAAAGGCCAAATATATTCATGCAGCGGTGAGTAAAAATCACGCCCAGGACCAATCTACTATGCTCAAGATGTCAAGTACCATCGTTTCGTAGACATTTAGTATTTTTATAGATCCAGGTGGTACATAGAGATTTATTTTTGGTGCAGTGATAAAGAGAATTAAGGTAAATGAGGTAAAACATTATGAGTTTATTTATGTGTAAATGGCTTCAGGATCCAAGCAGAAGGTTGGAGGGAAGGTTACGAAATGTAGCCTTAACCTGGGATATTTTTTCACGAAGGTCAATCTGTACATCACGATCTTAGGATCCTATGACGTCATAATCAATATGGATTGTTTGGAATCGCATGAGGTGATACTCAATTGTAAGATGAAATGGTTGAGTTTGACCAATGATGAGGGATAGAGATGAGTGATTTTAGGAAGAAACCAAGGAGTTTCCATAAGGTTCATCTCTTCCCTACAACTACGGAAGAGAATGTGCAAGGGATGAAAGTTATATGTAATACTAGCGTTGAACAACAAGGGCATGGAGAAAGGATTAGAAAACATTTTGGTAGTACGAGATTTTTCATACATGTTCCCAGAAGAGTTACCAGGTTTACCTCCTCTAAGAGAGTTGGAATTTACCATCAACTTAAAACCTAGAACTAAACCGATAGTAAGGACGCCTTATCAGATATCAACGCCTGAGTTATAGGAGCTGAAAATGCAACTGAAAGGGTTGTTGGATGTATGAATTATATGTCCAAGTGTGTCACCTTGGGGTGCGCCTATTATTTTCATACAGAAGGAGGATGGGTTGTGGAGACTCTGCATTGACTATCGTCAATTGAACAAGGAAATGATTAAGCACCAATATCCATTGCTAAGAATAGATGATTTGTTTGATCAAATGAAAGGTGTGACAATGTTTTCTAAGATCGAATTAGGATCAGAATATCACCAGTTATGGATCAAGGAGGAAGACATTCCTAAGACTTCATTCAAGATGAGGTTTGGAAATTACGAGTTTATCTTTTTACCATTTGGACTGACAAATTCCCAAGGGATATTTATGAACTTGATGAATGAGATGTTCCGTGAATACTTGGACAAGTTTTTTCAAGTATTCATTGACGAAATTTTGATATATTCTCGAAGGATGGAAAAACATGAAGAAAATTTTCACCTATTACTAGAGTGTTTAAGAGAGAACAAATTATACAGGAAACTATCGAGATGATCTTTCTATCAATTGAGGATTCATTATTTAGGGCATTTTATTTCTAGCGAATCCATTGTTGTGGATCCAACAAAGGTAGAGGCTATTATGGAATGGTCCATGCTGACGAACGTACCAGAAGTGTGTAGCTTCATGGGATTAGCTGGATATTATTGATCGTTCGTAGAAGGTTTTTTGAAGATAGAAAATCTGATCACGGAATTGTAAAACAAAAATAAGAAGTTTGTATGGACCGAGAAATGTGCAGAATCATTTCGAAGGCTCAAGGAGTTGTGGACAACAAATCTGATACTAAAAGTCCCTAACATGGACAAGGAATTCTTTGTATGCATAGATGCATCCAAGGAAGGCTTAGGCAGAGTATTGATGCAAGATGGTCAAGTAATCACTTACATCTCAAGGAAGTTAAGAAAGCATGAGGAGAACTACATGACGCACGATTTGGAGATATTGGTCATTGTTTATGCCATGAGAGTGTGGAGACACTACATGATTGGATAGAAATTAGAACTAAAAACAGACCATTCTGGTTTGCAACACATTTTTACGCAAAGTGACTTGAACGCATGGAAAAGGCATTGGTCAGAATTGCTTAGCGAGTATGACTTTTAGATTACCTACATAAAAGGAACAATGAACTGAGTGGAAGATGCATTGAGTCAGAGACCACGCATATTTTCAGTGATACCTCTTCAGACAAATCTTTGAGAAAATATTCTAACTATACAACGCTACGATGACTAGTGTAAAGAGGTTAAGGAAAATACCATATAGGAAACCATGTTAGGACCAAAATTTGAAGGATTTGCTTTAGACAATGATGGATTGATGAGGTATAATAACTAGATTTAAGTACCACCTAACGACGAGTTTAGAAGTTTGATATTAAATGAAGCTCATAGAGCAGTGTACAAGGCTCATCCAAGAGTCACAAGGATGAGGTAAGACCTTAAACCTTTATTCTTATGGAAAGGAATGAAGGCAGACATAGTTAGCTACGTAGCGAGATGTCTAGAGTGTCGGAAAGTGAAGGATGAACATAGAAATTTGACATGATTAATACAACCACACGTTATTCCATAATCAAAATGGGAGGTCATTTCTATGGAATTTATTGTGGTATTTCCATTCACGGCAAGGAGGCATGACTCGATTTTCATGGTAATTGACACTCTGATGAAGAGTGCACATTTTGTCCCTATGCATACAACGTATCAGGATCCAAACATAGCTATATTTTTTATTAGTGAGATTGTGATATTTCATGGTGTGCCTAAAAGGATCATATCTGATCGAGGACCAGTGTTTACAGGATGATTTTGGACTAGTTTCCAAGAGGCCTTGGGAACCCATATTAACTTTAATACCGCGTATCACCTAGAGAAAGACAGGTAGACAGAAAGAACAAATCAAATATTGGAAGATATGTTTTGTATGTACGTGATGGACCAACATAATTTTTGGGAAAAGTTCTTGCCAATGGTAGAGTTTGTGTACAACAACAACTATCAAAGCACCATAAAGATGGAATCATTCAATTTTCTTTACTGGTGATCGTTTCAGACGCCTTTGAGCTGGGATCGACTTGAGGACAGGGTCTTCGTAGACCATAAGCGATCTAAGAAATTTAAGAACAAATGAAAATGATAAGACAAAGGATCAAATAAGCACATGATCGATAGAAGAGTTATGTCAATGTGCATCGCATTGACCATAGTTATGAAGTTGGTGATCGAGTTTTCTTATGAGTGAAAAAGAACAAGAGTTCGATGAAGTTTGGAAAGGGTTATAAACTCTCTCCTAGGTTTGTGGTACCTTTCAAAGTTGTGGAAAATAAAGGGCCCACGACCTATCGACTAGCCTTGCCTGATTCTTTGAGGCATATGCATGATGTTTTTCATGTATCTGTTTTGAGACATTACATTAGTGATCCTACACATGTGATTGACACGAGTTCCTTGTAGGTGTCAGATGATGGTGCGCTCACGAAGGAGCCAATCTGCATTCTAGACCATCACATTTGATAGCTACAACATCGAACAATCGATCAGGTCAAGCTATATTGGGACAATTATATTCCACCCTTAGCTACCTAGGAGGATGCATATGATATGCACTAGTAGTTTCCATTTTTCTTTGATAGTTGGACATTTAAATATTTTCAGATGCTTTATTTACTGCACATATATACTGTGAAACTTCGGGAGGAAGTTTAAAACAAGAGGGGGTTCATGTAATATCCCACTCTTGCACACATAGGATTTGACTTATTATTTGAGGACACTTGCATGCAAGTGATCCAGTTTAGTATATGGCTGGTTGTTTCGCTTATGGATTATGATGATCATGTGGTTGGATTATGAAGTTATTTTATTTGATATCTATGTATTGACAGGTATTATTGACATGTTTCTCCTGAGTGTGTAGGACACTTGACATATTGAGGAGGCCGATGCCATCAATCAGACTACTTGGGCTCCAGATCGAGTTAGGGAGTGGATTGTATATGGTTTGGGTATTTCTATTTATGCATATGTGACATATGATCGGGTATATTATGATGTTGTTTATGGATCCTTGACAATGTTTTGTTGATGGATGTAGGTTGACGATTGCTTGCTAATCAGACTCACATAAAGAGTAAACAGTCCATGCACATCAATAAGATATTGAGGGACATGGGTGGCAGCAACCCTGCCACAACTTACTAGCACTCTCATCATGGCTCGAACTGTAGGTTAACGATTAACTAGTTCGAGAGATCCACGATGTCATGAGGGAATATTGAGACAATCTCTCACGAAGATTATAAGGGATGTGAAATAAGGCAGGTTCCTTATTCCTTGGAGGCCCTTAGTCTCTCACAAGGTCACCTAATGGAGAATTGACTCCAAGGGTTGGACAACTACCAAAACTAGTCAAAGGAGAATGATACTCTTGGTGCACATAGTGCATCTTGAAGGTCACACCACATAATTAAAACTTGAATAAAGGTGAGTGACACCCTTGGAGCATGTAGTGCGTCTTGAGGGGCACATAATGATTTTTAATAAAGGTGATTCAAGGAACCTAGGTGCCCAAAACACAATAATTTGTTTTGACATCATCAAACTTAAAATAATTATTAAATGGGTAATTTTTATATTAATTATAACATCTCCTTAAAAAATTATAATCCTAGTTTAAAAATTTGAGCCTAAGTCTAAAGTGTGTAAAAAGACTAAAAATTAAATTATAAATTTAATAAATAGTGGGGGATGAAGAAAAATGAAGTTAGGGATTAAAAGAGTAAAAATTTATATCTAAATATTTAACTATGTAACAGGGATGATTTTAAGGATGGAAAATTATTTTAAAATGTAGAAACTTTGGTGAATCATACTAATCCTTCATATGCCAACTATAAATGTTTAGCGATATTTTTGTAAAAATATTCAAATTTCTAAGGATTTTATATAGTTTTTATAAAATTTTGGCGATTTTTAAGGTAAAATAATTTTATTCTATAGGACTTGAGTGAATCATTTTTAAAATAGTGAATCTCGTTTCTAGAAAAACCATGGAAAATTATCCCATGAGTGAAATTTAGCCCCTAAAATCATCCATGCTATGTAAATGTGTGCAAATAATACCAAATTGGAAACTAAGACAAGAAAGGAAATAAATGTAAAAAGAATGTGGAAGCATAGAAAGGTATCTAGTCTAGTCTAATTAAATAACTTTCCTAAATTAAACACAACTAAGTTTTAGAAAGGTGTTAGTCTTTAAAAGGGAAATAGAGAGAATAAAGGAAGAACTAGGAGTAATTTTAGGATCAGTTTTAGGATGGTTGAGAGAAATTGACATTTAATTAAGTTAAATAGTGAATTTTTGGTTCAACTAAGGGATTTGGTGACAAGTGTATGGGGAAGAGTAATTCCTAATTAATTAAAAAAAAAATGAATTAAATGTGCAAATGGCAAGTTGTTACTAAGAAAAATTCTATAAAAAAAATGGCTGAGAGGAGGAATGAATCATGACTGGTATGAGTAAATTTATGCTTTCAGAATTTCTTTGACTTATTTTACTTGTGAGAGTTTGGATACCCAGCTCGAGAAAGAAAGTTGTATCTCAACCTTGTGAGGTGAGCTGGGAACTAGAGTTTTTTGGTTGTGTTTGTGCATAGCCCCTTTGTGGCTCAGGGGGCTCATGGGAAAGAAGAGTAACCCTAGTGTTGGATGGGAGGTATCAGTGGGATCTCAATGATGAGAAAGAAAGAGAAAGGAGGAAACACCAGTTGTCGAATAACATCATCAAGTACATCTCAGACGACGGTTACGGTATTTATCAAATTCAGTATTTGAATTAAGATTTAATTTGTTCAATTTTTCTTTCTTTTATTTCTTATTGTGTTGAAAATTTTAGGAGGGATTAGACATGCCCTTGTTGTTTATAAATTCTAGGACCAATTCCGAATGAATTCTTTGTTTTTTTTTAATTAATACTAAACTTGACAAGTTGCATATAGAATGTTGATGCCCTC
Organism: Picea mariana; assembly: GCA_032191745.1. Classification (NCBI taxonomy): domain Eukaryota; kingdom Viridiplantae; phylum Streptophyta; class Pinopsida; order Pinales; family Pinaceae; genus Picea; species Picea mariana. The sequence continues at coordinate 239,617 of JASDQU010736941.1, read as the reverse complement.
CATTCTAGTTGATATCTAGCCATGATATTGTTTCCTCTGATGAACACTAAGCTCTGTCAGAATCTTACTCTCTGGAAAAGTTGCTAACCCCGTTTCAGAATTTAATTGGATTGATCTATGTCTTTGCTTGGTTATTTATTCACTTATTACCTCTGTAGTTTACTTGCAATTTTTCCCAACGATTTTGCATCTACCCTCAAAAATTTATTCATGCGATCCCTACATTTGTTTTGGTTATTATTGAATAATTACCTTTGATTAATGTTGTGAATTAGCTTGGAATCCGCCTGGCATTTTACCACTTACACTCAACAATTTTTACCCTTAATGCACAATGATTCATTCACACTTTGCTCAACATTTTACATCGTTTTTTCTGTGTTTCTAGAGGGGTATGGCTCCACACTATAACGCTATTCTCAATGATTTTTTTTGTGAATTTCCCTCTGTGTTTTCTATGCTCCTCTTGTCTTTTAATTCACCCAACATATGAATTCTCAATGTGTTTTATTCCTAGAAGCACCTCGTCGTTATTTTCATTCATTTCTACCCAACTAAGCTAATCTCTCCTAGCAATTATCCCTTTCTTCTCTTTGATTTTCCCTGAAGAAAATTCTACCAACATCTTGATTCTCATTGCAATTTACTGCGGGAACAACTATGTGTTTGCATGCATTTTTTCCCCACAAGGGTTGGTATCCTGGCGATTTCTCTTTAAAAAATTATACATTTTTTGGGGATTTACACAAGGGTTTTTCCACTATTAAACCCTCTATGTTTTTGCAGAAAGTATCTCTGCGTTTTACCCAAACTGGAAAACGACTCCCTCGTCCTCAAATGGCGGGTTTCCAGGTAATAACCCTTTGCATCTGCAAGATTTATCTATGAGTTGTTTTTAAACTAGTCTGTGTTTTATCCTTAACTAGACTTCCCCCCTTTTCTCATAACTATCTCTGCGAATTGCCACTTATCCACCCAATGGGTTGAAATTTAAGGCAAGTTGTGTGTGCATGGAACCTCATTTTCTTTACTTGGACAACTCAGTGTTTTAATCCTTCAATTTAGCTTGGTATCGGGGTAAGTGATATCAAATATTTTAGTTTTTATCAGTTTTTGTTTTATGTTATTAATTATTCAATTCAATGTTTATTGAATAATCAGTTTAAGGTTTATTTAATGATCAACCTAAATTTTTATTAAAGGTTCCATTAAATGTTATTAAATGTTAAACTTAATGTTTATTTAAGGCTCAACTTGAAATATTAGTAAAGGTGCAATTAAAGGTTATTTAAATGTTGATGTGTGATGTATGATTTGTTTCATTGCCTCACCAGTCATTTTAAAAAGGGGCTTAGGCCCACCTAAATAAATCCAAGGAACGAACCACAGACTCTCCTGGAGCTTGAATAATGTTGAAATTTGATAAATAAAATGATTAAATTTGCTTTCTCTCCTTGAATAAAGTAGACATGTGATTGTCTGTAGTTAATCCTTTGTGACCTGAAATTAATAGATTAGACATTTTGTGTGCACTGAGATTATAATATAATGTATGTTGGTTAGATATGAGACTTCTTGTGCACAACGAAATCTTGAGGTAAAGATTGATTGTCTAGACATTGGACTACTTGCGCTATGAAAAATTTATTGATGTGTAATGACTAAGTAATGGATTCTCTGGTGCCATTGAATTAATGTTGATACCGAATGGATTGAGTGATTATTTCACCTGCACCTTGATTTAATAGATAATTACCTTGCACCATTGATTATGTTGTGATTAAGTAATTGGATTTCTTGCGCATTGGAATAATAATGGACATACAATGGTTTATCTTTGATTACTCACATGCATTGCAATAATAGCGATGCATGATTAGTTTAGTCATAAAATTTACTTGTTCTCCTTAAATTAAGTGGGCATGTGATTTCTTCGTCATTGTTCTCTCGCACCTTGAATTTAATGTTTGCGTCATGAATTAGTTGCTAATTAATCTTGCATCATGAATTTATTAGATATGTGAGTGATTTAGTGACTAGTTTTCTCTTGCACCATTACTTCAGTTGAAATGTGATCGTTCTAGAATTGTTTACTCCCATGCACATCGAATATTTGAATGTTGATGTATGTTTGATAATGATAATGATTACCCTTGCGCTATGATTAATCGATGAATAAGATTGATGGGTTGATCTAGTTGATGTTGGAATTGTTTGTTAGTGGGATGTAAACACCTCCTTGTTCCTAAGAATAGTCGCCATCCCTTAGACCTTAAATGGTTAAAATCAATTGGAACCTAAGATTGAGCATTGCTTCTATGTCCTGGAGGTCCTAACCTTGTAGGGAAGGTTGGGCAGGCAGTCATTTTTATTCATTATCTGATTGAATTTTGGTGTAAATTGTTTCAAGACAACTATGGTGTGCTAATATTCTATGCTAGTTATGTTTATGTGTCACTATCATTCGTTGACTCGTGATGTGTCGCTAGTGATTTCGATGATGAGTAGATGGTATTGCCTTTACTTATGATGTTGTTGTTTAGGTGTTGTTGTGATCATGTGTTGATGTTAATTTATTAATGCGAAAAAAAATAATTTACCTGTTGTTCTTCACTTTTTCTTACATGTAACGAAGGGTTGTTACAAAAGTGTTCTAGATATAATCAATTCTCCTAGGATTATTACATCAAAAATTGTCAAGGAAGATTGTGAAATATTACAATGTTCTTAGCAAGGAACATATAAATTCTATTGTTTCTAGTCACAAAAGGTGAATATAGAAACTAAGAATATTGAAATGAATAACAATGAGAAGATACTTAATTCTTATGTTTGATATCAAGACATTGTTATCTAGTTGCACACCCATGGAGACACCATTGTGAATAAATAATTACATCCTTACAAGTGAAATGAAATTGAGTACATATTCCATTTAGATCATTTACATCATATCCAAGTTGGGAGGTCTTTATGTTTTCTACTAATTGTAATTTTTCAGTGTTTGAAGATTAAGAGAGATGTCAATGGAGACAACACATACTTCAATATTGGTTCCCTCATTTATTGGTGAATGCAAAAAATATTGAGAAATCAAAATAGAGACATTGATGGTGTTTAAATATGCATGGGACATATTTCAAGTAAGGTATAATGAACTACAAAATTGAATGGATTTAAAACACAAGAGGGAAATGATAAGAGGCATGAGAACAATAAGGATGCCTTATAAAAAGAATTTAAACAAAGTTATCTATATGTGAGCAGTGTTCCTAAAATATTAACAAATGAAAATAACCGAGGAATCTTGGGACATATCACAATGTGCTTACTAAGTAAGATATAAATTCAAATTTCTTTAGCTATACAATGTCCATAGAGAAGTTGAGAATATTCAGATGAATGATAATGATAAAATTGTTGGTTCACTTTTTTTAGTTCAAGACATTGTTATCTAGTTGCACACCCATGTAGATACCATTATAGATCATGAAGTTTGTGAAAAAATTACTTGGATCCTTACTAGTGAAATGGAGTTCAAGAGCTCTTTCCATGAAACATTTTTAGCATATAATGGGATCATTATTATATTATGAAACTATTTCAACATAAATTTAGGAAAAAAGTTTCTTCATGAAGAAAAAACATGGAAAAGAAAGAGAAAACACCTTGAATCACTAAGAGAAAAAGAGGGAGTCAATTAATTATTCAAGAGAAATATGTTGAAGAAAAATAAAATATGGATGTGACTATGTAGCTAAAAGGAATATTGAATTTAAAATCTTAATAAAAAAAATTCTCTTCTTGCGCTAGGGCTGTTGGCTACTTCAGCATGCCCCTGAGGCCTCTGCGCCCTCCCGTCTAGCCTGCGACGCTCCTAAAGACCATGGATGCCTTCGAGGATCCCTATCCGACTCTGGAGGTTCTTGCTTTCAGAACCATGGTTGTTGCTGGCCCTAAGCGCCCTCCCACTGCAACTCAGCAAAAGTTCGTAAAGAAAATGGATTGAATCCCTTATGTGGCCCTTCTGGAAGAAGAAACCTGCAAAGCGGCCTTGAACCTGGCCGAGAGAGGCCTCATAGGCCAGTTCACGGGCCTCTGGCCTTCTCCCAAAATGGTGGAAGAATGGATTCAAAGGAACTGGATGCCATTGATCAAAGAGGGAGTCAAAAGCTTTTTCATAGGTAAGGGTTTCTTTATGTTTGTATTCGAAAACCTGGATGACAGAGGAGTAATCTTCATAAATGGGCCATACTTTATGGGACCTCAGGGTCTTTACCTAAACAAATGGACTCCATATTTTGATCCCACCCAAGATGTCCCTTCTGCTGTTCCAGTTTGGGTCAGGCTCCCTCATTTACCTCTGCACTGCTGGAATCAAAAATCCCTCCAGATCATTCGTAACGCGTTGGGAAAATACATAGACCAAGTTGTAAGAAAGGATCAGTATTCTTGCGCTCGTATCTACGTAGAAGTGGATCTAGAAGAGGGGCTACCTGAAGCAATCAAACTCAATGTAGCAGGGTGGACACATGTTCAGTAGTTGGACTATGAACAACTACCTTTTAAATGCAGACATTGCCATGGGCACAGACACTTTTCAAAGAATTGCAAGAAGAAGGCTGAGGAACAAGTAGACAAACAAAATGGGGAACAATGGACCCTAGTACAGAAAAATGCAAGCTCAAAAAAAGGCATAGGTAAAGGCAAGATGACTGGAGGTCCTAGCAGCTCCAAAACTAGCCAAGAAATGGAAGCAATTCCAAGTGGGACAGAAAGTGCAAAGAACAATCAAGTAAATCCAACCCAGGAGAATGTGGAACAGGAAGACACACCACCTTCAAACATAGAGGGAGGGGAAGAAATATAGATTGAAGCCAATCAAGGCAACCCCTCCAATCCTTCATACGCAGAAATTGCAAGGAAAAAACCAGTGGAAAGATCAGGTTCTTTAGAGGATGAAACCTATGAGAGTCCTTCGAAAAAAGTAGGAAGGAAATCCTGCAAAGAAAAGAGGGAGGAGGAGGCAGAAAGGCTCAAAACACAAGGAAGCCAATCTACAATAGAAATGTCTATTGAGCGAAACACCAAACCAAGGCCCTCCAAGGGAGGCCCCAATCCCCCCCCCTTAAGTAAATAATGAATATTGTCTCTTGGAACTGTAGAGGACTAGGGAATTCCTCCAAAATAGAAGCAATTAAGGACCTTTTGAAAGAATATCCCTCAGATATTCTCATGCTCGAAGAGACCAAAATAGAAGGGCAAGCCCTTCTAGAGATCAGCGGTTCAAAGTGGAATAAAAGATCAGGTAAAGCAGTCAGTTCAAGGGGAACCTCTGGAGGGTTGGCAACTCTTTAGACCGAAGACCTATTCCATTTGAATAAGCACCATGAAACCCAGCACTGGATTTTCACGGAACTGAAGCACAAAGCAAGTAAGTTGTCCATCTCTCTCTTCAATCTTTATGTACCTGTTTCCTACTCTGAAAAACGAGAATGTTGGAATTCTCTCTCTGCCTTTTTAGAGGTGACTTCTCCCAACAATATCATCATAGCCGGGGATCTTAATATTGTAATGAAATCAAAAGAAAAGAGGGGGGGCTCCAGCATCAGAGACCCCATGCTGGCCAAGGTGGAGGAGCTCACACAGTCTGGGGATCTTTTAGACTTCAACCCTCTTCGAGGCATTTATACTTGGTCCAATAACAGGGTGGGACTAGACCACATTTCTTCTTGATTAGATCGATTCCTGGTACAAAGCTCCATAATGATGAACAAAAATATCATCATCACCAAAATCCTACCTAAACTTACCTCAGAACATAAGCCAATACATCTTCTCCTGGAAGAGGAAGAAGACCTGGGCCCTATTCCTTTTCAATTCAGCCCTCTATGGATCGAGAGAGATGGTTTTATAGAGATAGTGAAAACACCATGGGCCAAATCCTTCTCTGGATCCTCAAGTTATGTATGGGAGAAAAATTTGAAAGTTACAAAACAAGCTCTGAAGGACTGGATAAAGAAATCAGCCCCCACTCCTACCGAACAAAGAAGAGAAGCAGTGCAGTCATTGCAGACCCTGCAAACAGATATGGAAAGCAAAGATATCACAATAGAGTTGTTGGAAAAAGAAATAAAAGCGCAACGATCCACATATCAATCTTTTTGAAGGGAAGAAGAATACTGGAGACTCAAATCCAGAAGTCTCTGGCTGAAGGCTGGGGATAGGAACACCTCCTTCTTCCACCGGCAATATAGAGCGAGACTGTCCAGGAATCATATAGAAGAAATCAAAACAATGGAGGGCCAAGTCTGCAAAGGCTTCAATCAAGTCAAAGCTGCTGCAGAAACCCATTTCAGGAATTTATACAGAGAAGGTACTCAAAGCAATGACGAGGAGGCTATGGACTTCCTCTCTAACATCCCTTCCCTCATCAGTCCTAAAGACAACGCTATCCTCTGCAGACCAACTTTTGAGGAAGAAATCATTAATGTTATGTGGTCCATGAATGCAAACAAGGCACCTGGGCCTGATGGATTTACAATCCACTTCTACAAATCTTGTTGGCATATTATCAAGGATGACCTCCATAAAATGATAAGCGGGTTTATGAAAAAAAGGTGGAGGAACCAACTCCACTTACCTTGCTTTAATCCCCAAATACTCCAACCCTGATTCTTTTGCAAGATTCAGGCCCATATCACTGTGTAACGCTTCCTATAAGATTCTGGCTAAACTTCTAGCAAATTAGATCAAGCCGCTGCTAAAAAGACTGATCTCTAGTCCTCAAGGTGGTTTTGTGGAAGGTAGGCACATTTCGGACAATGTAATCCAAGTCCAGGAGACAATACATTCAAGCAAACAACGAAAAGAGAAAAGTATGTTGAAAAAATTAGATATGGTGAATGCTTTTGACAGAGTTAATCGCACTTTCCTATGCAAATTTCTTCTCTCCTTTGGCTTCTTGTCTCACTTTGTTCAGCTAATTAAAGCCTGCATTGACAATCTGTGGATTGCCCCTCTAGTCAATGGCCGCCCAACCATTTTTTTCCAAGCTCAGAGAGGCATCAGGCAGGGATGCCCTCTATCCCCTTTCCTATACATCTTAATGGCTAATTCCCTTAGTCAAAAGCTCATTGTTGAAAGATTAGTTGGCAACATTCCGAGTCTCAAACCTTCCACTAGATTAGAACCTCTGAACCATGCACTCTTTGTCGATGATTCCCTTCTCCTCGGGGGAGCCTCCATCAGAATAGCCAAATCTTTTGACACAGTCCTTAGAAACTATTGCAGAGTTTCGGGAGCTTTAGTCAATGAGAGAAAAAGTGAAGTCTTCAGCTGGAATATAGGCCATCCCAAACTCACAAGCATCACCACTCTCCTCGGGTTCAAAGGCGAAGAAAAATGGGACAGGTTTAAGTATCTCGACCTTCCCATCATTTCTGGCGTCAACAAAAGATCACTTTGGAGCGATATCATCTCTAAAATCAAATCAAAAATTACTGCATGGGGAGGCTACTGGTTGACTAAGGGAGGCAAAGTTATCTTAATCAAATCCCTGCTGTCTGCACTTCCAATCTTCTAGGCATCTTTTCTTCTCACACCAAGAAATGTGATGGAGCAGATCTCCAAACTTCTCAGAGATTTCTTGTGGCAGGGAGGGAAGGGCAACGAAAAAAAAATGCATTTGGTGAGCTCGGAAGTTGTTAAAAAATCCATGGCAGAGCGCGGGCTGCAAATTAGAGACCCCACACTTGTCAATTTAGCGCTGGGAGGAAAGAATTTTTGGAAGCTGATCCACGAGCCCACGCACCTAGTTAGTGTTACTCTGCGTGCAAAATACGGGCCCAACAAAACTCTCAACAACCTCCAAAACAATAGCACAGTAAGTTGTATGCAGGTGTGGAAATTGTGCAGGAAAAGCAACAATTTCTTTAAAAAATCGGTCTACAGAATACCTGGCAATGGAAAACGTATGCATCTGTGGCTCGATAGCATCATGGGGAGAGAACCGCTGGCCGAAAACATGGACATAAGAGATCTCAGATACTGGATGGAGAGAGCAGGAGTTAACAGTTTATATGACCTCTCGAATTGGGATGAGCATGGAGATTGGGCAGGATGGGATTTTCATGGAGTCCCATCTCGGTTATCTTTGCAACAATCCATCCTCGTAGATCTGCTGGAGGACACTGCCCCTGTCAATGGAACCAAGAAAGATAGCTGGGGTTGGGGCCAGACAGGTGTATACACCACAGCAGGAGGATATAGAGTTTTGCAGGCATCAAGAAACAACAGTCAAACTTCGGCTTTCTAGAAAAACGTCTGGGAGCCCCTAGCCATACCAAAAGTGAACTTCTTCTTCTGGACCCTGGTGCACAATAAACTTCTAATAGGAGATAATATGGAGAAAAGGAACATAGTGGGGCCTCACAGATGCGTGTTATGCAACGATAACTCTGAAACATCCCAGCACCTATTTCATGGAATGCATTTTTGCTAAAGAGGTCTGGGGACTCATTCTATAGGACTTTCAGATTTCATTCCATCCCTAGAATTTTGTTGCGGATCTCTTTTCCTCTTGGAGTCTTTTCTATCCCGAACAAATCCCCTCCAAATCATTTTGGCGCAAAATCTGGAGAACGATTCCCAAATATGTATGTTGGCAGCTTTGGTTGGCACGCAATCAGCTGATTTTCAAAGAGCTGCGGCACTCCCCATTGCAAGTAGTTGCAAAAGATAAATCCTTCCTCCTGGAAGCGGCTCAAAAGCAGTATTTTAAAGAGGATCCTTCGTTACTGCCTGAGGAAAAGAGGTGGCTAGGCCCTCTTGTGACTTATCCATGTAAGCATCTCCTCTCCCCTCAAACTGATGATCCGAACTGGCGCATAAGAGATGATGATGACACTTTCCAGTCTTGGTGGCAGTCTCAAAATTTAACCATAATTTTCTTTGATGGGGCGTCCAAAGGAAACCCCTGTGTCGCTAGTGTTGGGGGGTTCATCTACTCCCCGGATGGGTCTACAAAAGACTGTTTCTACTGGGGATTAGGTCAGAAATCCAACAATCAAGATGAGATACTAGGGATTATCAAAGATTGCCTTATTTCTAGAGAAAAAGGAGTCAAAGACCTTCAAGTTTTTGGAGATTCAGAGATAATAATAAAAAAATTAAACATGGAGGCACGGTTCAGCAACGCCAGCCTAAACAAAACCTTGGACAGATTAAAGAGAGTTCTTCTAGACTTCAACTCATGCAAGTTTTATCACATTCTTAGAAAGTCAAATAGTGAAGCTGATCAGATGGTGAACAAAGGCAGCAAACTCATGAAAGGACTGTGAATTGTAAACAATGAAAGTTTTGTTCAAATTCCCTGAGAAGGTTGTAAATCAAAAGCAACAGCAGTTAGAAAACTGCCTTGTATTAGGGGTCACTTTGGCAAAGACCCATTTTCAATTCAGATAAATAAATCTCATACCCGTTACAGTTAAAAAAAAAAAAAAAGGAATATTGAATTCCATTACTACCAAAAGTGTGATTATTTTTAAAAATAGTATATTCTCAAGTATACCAACACACGAAACAAGAAGACAAATTTCACTCAAGGTGAAGGGGAGCTTTGCAATGTATCTAATACATTTATATTTTATATGATAGAGAACTTCTACGATGATGTTTAGTTCCTCGCTCCTGGTTTCTCCAATCATATGATATGAAGAAAAAAAAAGGATGATTTTGAATAATTTTATGAATCATTAAGAATAATATCTTATTTTCTATGCACACCAAACAAATGTGAGGTATGAATTGTGAGATATTCGAGACAATATTTTTGTTTTGGTCTTAACAATACTATCTTATTTGTAGGCCAATTGATTAAGAACAATTATAAATTATTATTTTATAAGGAGATTCTAAATATTTTGATAATAATTATGGTGGAGGGTTAGTCACAGTATTTCCCATAAAAGAAATAGAATAATTCTAATAAAAATGCACTCACCAAGATCAATTGTATTGAAAGAAACATGGAAAACAAGAATGAATTGTGGCATAGAATTTAGTTCCTTTTAAATTCAATATTTTTCTTGAATATTGAAGTGAAGGATGAGCATTGTTCTAGTCGTGCACAAGATGAGAGGCATAGAACAATCTATCTAGTAGGGAAATCATGGTAAGCTTCATAACCATTGTAGTTGGCTCATTCATATATTTTTATCCCATGCAAATAACAAGTGGTGGTAGATTCTTTTATTTTTCATCCATATATTTCTATCCCATGACAATAACAAGTGGATTCTTTTATTTTTCCACATAAATATATGATTATTCTTGAAAGACATGGATTTATTTCTTCAAATGCAACAAAGAATATTTTGGGTATTTTTTGCATTTTAATTTTTTTTATGAAAATGAAGGAGGTTATTATGTTAAAAACGTAATGAATAACAAAGAGGGTGAGTTGAATTTGAAGGAACTTAATTGAGTTCAATTATGAGAACAATGGAATCAAAATGAAATTGAAAGTATCATACAGATAACAAAAAAATTCTATAGATTGGATTTGAATAACCTTGAGAGGTGTGGTAAGCTCTCGGTTAAGCCCCCTTTTTTTATTTTAAGACATCCTGGTAAAATCGATGTCGTAGGTCACATTTTAGGGTTTACAATGGGGTAGGGATGCTCGACCCCCACTAGGGTTGGTAGCTGGAGGCCTGGTACAGGATCCTGGGGATCTGAGTCTAGGTGAGTAAAGGATCTCCAGGGAGGTGGAGAGTGGAGAGTAGGGTTTACGATAGGTAGAGGTGTGTGCCATTTAATTTTTGAATGAGATGGCGACTGATGTAGATGACCAACCGTTGGAATATTCAGAGGAAATCTGGTGGATCCTTAATGGAATGATCAAATCCGATGCAGAGTAAAGGGCAGGCCTTTCGAGGTATAAACAGTCTTCAAGGCTGACAGGTGAGAGGGTAGGGATAATGGGTGTTGAATGGTCTGACATTACTGAACTAGAGACACTTGGAGGTTATTATGGCATTTCGGTGAGGATTAGTAATTTTGATACAATAAATGATTTTTTTTTCTAGGGAAGCGGTTTTTTGGAGGAGTTCCAAGGCCGAGAAGGAGCTAGTTTCATTCCTTTCTTCATGTTCCACGGAGGGGGATAGGCCGAAGCTTTTGGTGGGTGGGGATAAGTTACGAATCCCTAGCTCGAATGGAGTGGTGATGAGAGAGAGTGGTACACAATGAGATAGTGGGGGTGGAAGACTTACTCAACAGGTGACGGGGGTAAGTGATGGTGGGGTCCTCGTAGATAGTGGAAACGATCCTGGCGGTATTAGAACGCGCGAGCAGGATAGGAAAAAAAGGGGGAAGATGTGACACTTTGTTACTCCTGGAGGGGAGAATATTAGCGATGCTTTTTCACAGCAAGGTATAGGGGGGGTCGAAGTATTATACAAATGGAAGGAGGTAGTGGAGGAGTGGAGACGTCACTTGCAGGGGAGAATCCATATGCAGGCAGACTTGGTGGGATCTGCAGCCATGAGAGAAATAATACAACCACAGGACCCATGGCATGGAAGCTGCGCAAATCAAAGCTGTCGGTGACCCTTGGTAGGGATATAGGGATGGATGCGGTGAGTATATTTACCATGCACGGTTGGTAGGTAAATTAATCTATTGGGCTATGGGGGAAAATAATATACACGCCTGGGTTGATGCCACTTGGGGATCAATACTAGGATATGTGTCAGAGACTTACATCTTAGTGAAGGGCTGGTTTTGTTTCATTTTTAGGTCATTGGAAGATGCAGAGAGGATGATTCAACAGGTCTAGGTGGTAAATGAAGGAACTCTGATTCTAAAATGGTGGTACTTGGCGTTCAACCCTGAGAAAGAGATCATTAGACTACATCACTTGTGTGTGCTTCTTTGAGGGTTCCCTCTCACTCTGTGGAATTTAGAAGCTTTTAAATTAATCAGAAATGCTATTGGAAAATTCCTACATGTGGATTCAAAACAGATGGGGGGTTTCGACCAGCGAATGGGAAAGTTATTGGTTGAATTGTACACCTTCGAAGGATTTCCCAAGGATATTGAGATCACATGGTAGGGTCTAAATCTCCAACAAAGATTAAATTATGTGGGTGTTTTGTTCCGTTGCTCGCACTGTAAAGCGACCAGACACCTGCGCCATCAATGTGAGGCAACAGTGGAACTGAAGTAACCTTTTGCAGTTGGATGTTCGAGGTTGACAAACAGGGATATATATATTGAGATGGAGGATCAGAGTGAATAGACTGATACACAAGTTATGGATAACATTGATAACTGTGGTAAGTCTCCTTCTTGTGCTCTAAATCATCTTAATAATATAATTTCCTTAATTTCACATGAGGAGTCGGGTCTAGTTTTAGATGATAATGTTCAAACAAAGAGTTTGGAAGGTGTGGATCAAATAGTAGAGGATTTAATAGAGAACGTTTCAGTGAATTCTATGGGGTTGGGAGAATCAAACAAGCTTGTAGTTGTTATAACCCTAATTTGCACCAGACATGCTTACCTGGCATTAGGCCATCTCAGACTCCTTCTTTGCCAAAACATTGTTGAATAACTCTTCTTAAAAACCCTTTTTATGAAGGCCCACGCACTCTTCTCCATTACTGCATGTGTGTACACGCTAGCTGACCCAAGACAACCTGCATGTACCTACAAAAGAACGAAAAAAGGAAAGTTGTTGACGGAACACACAACTTTGGGTGAGTTAACTAAACCTTTCGGCCATGCATGGCCGAGGGTTCGACCAAATACCTATCTTATTCTAACCTATAAAAGAATGGTTAGGGGTCCCATTTGGAAGAGGAGAATCATAGTAAAGAAAATATACTCGATTGTGCATTCCCTTTGTCCCAACCTTTAGCCTTCCTTGTGCAAAGAGAAATATAGAGCAAAGAAGTTGGAGGATAGTTGAAGAGGAGCCCAAGACCAGGTTCATGGAGCAGTGCCTAGCTTCACCATTATAAGTTGATTTGTTGAAGTTAATAATAAAGAAGTACTTTTCCCATCCCACCATATGAGGTTTTCATGGTTTATTGCATACATGTTGATTGAATATCTAACCCATTAATCTATATATCAAGTGCATGTGGATTTCTTTGTTTGTCTTGTGTGAATGCAGGTCACCCTTGTGAGGAGAGCTGCATTCAAAGAGCGATCAAGCATGAAGAAGGATTGACATCAAATGCCCAAAATAAGGTATGCTCACTTGATCTTCTTAACTATGTATTTGCTTAAGAATAATGGGGATTAGGTCCAGACGATGGTAGAAAGTAGTAATCTTTAGCTCTTTTCTACATGCATGATAAAAACCAAGTTCTAGTCCATAGAGGGATTTCCCACTCACAACAGTAGTTGTAGAGGCGCATATAGGCCAAGTGAGAAGTTGAACCTCCTTAATTCCCGAGCCAAAAAACATTGATAATTTTGACCTGACGGGTGTTAAGACACATACTTTTTCTCTTGAGCCAATTAGCAATGTTAAGAATGACCTATCGGGCATAAAGACACAAGCCTTTTTTCCTAAGCCTGACAACCTTGATAAGATCGAACTGTCAGGTGAAAATACACAGATCTCTTCTGCACTCTAAGGAGTAGAGGGTTTGTAAGGGGAGACTGGTAGGGCATGCCTAGTTGTGGATAATCCAGCTCTGATTTGCAACCGGAATCTATATCCGGTTGAGGGACTCAATCTGGCGGAGTGTGAGGGAAGCCATCCAAAAATATTTGATAATTTTGACCTAACAAGTGTAAAGACACAGACTTTGTTTCCTGAGCCAGTTAGCAATGTTAAGATTGACCTGTCGGGCGTAAAGACACAATCCTTTTTTCCTAATCCTGACAACATTGATAAGAACGACATGTTGGGTGAAATTACACAGTTCTCTTCTGCCCTCTCAGGATTAAAGGGTTTGCGAGGGGAGACTTGTAGGGCAGGCCTAGCTGTGGTTAATCCAACTCTGATTTGCGACTGAATCAATATTCAGTTGAGGCACTTAATCTGGCGGAGTGTGAGGGAACCCATTGTTGTTTCAATGGTATGGAATCAGATGGTAAGGGAGTCTGGGATTCTTTTGTGGCCACAAAAAAAGAGAAGGACATCCTGCTTATGGGGACTTCTGAGGGAATTCAATTGATAACTGGACTGGATCTAACTGGAATGATGGAAGTGGAGAAATCACTAATACATTTTATACCCTCCTATAGGGAGGTACTCACCCGAACACAACTTCCAATCTACGCTGGTGGGGAGTTACTAACTAACCCTGGAGAAAATATTGGGAAGGAGGGGGGTTGTAGGGATCAAGTGGCTTGTAGTTGGGGGTGTGGGGATGCCTTGTTAAAAGGGACAGTTTTAGGAGGATTGGAAACAAATTTCTCACCCGTTAAAACTAGGAGTGCACGAAAGTTGGGCAGAGAGAAGGAATGATCAGTTTTGCCTAATCTAGATGTTGTAACTGGTCCTAGGGCACTTAGAGTTTAGAAAGCCTTGGATAGGGTGAAAATATGATCGTGTCTTCCTTGAACGTGAGGGGAGTGGGGGTATCCTTAAATTAATTAACCCTCAATAGGGCCATAGAGAAAAATAAACTATATGTACTTTTCATTCAAGAAACTATGGTAGGAGAAGTTAAAGCTAGGGAAGTCTTTGCCAAGCTTCTTCCTACTTGGCACTTTTGTGGAGTTGATTCTATTGGTCTCTCAGGGGGACTTTTATTATCTTGGAACCCCTCTAAGGATGAATTTAATGTGTTTTTTATGCTAGCAAGGATTTTGCTAGAAGGCATTGTTAAAGACACTAGCTTAAAGGTGAAGTTGATCAACTGTTATGAACGGTATGTTGGCAAAGTGATTTTTTGGGAGGGTATAAAAAGGACTGGGATCCTAGATGAGGAAAAATTAATTTTGGGGGGAGACCTTAATTTTACCATCTCTAGTAGGGAAGTTTGGGGTGTTGTTGCGAGAGTGGACCCATTACAACATTATTTTATTCTTTTGGTACAAACTGGAGGTTTAGTGGATGCAGAGACAGTAAAAATTCATTCGACTTGGAGGAATGGAAGAAAAGGAAACAATTACATTGCAAAAAAGGCTAGATCGATTTTTGATATCTGAGAAGCTTGTCTCTTTAGGAATCAGTTATCGATCCTAGACTTGCAATGAAAAGATCTCAAATCGCATTGTTAAATATATTGTACCCTCAACAGTATGACCGTACACTGCCAGCTGTACTGGACATTTGTACTTTCTATTTTTGTCTTGCTTGAGAATATATAGCTCAACCATCTTACATTGTAAGTGTGATCTTCTGAGTTCTGTACTTCTTCATACATTTGAATATACTATTCTCTTCTCTCTGTATTTCTCTTTGCCTCACAATTTATCATGGTATCAGAGCTTCAGCAGTAAGTCTCTTCACACAGTCGGGAGAGCAACTCGATCCTCACAGCGCAGAGCCTCACAGATCTTGAGAGCACGCGTCACAGACTTTTCACAAGGTTTGGAAAGCTGTCTACAATACTCTTTAAAGATTGCAATAAGAAGATTGCGGAGGAAGCAAAGATAGCAGGAGAAGAAACTTTAAAGAAACCTGCACAATTTTTTTTCTAAGAACCATCAAAGATTGACGTAGAAGAGCTGCAGAACGAAAGAAGCTTAAAGAACTTGAAGATTTCGCTTCTATTCATTAAAGATTCAAGCAGAAGGAAGAATTGTTTAAAGATTCTAGGAAATTGCTCTCATCGGTCAAAGATTCAAGCAGATCACGAAGAAATCGTGAAATTCTCTCAAATCATTGAAAAATTCACGAATCTTTCTTCCACAGGTGTAAAGAACACATCCCAGGCGCAAAGAACAGCCATTAAAGCCGTGCAATTCGTCCTGCAAACAGTTCCAAGGTGGGAAACCAGACCAGAAGGGACGAGGAGAGCGTCGAAAAAGGCGAAAGAATTTCAGCCATCAGATCTTGAACACAGGCCGGATAGCCGTTAGATCAGCAAGAAGTTGCATGACGATTAGTCGTGTGGAGAGCACATGAGGTTTTCTTTTCACTTGAGAAATCTCGACGTCATCTTGACCGTTCATCAAGAGACACGTGGCGAGATCCTATTCCATCGCAAAATCGGGAATCGAGAGTTGGACGAGCGAAAGAATCTGCTCTCCAAAAACTCCGATACGCGAAATCGTGAAATCCCGAAACGATCATAGCCGTCCATTTCAGAGGACAAGTGGAAGCAGATCAACGCATCATCATATCGGCATTTCAGAGTTCGGGGTTTTCTAAGTCCATTGCAACAGGACCTCGCAACTCGCGAAATCGCGATACGCGATATAGCGATACGATCTCAGCCGTTCGTTTGTCAGGACACGTGGCGAACATCGTAGCGCCTGTCGGCAAATCGACATTCGGGGTTTCAAGTTGTCAAAGATATTTGACATTGCAACTCGCGAAATCACAATACGCAAAATCCCGATCAGATCTCAGCCGTCCATATCTTCTAGACATGTGGCGGACACCGAGGGTACCATCAGCATATCGACATTCGGGGTTTCACGTTGACAGAGATTTGGCGCATCACAAGTCGTGAAATCCCGAGGCTGAATCAGGACCATCCATTCTTCAAGGACACGTGGCGCAAATCCGGCGACTCAGAAAAAGTCCCGAAGAGCAAAGCGCCATCAGCACATCGGGATTCAGGAAATCGCGAAACCTGAGAACAAGTGATCGGGTTTCTTTCCAGCGAAATCCCCGATGCAAATCTGAGCCGTCCATCTTTCAAGGACACGTGGCAAAGATTGAATCTTTCAGAAAAAGTCCCGATAAGCGAGTTCATCGGCTTTCCAGGATTCGACATTTCGCGGATCCTGCAGACAAGAGGTCCGGGACACATCATATTGGGAAATCGTGAGGAGAGATCACGACCGTCTGTCTGCTGGGCCACGTGGTAGCAATCAATGATATTGGGAAAAGTCCCGAAACGAAGCATGCCATCGAAAAATCGACGATCACGAAATCGAGGAGGCAAAGAACCTCGACATCAAAAATCGCGAAATCTCGATTCGTGATATCCCGATACGATCTGGACTGTCCGATCAATGCTCGATCTGGACCGTTCAAAAGTTGAAAGGCTATTTTTCGCATTTCGGCAATTTGAAAGCCAAAGGAATGGGAAAAGCCCATAGCGCTTTAAAAGAAAGACGCGTGGTCACATTGCAAGGATACCAAGGGCCAATTCAAGCCCGATAATCTCCCATCGGCCATCGGAAATCGACATTTCTGAGATCGGAGGTAAATACAAAATTTGTCCCTCTATTTTTTCTGAATTTTTTTTTATATATGGCATCGTCTAGCAATCTAGGACCAACTCAGGGTCCGATTCTTCTTGGTAAGAATTATGAATTTTGGTCTCTTTGGATGAGATCGTTCCTGGAAGCACAAGAATGCTGGGAACCAATGGATCTTGGCTATGTGGAACCAGATCTAGCTGCCCTCATTTCCATGACAAATGCACAGAGAATTGCTCAGGCAACTCTGAGGACCAAAGAAAACAAAGCAAAATTCTGGATTCAAAACGCTGTGGATGATTTGATATTCTCGAAAATCACAGGCATTGGTACTTCCAAACAGGCCTGGGACATCCTCAAATCGTCTTACCAAGGAAATGACAGGGTAAAAACAGTTAAATTGTAGACCTTGTGGACGCAATTTGAGACTCTAAGAATGACAGAGTCCAAGACAGTGGATCAGTTCATGACCATAGTCATGGGAATCGTGAACCAGATCAGACTAATTGGTGAAACCATCACTGATCAATAAATTGTTGAGAAAATTCTCAGAAGTCTTCCCAAGAAATTTGAAATGGTTGTCACAGCCATCCTTGAATCCAAGGATCTGTCAAGATTCTCAACAGATGAACTAATTGGTTCTCTGGTGACACATGAGACTAGACTACATCTAACAGATGAGTCAATCTCAAATGCCTTCCAATCTCAATTCTCATTCAGAAGAGGGAAAGGCAGAGGAATAAGTAGAGGAAGAGGGAACAACCAAGGTAACCCTCATAGCAGTGGTGGAAATAGACAACAACATCCCAATCGAAATTTCCAAGGTCACAGGAATCAACAACAGAATTTCCAGCCTCAAAGAGGCAGAGGGAGAAGATCAAATGACAAATCTAGCATACAATGCTACTACTGCAAAAAGTATGGGCACTATGAATCTGAATGCAGGAAGAAGTAGGCAGATCAACTCTCAGGCAGAGCACATGTGTCAAATCACATAGGAGAAAACTCAGGAGGTATGTTTCTCTCATGCCACAAAACTGA